>OX596247.1:1018927-1419657 GCA_951394255.1 Polyploca ridens | reverse complement strand
CGACAACACCGAGTTACCGGCCGTTACCTGAAGCAGTACGCCATCCAGGCGAACCCCACGAACACGGACAGCACGACCGCGAGCAACAATATCACCATGTTCATGGTGCTCATCTTATTCCCCTGATGCTCACCTGCAAGAGTCCCGCGCGTTAGACGCCGGCGCCGCCCGCGCCCGCACGCTAGGCGCTAGCATACTACCTCGGATCTCCGAGCAATGCCTGTCTCTCATCTCAATACATACACTATACCCCTCAATATGGGACTACTCTTTATCAGCTCGACATTAAACGCGTTTGTAAACATGTGTGTATAACGCGGCGTAATTTATAAGTGTAAAGCGGTGTTTGAATTTTGAAAAGCAGTGCTCGGATTCGTCTGGCCATTGTGTTATTCAATTTAAAAGTAGGGGGAATATTAATAGAGATATACAAGACACCTGAAAACATTAAGAACATGGCATTAAAATGTTTATTAGTGTATCGTTGATTGTGAATTCGTATGGGTTTGTGGTATGACAACTCAACATTATTTTGAACTGTATTTATGTGATGGAGGAAGGGCCATCCATAGCACAGGCCTAGTTTGGGTGAAAAACCGTATAAAATACTGTCATCACTCATCATGTAAAGTTAGTGTTAAAAACTTTATTTATGTTAAAAATATTCAGGTCTGTACTTCCCTACATTTTCTTAAAATTACCTTAACTAAGTGAGATTACCGCTACTGGCTTTGACTCACCATACGGTGTTTCCTTCTTGGTCATATTGTAGGCAGCTTTGGTGGCGTTTTCTGGCACGAAGGGTGTGGGAGACGGGGGCAGCGCGTCCGGCTGCGAGCAGTCTGGGCCCGTCCAACCACGGTTGCATACGCACTTGTTTAGGTTGGAACATAACTGGAATCAGAGAAAATAGTGATTAATATAAAACGCTAGTCACGCCCCGCGTACCCGAGGGATATCCAACCCTAACCTGCCGTTAAGTTTTCTTAAATTTTCTACGCAACATTCTTAAAAATAAATCCGTAAGAACATTCTCCAGCGTATTAGATTTTGTTTTTAAAAAGATGGATGAAATCGGTAGTCTTTCTCAAGTTATGGCGTGACCAAGGGAAATAGGGATTCATTTTTATATACAGGATGTTGTTTTGGTCGGCGACAAGCGACCCAGGAGCGGTAGTACAAAATATATATTCCCCAAAAATGGACTTAATTCCATTAAATACTATAAATATGTTGAGAAATACTTTATTCAATTTGAAATAAAATTACCGCAAAGTATGGTTACTAGACACGTGCACAGACTAGAGCTAGGCGCAAGCCGCCATCGCCCCACCCCTTTACTCCCTCGTACTCCCGTTGAGTATTATGTCTACACTTTAGCTTATTAAATGATTTTCAATTTTTTTTTTTTTTTATTATAAAAAAAAAGTACTTTTTTAATATTTTTTTTGCACCAGTATCATTTGTATTATCGACCCTGAGTCGCTCGTCGCTGACCAAAACAACGACCTGTATAGAGATTATTATTATGTGATGAAGGAATTATGATTAGGAATTATTTATTACAGTTTATTGGGTTTTGAGTGAAAGAAAAACGATCATGCAAAATGTATGAATGTTGTATCCCAATTGACGGGACATGAATGATAAATGTTATAAAGAATAGTTGAATATTGCAAATATTATAGTAGTACGGTGCATAAAATACTAGAGTATTGTAGATAATAAGATATAATGGACGAACAAATCTAAACAACTGAAGGAGAGAAGACATTCAGCATATGAAAATGTTTTTCACAAAAACTAAAAGTCATAGACCAAAAGTTATTATTATTATCTCTAATATGATTATCTCAGTCAAATAATGTTCGTTAGAAAAACAAAATTAATCAAATTTTCCATCACTAGACTAAACGGCCAAGTTAGGCGATTGCTTATCTAAGTAATGCTCGAGCAATGCTTAAGTACACATGAAGTGAACTTAGTTCGTCCGTATGAGTAGTCACACATGGAACTAATCTCGGCGCTAAGTTGCCCCAGAACCCATTCTGGACTAAGTCTTAGTACAACTTTGAATGATATTATGTGAATTAATTTCGTAGTTTGGAATCGAATCCTATTACCTACGTAACTGCTACAAATTGGACTTCAAGACGTAACTAATGTTAGTCGTTTGGATTTCTAGGCGATTTACGTTCACGTGAGTTGGTTTAAAGGAAGTTTAGCAAAAACCAGCTTTTAAATCCGTCACTTTCTAACGTCATGTAACAAAAAGAGCCGGGACTATCTTAAAACCTAGGTTTTACTAGACTAGACTTAAACCATCTTATGTGATAAGACAGAAATAGTGAATCCGTAAGTATAATGGGAGAAAGGCACTGATTCACATATCAATGCACAACTCAAACCGCAAAGGTCTAGAATCTTGAAATTTTTCACACTCATTCCATAAATAATGTAGACCTATCTAAATATCCATTACGTCTGAATTCCTCTTCTAAGGGGAAAAATACCATAATGACTAAATGTCATTCCCGTTACCCCCAAAGAGGAAGGTAGGTTCCGAGTATAGTACACCATTGTTCACTGAAGATATTCTATTTATCCACATAATATGTGGTGATCATGTCGCTTTCTCTCGGACTCTAAATCTCGGTCGGCTACACAGCTTCCTGGGCTCCTCAACCCAAGGCCCCCTGTCCTTAATCGAGTTTACAGTTACATCACACATACACCGAGGCAATTAAAACACTTTTAAGAAGTCTTAAGAAAGAGGAGTATCTATGCCTCTTTAAAAAAAAATACCTATGTAAAAAGAAGTTACTAAAAAGTCACAAAGTCCAGTAGTTTTTGAAGGAAGTGATAACAAAGTGAGTTTCTATGTTAGTAGCTTACTGATTCATAATGAAAATGGACAGAGTTTAAATGGATTGAGTCACGAATTGATGGTAGTATAGTGTTTAAATTAATTTCAATAGACTTCTCGACCGTTTCCAAAAATACTTTGAAATTGCAAGATGACCTCAATTGCATTTAAAATAACTCATTGTTTCATATTTTTATATAATAATCGGAGTGTATAAACATGAACTGAAATTGTATATATTCGTAACTAAATGATGATGATAGACGGACATAGAATTTCAGCCCTTTCATATTATAATGCTTGGGCTTCACCTGCGTTATTTGACATAGTGCGCAAATATGGAGCGCTAATTAGTTAATGGCATTATTAATGTCGTTAGACGTTGTGATAGCTCAAATCAAATGATAATGTGGCCACCCATTTAGTGCATAGTTCAGTGCATTATTAATGTACGTTAATCGTTCCGATAATTGGACGCGCAGGTGAAATCCTAGCATTACAATTTCAAAATATCACAGAAATAGTCAGCAAGTGTATCGCTAAAACAAATGAACTGCTTCACGTTGTAGGAAAATACTGATATAACAAAGAGTTGGTACAATTTAAATTTGGTAAAAATAGTTAAACCGTTAATTGAACGCTTCTAGATATAAATCAGCCAGGGGTGCTCAACTATTTTACGATGGATGTAACCGAATTCAGCGGGGCACGTTTAGGTGCGCGCTCCATCGGCAATCCGATTTGGTGTTGCGTCCGAGAGTTGGGGACCCCTGAGGTGAGCTACACAGATTAAGTTATGGTACTCTAGTTACTGAAATTTGAGTGACCTGTGTGTTTGTATTAGTCGCAAGCATGAATGAAAAAGGATAAACAATATTTAAAGCTGTCACATCAATCTATGTCATCGTCATTTACGGAAAAAACACACCTCCTTTTCTTATATTCTTTGTTAGAAAGAGATGTACCTACCTAGTTCTCACTAAGCATTTTTTGATATATGGTTATTGTACAATTTAGTGTTACCCTTTATTTGTATCGTGCTTTCTATCAATATCAATAATATTTATAATTTTTATCACTGATATTATATTTTATAGACTTGCAAATATCAGTATTAAATGCAATGCTTTAAAAACAATTTAATACAATTATTGGAACACACTATCGTATGTTCTAGAGATCTATGCAAGTTAGATATAACAATGAGCTTGAATATTCAAAAAATAAATCGAGAAATTAAACTTTTATTTTCAGAGTGTGTGGAATTTAAATAATCCCTTTACGCCGCAAATTTTGTCAAAGTTAGTCCGTAGGCACCTTACAGATAAGTGAAGAGCGGAAACGATATGCATTAGGGAATATACAATATTTATTATTCTATTGAGTTTATTATATAACTGCATGTAGACAAAAAAGAAGAGTAGACAAATATGTCACTCTTTCTCTTTTCTGTTCCCCTCTTTTCTGTAAAAATAATTAAGCATGTACTTACTATTTTAAATTTAAATGTAAAGTTATTTAGATTCGTATCCTATTAAAATCGGCATAATTATATATTCCATGCATATATATTATGTATTTGAACCATAGATTTAGAATATTATAGAGTGATAGCATTAACAACTTTACACTGAGCGAAGTGTGAGCAGTTTCCAAATAGATGCATTCACAGATATATCGTATACTAGTGGATTTACAGTCACACAAAATATCGATATGAAATCCTTGTCATATGTTCTTGGAAAAAGTATCGATAAAAAACGAGAAACTGGCATTAATTATACTTATTTTAGTCGTTCAAAGTATGTACGCGCATTTCGTTTCAAGGCATTTATAATGTACCCGTGTCCACAGACCGTACTCTCGTACGCACGGCTAAAGATCAAGCTATACATTTCCAATATAAGCTAACCTCTCATTGTACGGAAATCCTATACAATGCGAGATCAGCTTATACTGGAAATATATAGCTTGATGTGTAGCCGTGTGTACAGTAGCTCTATAATATTCTAACTCTATGATTTGAACGAATGACAAATGAAAACGCTTCCGCTCATAACTTGGCAGCTATCATTAAGAGCGGCGCACATTAGGCAAGTTATAATTAACGATGTCCGAACCGAAGTTTGAGCGGTCCAATTAAATGATATTGAATTAAAACTGGGATCCAACGCTACGACCGTTCTAATACCACACCTGGCACTTTTGTTAATTTCTCTCCATGTTAGTCTATGTTTGACTTACTCTATGACTTTTTAACTTGTTTATCTAAGTACTTTAAGCTTAGTTACTAAATGGAAAGCAAAATCGTACATTGAGACTTGATTAATTAGCTAGCAACACTTGTTATTTGCTCAATCTGTTTGAAGTGTCAATTTATAAAATTAGATTCTCAAAATTAGTTTATAAACCTTTGACACTTTCGCGAAAACGCTGTGATTTTGCTTATCTGTATATTAATTACGCATTTATATCTGATCAAAATTCAAATCATTTATTTAAATAGACCTTAACAGGCACTTATGAAAAGTCTGGCTCTAATACCGTCGGAAGGTTGCATTTGCTGAGAAGAGCCGGCAATAAACTCAGCAATTACTGTTTTCAAAACAAGCTTAGATTTATTACATGATATTTACATCCTATCGACAACAACTGAGTGCCTCGTCGGAAAAACTGACTGAATTGATATTTAATAAGTAAATAGCAAACTTAAGCAGACCAGCCCCCACAAACAGCACCTGTTCACAAGTATGACGCGTGTGGCAGCCATCGCCCTCCTCGCCATATTGGAGGGAAGAGGACGACCCGACACACGACACCGCCACAAGCAAAAGCTCATGATTTACTTAAGTCTGCCTTAAAAATAAAAAAATTAAGGGAAACTACTAGATACACATCAATATACTATATCCAAGAATAAATTAACAATTGAACTGTCGGCATAAAATACAGCTCTACAAAAGTACCTCAGCGATACGTTTTAATGAAATTAAACACATTAATTGGCAATTACTGTAACATCGAGTGTCATTGAGGAAACACTGATCACGGAGCTGTGTCCGATTGCAGAGGGTACATTATGAGCACATTCATGAACATGTTTAATAATAAATAAAATGGGCCAGTAACAATGAAGAGCAATGAAAATTGTACTGTTAAAAATTTAAAACATATCTAATGATTGGATTACTGTTTTTAGCTTAGTATTGATTTCTTCCCCCTAATTACATAACATGTAAATTGCATGGTTTTTAATATATCGTCATATAGGTAATAAAAAGAGCTGGACTTAACAAGACTTGGTTTAAATGGGGAATAGAGGTTTAGTCCGCATGCTGTGCGTTTAACACGATAAAACTTTCAGTGACATCATGTAACAAAGTTTAAACCTACAATAGACTGTGAAGGTAGCATTACAGGACAGGGGAAGTAAAAATTTAATAATAGCAGCGGCGCGCCGGCACTCAAACTATTAAAAAGTGACGCTGCGTTACATCCGCTTTGGTCGATTTGCATAGTGTACAAACATAGTTGCGTTTACTTAAACTGATAAATAAACATTTTAAAGATATTCATATTTTATAGTTTCAACTTTTTTCTTGCAGTTTTATCAGCACTCGAGAGGGAACAATTTTTCCAGGAAAAAGTATAGCAGTATTTAGATTCTATATACATTCAGAACAGAGCAGCCGATAGTAGTCGTTCGACGACAACGATTGATCAAACAACTTGCAGTATAGTGGTTTATTTGAAAAATTTAACAACCAATATCATTGACCGTCAATCAGTGAATATCGTCGACCTCGCAGTTTAATTTTATTCTATAATAATATTACATACATACGTGTCGAATTGATAATCTCCTTTTTTTGAAGTCGATTAATAACGACTTAAAATTTCGAGCATTACAGACAATATAAACTCCATTTTGATAATCTGATCCATTGTGGCGATGTCTTTAGACACTGCTGGTTCCCGCACACTGTCAGCACAATTCCTGTTGGAGCTCCCCAAGATAAAGCTAAGTACGAGGCTGCTCTTAAAAATAGATAAACAAAAGTGTGACTTACCCCCTTAGCAGAGCACTCATTATTGTTATGGTCGGTGGGGCACTTGGTGTGGTCGATGAAGGGGAATATGGAGGTGCAGGTCTGGTTGACGCAGACCAGGTTGTCGCCGCAGGGCGTGCCGTCGCGCACCAGCCCCATCGGGGACACCATCTCGGAGTACGTGCTAGTCGGCAACCCGGTTGTTGCTCTGCAAATTATATTGGGTTCTTTTTTAAGGATGGGATTATGTTTCTTGTTGGTAAGTAGTAGGGACATGTCAAGTCGGAACTTTTGTAATAGTAATTGTATCGATTGTGAAGCATCAAATGATCTAGCCACAAAGAGTAGTGGTTAGATTCGTAATTAAACACCATAAAATATAGTTCCATGTACTTTTAGACGGTTTATAATAACGATAATAGTTGATAATTTCTCTGTAACCATAAAAATTATGGCTTGAGTAACAACATATTACGCCTAGCCTCAAAAGTGAATTGATCGGTAACTCACTTGCATTCATACTCGATGCTTTTGATGGTGATCACAGTCCTGGTGTAATACTCATCCATGCCGGGCACCACCGGGTACCTGTTACCAAGCTGACACTGCAACGAACCGCATCTGACATTCCTGCGGAATTAGAGGATTCAGTAAATAAAGTAACTAAAGTAAAGGCACATAAGCTTCAACACGCACCAAGTTTGTTATTTTCGATAACTCTTTCGAGAGACGTCGAAATAAACAGAGTTCAAGATTTTTTCCTTTGTCCCTAAAGAATAAATGTGACTATCCCATAAATTGTCAGACCGTGACTTAAAATAGTTACTTCAATACAATTTACTTCATAAATAATACATATTATTAGAATACTTACTCCACTTCACACTTGATATAATGACCACCGGTATCCTTCCCACAATGGCCCGTCATAGCCCCCTTTGAGTTGAACTCTTCAAAGCATTCCCTATCTGCCCCAATAGTCCCTGGGCCCCAGATCCTTTCGCACTGGAGGGACAAGGTGGGGCATTGTCCAGCAAAGCAGTATCCCTTGCCGTCCTCGCAAGGTTCCCCGTTCTTTCGGAAGGCGTCTGGTGGGCAGGTGCCGGACATTCCAGTACATGTCTCTTCTAAATCGCATTCGTTTGAAGCGTCACGGCAGACTATACCCCGGGGTTTTAACTGGAAATTGAGAGTTGATTAGAATTCATGAAAAATGTTTCTATTAGTTCTTGTAATGATATTCATAGAAGGAATAATTATTTTTGACCTCAACGTTTCATAGTCATTTGACTACGATCACGATCCATAGAATGTTTTCCTTTATTGTATCTGGTCATTCAATTAAAACTATCGATTGAGTTTGGTCCTTGTAGTTTCTGATTACTATCCTAACAAGAATTGGCACAGATTCCACAATTTGCTTTAAACACTCGGGCCATAACCTTTCAACGAGTACAAGGATCATAGTGCTAAAAGTACTGCGGTCGTAAATAAGCTATTGTATAATTAAAGACAGCATAAGTATCATACCTGACATCGCTCACAACACTCCCCAGTAGCGCACTGCGACTCCTTGGTTAGTCGGCACGTGAACGGATCGCAGCAGGAGTTGGCTTTCTGACACTCGTTGATGGTCCCACAGTCACATTCTTCGCCCTCGTCCAACCTTCCATTACCACATTGATGGTGGACCACCAACTGTATAAACAAATAATGAAGGTCAAATGGGGTTGATGAATTGCTATTTGCTTTTTCTGACATTAGTGATATTACCAATTTTAAATTAGTCTATCTCTGTCTATCATGACAGACCAGCTATTTATACAACTAAGTTGGAAAACAAGCATACGACCCGCCCGATTGCAAGCGGTTAGCTTAGTCATATAGACGCTTGCACACACGAGGTATCACTCACGCGTTACCCACCCTTTCCACTCCCCGATGACTTCGGGCGAATACAACACGCGTAAGAATACAACATTAAAATAACTAGCTGCGGTATCCTGTAAGGTGTAGGTACTTCTCCAGTCGAGCTGTTCCGGAATATCGCTATGCTCTACCTTTCTTAAAATATTATAGGTTCAACACCTGAAGACCTTTTATTGCTATTTTAAGTTTATCATTATAGCTGTCGGTTTTTCTACTATAAATTAACGAAATGAAGGTTATTAAAACAAACAGCCAATATTCAAACTCTAGTTTATTTTATTTAGACCGAGCATCAAAGTATGATGAGTAATGTCGTCGTTATAGTTCAACATTATTAAAAATATTTCATGAATGTTTAAAATTATTTGGTGAACTATGATGGTCTTTCCGTTTGTATGTCAAAGATAAACATTTACATGATATATAGTTTCTTGGAACTGCTCTAGAATATTTATCTAAAAATGCAGTAGAGATTAAAGAGAAACCGTAGTTTAAAAACACAAAATGACACATTGAAATACGAAAAACATTTCGGAAACAGTTTTAAACGAGAGGGACTACATAGGTATCTCACCGTCTGACGGGTTTACATCAAATTTGCATCGACAATCGGGATTCGAGGCTTTCGCACAAATACAAGCGAGCTTCTATAGCCCTCAAGTATACGCGTAAAAAAAAGAGATGTAACCGATAAGAAAATAAAACACTCGTACAGACACAATCATCGCTCGATAAATATGTAAACGTGTCAAATCGAAGCGGGAATGGAGGCAACCCGCCATTATCATTCTGCGCTATGTAAATTTATTCCAATAAACCGCCCGGGCCTCGTTGGTGTTATTATATATTCTCAAACGAAGAGACTGATAATTTTGAGCGCGGGCAGCTCCCATTACCATAACTTTTATTAAAGGAGTGGGCCTTAGGAGCTCCAGTTGTGACAAACAATACGCCTGGCACTGATTAATTTTCAACGTGGAAATCTGTTTTGCATTGGAATGAATCGTGGCGTGTTAATAGGGGTGTGGTGTCCCGTTGAGGAGTTGGGTTCTGCTAAAGTTTCGCTTGCACGGGTTGGCTTTAACAGGCAGGGGAATTAACGCGCACAGGTTAATCTGCATTGCACCAACTTTGCGTGGAAGCTGGCCTGAATGAGTTTTGCTTGAACGATGTTTTTGGGATGAGAACTTTATACTCTTTAGTTGTTTATTAAAAACTTAAGGGATATGAAGGTATATATTATTAAAATTAAGATTGCTACAACTCTATTATGCTTTTATTTCTTCTAAGTATCGACAAAATAGCTTAGGGCCTCAATCCAAAGAAAACGAAGAGAAGAAGTTAAGTTGTAGACACCTATTCAGAACTAGCCTATTTTAGTCTCTTGGGGCACATTCCTATCACAATCCTCATGAAATCTTAGGTTTAATCTACCTAACCTAGTTTGAGTTTTGCTAGAACTTGACTATTTTGGTCCAATCATGCGAGTACCACGAACTACCCTACAACCTTGTAACATACCTCATTGGGTTTATTGAGCAGGCAAATCCCCTGTCCCAGCCTCATCTCAGCGATGTAATCATTCTTGGAGCAGTCGGAAAACTTGTACGGTTGCACGTTGTCCGAGCCGACGATAGACTGCGCCATGATGCAGCCGTGCCAGTCGCGGCAGAAGCAATGCTCTCTGTCGTCGTGGGCCATACCTGGTGACGATTAGTGTGATGAGGGCGATATACTTGCGAATGAAAATAAAGGAAGACTGAAACAACATAATTAAATACACGACGATAGCTCAGTGGTAGTGACGTCGGATGCCGAGAGAAGGACCCGGGTTCGAATCCTACAATGAGATTTCGGTGAAGGAAGATATCGAAAGGAAACCATAGTAGGGTACTTTGTAGTACCCATCTAGCTGGCCACCCTCAAATTGACAATCTGTCGCTGAGCACCTATCGGTGTGTTCCGACAGCTGCACTTGAGAGCCAGTTCTTTCTTGGCTTTGTGTGGCCACAAATATCAGGCCACAGCTCGTAGGTTCAATTCCCACACAGGACATGCATTTGTGTGCATGAACATGTCTGCATATCCTAAGCCTGGGTGTAATTATGATGTAATTATATTTACAAACAAATAGTATTATATCAGTTATCTGATTTCCATAGTACAAGGTCTGCTTAGATTGGGATCAGGTAACAGTGTGTGAAAGTCCCAGGATATTATAATTTATTATAATTGTGTTGTGTGTCAACAAAAATGGACAGAAACTGTAAGCCTAGTACAGTATAGAGCTAAAACACTGATTTGCAGTCGCTACAATAGGTGACGTAACGAAAAACAATCAAAAAAAGTATGCTTTAGGTGCAGCGCAGCGCAAACGACGGACTTTAGTCTGCGGCACACAAAAAGTCTGTGTGAAAACAAAGGTTGTGCGCCGGACTTTTTGCGCGTCGTGTGCGTTACTGCTTAGAATAGGGTATTTGACAGTGTGAAAAATAAATGGTAAAACACAATTCATTGTATAAGACATCAAAAAATGCATTAAAACGTCATATAAGTTGTACATTTTAAGCTGTTAATGTTTTTTTTTTACTACATAGACTAATAAGAGTAGGTCAGTTGACGCTGTAAAATTGTGACGTCATCTGTTTGTATTTTATACAAACCTCCATATAAACTATCGTTTTTGACAATCAATTAAAAGTTGCTTTGAACTGTCGTCAAATACCCTATTGTATTGGTTACTATTTTCACAGACTCAAAAGTTCGGCGCGGTGCGGTCTGTCGTATGCGCTGCACCTTATCTGTTGTAGTACTCCAGATATACTGCTACTTTGCCATTTAAGTAATGTTGTCTGATGGTAATTATTCTGTATACATTAAATGTTAGGCGAGGGATTTTCTCCAGCGCGTGTGTCAATTATACTTGTGCCGGCTGATCTAATGAAAATTCTCGACACATTTGAGGACAAAAAAAGTCCTTTAAAAACAGATTGTAGAACCATATTAGCTATATCTGCAGAAGCGACTTTATATTTCGGACAGAGGTTACTATAAGCACATATGGTGTTCTATGTATCAACTATCAAATTCAAATTCAAAATCATTTATTCAAATAGACCTTCGCAGGCACTTATGAAAAGTCTGACTCTAATACTCTAATACCGGTTCGGAAGGTTGCATTTGCTGAGAAGAGCCGGCAATAAACTCAGCAATTACTCTTTTCAAAACAAGCTTAGATTCATTACATAATTTTACATTCTAATCGCACTGACAACAATTGCGTGCCCCGGCGCGGCGGCAAAACTACAAAGTAGACTGAATCTATATTTAATAAGTAAATAAATAAATGGCAAACTTAAGCAGACCAGCCCCCACAAGCAGCACCTGTTCACAAGTATGACGCGTGTGGCAGCCATCCATCGCCCTCTTCGCCATATTGGAGGGAAGTGAGCGACCCGTCACACGACGCCGCCGCAAGCAAAGGCC
The DNA here is from genome assembly GCA_951394255.1 of Polyploca ridens. Classification (NCBI taxonomy): domain Eukaryota; kingdom Metazoa; phylum Arthropoda; class Insecta; order Lepidoptera; family Drepanidae; genus Polyploca; species Polyploca ridens. Next base: position 1,407,327 of record OX596247.1, on the reverse strand, counting down.
TTAAAGTGAGCATGACTTACGTAAGTCTGCCTTAGAAATAAAAATAAACTGAAGGGAAACTACTCAACACGCAATTTGTTATCACTGTGACTATTGACAAGTTTATACTAAATATCATTTAGGTATATAGAAAATCTCATGCACTTCTTACCGATATTATGCCCAATCATATGTGCCATCGTGCCAGCCAGCAGGTGAGGTTCGTAAGTGTTGGTATCCACGGATATGCCAACTGATTTGGGCGTGCAAAGCGAGTCTGGCACTGAGATACCTGACTCGCCTCCGGGAAACGTCAGACCGCTGAAATAAAAATACAATTAATGTGTACATTATACATTATATATACCTACAAATATATGTATGCAGCGCTGAAATTCAAATAATTTAATTCAGTAAAATAATAATAATATTGGTAGTCGCGCCATTTACGCAAGTTCTCAATAGCGCTGGCTGTATGATTTTATTTCTTTAATTGGAACGAGTTCGTAATAAAAAAAAATTCTTTATGATTTTCTTTTGTTTTTTTTTCTCTTTCGCTTCATTCTTTAGCCTGTCCCGCTATAAAATTATCCCGCGTCTTTTAATATAATTTTCTTTAAATTCATGACAAATACATCGCAAAACGCCACCTACACACAGATAAACATACAGTAACACAATTTCACATCATTACACTACATATTAACAACGGTGTGAGTGCAGTGCAAACATCTCCGCATCGTGGGTAAGTGATAATAGATCTATAAGTCCAAAAATTTTCCTTCCATTTTCCGCGAGATCAGCGCAAATCAACGGTCACAGGGTGAATCCTGTGCCCGGCGTGATTAATTGGGAATCGTAATATTCAGTACTAACGATATAAAAATTGTGTATCAAAAACAAATGACCATCCACTCTACTGATTTTGTTCTACAGTTACTGATTTTGTAGGTGAAAAGAATGCATTTGAATGAATTGTTCGCTTCACAGGCTATTTTTATATATATTTTGTAAATTGTAATAGGTACATACTTCTAAGTACACATTAAAAAAAGACTTGCTGAGTTTCTTGCTGGAGTCTTCTCAGTTCAAGTTGTATTTGGAACCGGTGTAGAGTCATTTTGTTAACGTTCATAAGTGCTTATCAGGGCCTAAATTGCATAAATACTTTTGGATTTGAATTACCACCTTTTCATAAACAATTTTAATTTTCTGTGAATTTGTGTTAGACTCTGTTTATTTGTAAATAAAGTCATATTTGTTGTACATAGCGATGTTAAAGGGAAACTATTGCAATCAGCGAATGCACAGCGGCGCGTAACTCACGACACAATGCGTTCGGACCGTACAATGGGCGCTGCGATGAATTCCTCCAGAGATGGGCATACCGGCTAAATTGAGTTTTACCACGGATTATGTATGGAATTAATTTTATCTCTCAGTTATAAAACTGGGACCTATTGTTATTATAGGTCTTGTCTGAAGGTAAATTAAATACGTGCACAGTTCTATTAAAACAGTACTTAGCGTCTCTATAATTAGAAATAAATATAAATCAATATTTCTGAAGTAAATTGGCTCATCGTCTCTAACAATTTATTACCATATCATTCGAAAAATAGTCTCATCAACGGAAACTTTCCCCTAATAATTAATCGTAACACCAACTCGATACTTATCTCAAGATCGATTATACCGAATAGATCAAGGGGGTGTAACTAGCAAACTCGGTCGATCTATCAGGCGAACTAACAGCAATAATTTGCGAGATCCGACACAAATCGATTCTTGTCAAACTCGAGTCGAGTAATATCCGAGTGAATTTGAACGCAGAAGTTGTTTCCCCCCCTCATCGGTAGCGATGCGATATCTTTGTCGTAATTTCGCAGGCGACGGCGTTATCGGCACTTGTTACCGAGTTTGTCAAATACGTAGGTATCTGATGTGAATGGCTGTTGGAATCGAGAGTTTCTCAATTTTTTATTTTAGGTGAAAGTTTATAGATGTATCTTTAATTTTATCCTTATTATATTATTAGGTTAGCAACTAATAAACCCGCCACTTTTTTCGATCAGTCTCTAAAACGTTATAGAACTATCTCGAATTTCATGGAGTAGTATATAAATTATGAAGAATGAAGCTTGCCATGTAATACAGATCATAATTTGGATTAAAAAAGATACGGTTATCCCGGGAATAGATAAGATCAATCGGAAACATGGGTTATACAGAGGGACAGAAAACTAGTCAAGAAAATAAAATTCTTGTGTCTCCTTTTTCTGACATTACCGTAGCCAAATTTTCTTAAATTTTGACCAATTTTAATGCTTAATTAATTTCTATGAAAATATATTGGTTCAATAAACCTTATCAATTTATATAAAGTGGCGTGAAATGTTAGTGAAATTAGATAAAATTCTCGATGTTTACAAACGCCCCGGGCCAAGGGCTCGGCTCCGGTCTATTTAATTTGACTCTGAACATTTATTACGTTACGCTGGTAGGTTTGTTTAACTTGTCTATTGATAGACGAACGCTCCTCGCTGGCCGGAGGTCGTGGAAATGCAAACTTAATTAGAGACTGGTTATTCGGAAATGATGTACCGTTGGATTTAATCTGTGACGACACACCAATTACTTCGCGAATCCTGTTAAAGTTTCAAGAGGTTCTTGGGTCACTTGTGGCCTCTATTTATATTTAAGTTTCTGGCTGTGATTTAAACGTTCTATAATTTAAACTAGAGGTCGTCCTAACTCGAAATTCGACTATAATTTTTCATCTCAAAGGAACTAATATGTTACTTGACACTGGCAAAAATAAGTCCGAAAAAGAATTTGGTTGGCATACATCAAAACTAAGAAGAAGAAAGTAACAAAAGAGTATATGTGTGTGGTGGTAGATGGGTGGTAGCGAAATCCTAAGTCTATGGTGTGGTGTGTCAAACGCATGGTAGGTATCTCTTCTCCTAGCCTTAACAAAGATCGGCAACACAAATCCAAATTTGAAGGCGATTATTGCTCATAGGTAGTGACTTCGAATGCCGAGAAGGTTCCGGGTTCGAATCCTACAATGAACATGAGCTGTCGGAGAAGGAAAACATCGTGAAGAAACCATAGTAGTGGTAGGGTACTTTGTAGTACCCACTTGGCTGGCTACCACCCTCAAGTTGAGAATCTGTCGCCAAGCACCTACCGTTCGCGTTGTTCCGACAACTGCACTTGAGAGCTAGTTTCTTCTAGGTTTTATGTGCTAACCACCTTCAGTTACATCATAAGTTACCATGTTGAGATTGTAGTCAAACACAGGCCTATAAGTAAAAATAAAAAAACTTGCTGATTCTAAGAATTTTATAAATGTCATAAATTCCAAGACTAATTCTGAATGAAAACGATAAGCTCGCATTAGCAGTCTTAGATTATTTCAAGACTACAGGGCAAGAATCTTATGTAATCTACAACAGGGTCCCCTAGTTTCACTTAACGTTATGTTGTCGTTTAATTTTCAAGTTGTTCAGAGGGATCTATCTCGCAATTTTGCCGATTCAAAGCTAAAAGCGTGGTAAGAAGATTTGCAGAGTTCGGTCGCTTGTACAAACGCTGTCTAATGTTTTTAAATATTTGTGTATACACTGTAAGTTGGGACGGTTCGCTTTAATATAACTCTTTGAATAATATCTCACTTTGATACGCTTTGAGAGGGGATTTTGTTAATCTTTTTGCGGATAAGCAAAACGTTACATTCGCTGAGAGTAATCATATTTTTGAAACATATTTTGTTTACCGAGGGATTGAGAGTTTTAAGAAAAGATTGAAATGAATGTCTTGTTTAAAATAAAATATTATATTTATTTTAAGTAAGTAAGTATTTATTTGTAAAAAATTGGGTTACAAAAAATATGTTAAAGATTTTTAGGACCATTCCAAATTCTGCCCTTCCAAGCACATACAATATTTATTTTAAACAAGACGCCATGCGGTTTTGCCTGCGTTCCCGATGGCTTTAATATGTTTCCGGGATAAATAGTATCAATATAATGTGCCGAAATTCCAAATCTGTTCCGTAATTTTGCATGATTGAGTAGCAAACATTTACCTGCACAAAGTCGCATTTATAATATAATTAACTTCAGTAGCTTTGCCCTACTAAATAAATGGATTTGAGTTAATTAAAGATTAGATCTCGGAGTTGAAAATCAGATCAGTTGTAGGTTGACAATATATACACACATCAACATGCGCATAACTAATTTTGCCAAAATGAAACCTACCCCACGTTTTTAAGAATAAAGTAGAAACTCACGTGAGCAACTGTGTGGTATCCTTCTCGATCTTGAAGAGCTTTCTGGTGGTATAGTCACTGAACTTATGGATGGCTCTGGTGATGTCCTGTTTCCTGTCGATGTCAGCCTGATCTTGGCTCTGCCATGACTCGATATACACCAGGGATACTCGAGTGTTCAGTGTTCGGAAGTACTGTGGACAATATATAGTGATATTAGTATATGGAGCAGCAGAATCCTCCGGCTCTAACAATGATCGGGGTATCGATATCAACACATTATCATAACAACGTTACGTATATCACTCATAGCTGAAAGAAGCTGAGGGTCATAGGTAAAGAAGAACTAAATGAGAATATATACCCAAGAAGTCATCTGGAATCCGTCAGTGTTGTTTTTAATTAATGTATACTTAACATGCAAAATGGAGGATAACATTTTAGATTACCTGCATTAGTTTTGGCAATAACTATACACACTGAACGTCTGGCAATATTTGTCGTACCGAATATTAGCCATTAAATTGTGGCCATGAAAGTCATAATTGTCACACGTGTACATAATGTGTAGAGGGTTCCACTGCATAAATGATAACTGGGTGTAATAGCTCCACACTCCATGTTCTAGTGATTGAGATTAATTTACGCATTTCTGATGCATCTAATCGATTAGTGTTTATCGAGATAAACGATTGTTATTATCGATTTTATGGATTTGATTGATGACCGATGGTCTTATAAAAAGAGAGACCTCAGAAAGCCCAATTGCCAGAGCCGACAAGCCAAGATAGAATGACTTGGCGCAAAAGGCTGAGAAGACCCGACCCCAAATAAAGGAAACAAGGACGGACAAAGAAGACTAATGATCTTTCTTTAATAAGACTGATAAAGATCCCATTGATCACGATAATAAAATAAGAAATATTTGGAAAAAGCCCATGCAGTAAAATCAAAAATGGAGACAGGAGAAAGATGTTATGTTGCGACTGAGTTTACTCCAACAGCAATAACTACTGTTAAATTGAAGCTCATTTCCTCAGTAAATGCTGTTAATACCTGCAATAATATTCACATCCACACCGACCAACTCGCCATTCAGCCAGCTTGCCATACGTAGATTATGCGGGCGGAAACTTTTCAGACACTGCTCAATTCAGTCAGGTAAACCCGAACACGTGTGCATGAAAGTTCGAACACTATCTTCGTTGGTAACGGACCGTTAGATACGTACTTTAGTTGACTACTGTAGTCACTATCTCGACTAGTTTCTGAGGAAGCGATCGTAGTGAACCTACTTCAAACTGTAAGTGCAATTATTGTAATATGTGAAGATCTTTATAGGGTTTCCTATTAATACTGTAATGGAATATAGATAATCAGTATTATTTTAACTTTGTATGTTTGTTAATAAAGTGTCATCTATCAGAATTCTATCTATCTATACAAGTTGTTGTTTTGGTCAGTGACGAGCGACTCAGGGTCAATAATACAACTGATACTGTTGCTAAAAAGAATACTTTTTTTTTATAATAATAAAAATAAAAATAATATTATTTTGAAAATCATGTAATAAGCTAAAATATAGACGTTATACCCAACGGGAGTGCGAGGGAGTAAAGGGGTAGGGCAATGGCGGCTTGCGCCTAGTTCTAGTCTGTGCACGTGCCTAGTGACCATTGCGGTAATTTTATTTCAAATTGAACAAGGCATTTCTCAACGCATTTACAGTATTCAATGGAATTAAGTCCATTTTTGGAAAATGTATTTTTTGTACTACCGGTCCTAGGTCGCTTGTCGCTGACCAAAAAAACACCCTGTATAATACTGGTTACATATCGTATTCAAACAGACCTTCGCAGGAACTTATGAATGAATTGGTCTGACTCTAATACAATGTTAGGATGCCAGTTGTTGAGAAGAGTTGGCAATAAACTCAGCAAAACAAGCTAGATTCGTTACATAACATTAACATTCTAGTCTCCCTGATAACATTTGCTTGTCTTGTCTTGATTTAGTAACAACTATTTTGGCTTCCGTAAAAGGGCGCATTTTAGAATACCAGGCGGTAAAAGCTCTTCATAAACTACTTCGATTTACTGCTCATCTAGTATAGATACTCTCAATTAACTAGATAAAGTGGTATGTACACTACATGCGATATCGCTGGCCGATGTCGATAACGTCGCCGCAGACTTGCCGGCCTAACCGAGCGCCTTCATTTATGTTAGGGTTGATACCGATATGTTAATAGTAGACAGGGGAGATTTTTAATGCCCCTCTATAAATTTTAAGAGAAAAGTTGGAGCAATATTCTAAATTTAAACAAAGATAAAAAAATATACCGACTCCAAAATAGGTTTGCTCTAAATAATGATTTAGGAACTAATCTTCTTGTAGTAATCAGTAACTATTTTGAAGACGGTGAAAAAAAATTTAAACAGAAAATCTGAATTAATTTTGCAAATATAATAAGGGCCGAAAACAGTCGAAGCCACTGCTTTTGTAACACCAAATTATCTTTATCCCTAAATATTAATATTTCTCTATTTATTCCGTATAAAAGTAAATAATCTCCGGAGATACTCAAATAATCACAAAGAACACATGTCAGCCGCATTAGGGCGTCATGTTGCCGCTTTATCCTGGCTTCAGTCGAGTGTCAACCCTAATATTATTACATGGTGTGTAATCCCCGCTTTTTATCGCTCATACGTACCGACCGGCATTATAGAGATTGCGGTTTGTTAGGTGGTGGCCATAAGGTATGTGATATGTCGTGATGCTCGCGAAATCGGAGCAGTTTGGGCAGTGATAGCTCAAACTCATTTGTTCAGGTTAGGCTCTGATAAGACTGTTACGAACGTTACATACAATTTACTATGCCATGTAATCTAATGATATCTCAATGGTGAGACATGAGAAGGTCAGGCAATGGCAGTTGAATGCTGTGGCTAAGTTCGTGGGTCCCAATCCTAGCTTGATCTTTTAGTGAAGGAAACCATAGGATAATGGATAATGTATGTACTCGTTTGGCTGGCTGCCACCCTAAAGCTTTAGAGGCTTTGTATAGTTATTATCAGTTTTGGCTCTTTGGTGGGATTGTGGTCAAAATCAGGTCTATTCATGGTGAAAAATAACAAACTTTCCACTTTCCAACTCAATGATTTTAAGACTCGCACCATTCAGCTGTCATCATCACATCATGTTACAAGCACCATTTACAGTATTTATGGGCGATCCCTCACAAAAATTGCGTCCCGCTAAGCCTCGGCCATAATAACACTGCCAGACTAAATTGTTACTGTGACAATGGCCATAGGCAGACATGAGCAGTATTCGCAATTTTATTGTATTATAGCTATTGTCGTTGCATTTTATTTGTATGTGTACGACATTTTGTGTTGTGAACAGCCTTGTGACGTCACTTGTTATTCCGGAGGCTGTTACTTTCTTATGACTTATTTTGTATTGAAATGAATTGCTTCAAGAATGCATCGAGAATTTGTAGATACAATGAGTACTGGACAATAAGAGAAAACAAGAAATAAAGATCGTTGATCACATAATATACATTAGACAAAACAAACGGACACTAGTGAAAGAGTCATTAGGAAATTGTACTCAAAGAAAACATTCCTTTATAAAGTAACTGAAACTTGTTCAATAGTTTTTGAAAAGACGACGGATTTGATCTATTTGATTGCTCCCACCGATTGGTGCCATAAAAATATAGGTTGTGTTTTTTTTTTTTTTTTTTTTTTTAGTTTTGGCTTCACACGGCTTGTGTATTTTGCCATTTTCCAGTAATATAAGTTCTAGTCACAATAAATCACTTTCACATAGTCCTCAGTCAGTCACCGTCCATAAAAGTCATGTTTTAGTACAATGGTGGTAAATTGTACCAAAACTTTACACGGATTTCTTGAGACAACTTGAAAAGACACGATACACATAATTCATTTCATTTCACTTCACTGTGCACATGGATTGATCTTTATTGGATAAAATACCACCGATTATATGCAATAAAACTCAAAATACACGAATTTATGAAAATAAAAATGAAAAAGTAACGTCACTCTGCAAGTTCCCGCCAAAAAGTCCATAGGTTGTGTTATTATTCGAACAGATGCCTGACTTAAAAAAATGTTGAATGCTTTTTTTACAAAAAGCCACCTTCAATATTTAGAGTATTTTTACCTCTAGGTCACATTCGTTCTATCCAATCTGTATATAACTAATCTATGTATCATGAACTACATTCCGCAAAAAAAGGTTGACTATTCGAGATTTAAAAAGCCATTTTTTCATTGGGATATCTCTTTCTGTCTCGCTATGTGTCTCTTTTGGTACATAAATCCCACAGAGATCGAATAAACCCCGACGAGTTCACTACATGGCAAATGCAAGACTCACCAGATCAGCAATATTGGCGACTTGTATAGCATCATGGACGACCTCCGCTCTGGTACTGCCATTCCTTCTGTCAAACATAGCCTTGTCGATGACCAGCGCTGTTTCAATGTACTTGGTGGTCTCCCGCACGTCCCGGCTCATTCTCCGGAGTGGTGACGTACCAGGGTTGTTCCACCATCGCCATGTGGGGTCTTCGCTCGTGTGCGAGTGGGTAAATGAGTCTCTGCGGGAAAGAATAAGGGTTAGAAAAGGGGCCAGAAAATGTATGATGGGTTTTTATAGTGACTAATCTACGCCGTGTTAAAGTCACAGAACGATAAAAAAAACACCAAAATCAAAAAGTTTCGGCCTTGGTAAGGCACTTATATGAACGTTATAAGTAGATACATATAGTAGAATCTACCACCGGTTAGGAATACACTTAAACTGAGAAGATTCCGGCAAGAAACTCAGCAAGGCATTTTTTTATTGGATCTTTCTTTCACTTTTTATAGGGTTTGGATTTTTAGGAATATTATTAAAAATCTAGTCTAGGTAGTCGTGCTGCTATGTTACAGCAGCCTAACTGATTCGTGGAAACGGAAGAGTGTGCTGCTGCAATGGCCTTTTTGCGACTGATTCGTTGCTGCAATACTGCATAACATGGCCATGGACTCATACACTAAGCCCTGTATTAAAAAACACTTAGGATTGACTTCGTTCGGTGTAACTATGTGTATAATGAAATACCTAAAACATATCGTATAATCTGTGCTAGCGGTCACCAAAAAGCAAATTAATCTCACACCAGCGACCTAATTTTGTGACCTACTTAGTCTAGCAGCAATACGTCATTATTCGAGTATCCCCGATCGAATTACATTATCCCGGAAATTGTAGGAGGATCATTTGCCAATCCGCACTGGTTTTAAAGCTATTACTATATTATAGTCATATCTTATTTATGATCGCTTCTTTGATGACAGAAGAAGATAAATATCACGACTATTATACTCATTTAATGATTGATCAAAGTATATCCATCTTTATTTATAGAACAGCTATAGAAGGGGACAGGTTTAGATCAACTTAATACTTAATTGACACTGAGTGCGGCTGTAAAAATTGTAAGTTACTTTCATTGAGAAATCATTACTACGTATAGAGAAGCTATTATAAGCAAAGGTTATGTCCCATTTTTTTAGAGTCAACTAAAGTTCTCTTAAGCGCTGAAACAATAATTAGTCGTCTAAGCAGACAGTAGAAACACGTAGCGCTAACAGAACGCTTTTAGGAGTATTTTTCTTGCAAACACCGTGATTATCACGGCACTTACGCGTTACGTTCATCATTCTACAACAACAAGTGTGGCCGGATGGCCTCACTACCTAACTACCTAACTTGATAGACGCCTAGTATTATTCGATGTAACATTTCCCCAAACAGATGAGTTTACAAAAACCGTTCGCCTGGACAATTTAGCTGTTAGAATTAATCCCTTTAGGGATTATTTTCCTTCGTAGGGCAAGGGAGAGGCAAATGCGTGAGCAAAGGAGATTTGTCAGAGCCAAACGAGGCATCTTGTTTCGCGAGTAAATGTCTTGATAAACATTCTTGCTTCTGCTTTGTTTGGACTGGGTAAATATTGCTGATAATTGATGGGCAGCTTACCTATTTATGTTTGTGTAATGGCTGCTGATTCTTAAATATGCCGTATTATGATTGTACGTAGCATTAATTATAGGGGTAAATCAAACAATAAAAAAACGATATTTTATTTTTTAAAAGAATACAATTAGCTTTGATATATTGCGGCTTATTAAAATATAGATGTAATTCAAAGTGGTGGAATAAAAGGTTACCAGTTAATGAACATTAAATTAAAATGGCGAATAATAAAGTCGACTCAATCGTAACTTTCAGAATCTAATCATCCCCTTAAACGACAGTTTGAAAATGTCAAAAGGGATCATTAAAATATCCTTGGAAGATATCACCGTCAAATGAAATGAATGAAAGAGCACCCGCCTTATCTTTGAAGCCAGAATCGGTAACTGTAGAATATCTAAAATTTCACTTTGGTAAGAATTCCCGTTGAGACTCGCAGACTGTTACAATAGACAAGAAAAATTAGGAAGGAAACCTGAGTTACAGATAAAGGATAGGGGTAAAAGGTCACGTCTAGGTATTGGCTTTAAATAAGCTAGGTTTCAAAGGGGCTTAGAAATAGGATTTCAACTTACAACTCCGCTAGTAACAATATCTGAGATAATAAATTTAACACGAATAATCATTCGATTGAAATATTCAGACAGCCCCAATTAATTTATTAATAGTCTGTTGTTTTATTATAAGTTTTACCGATTTTTTTAGGATGGTATCTAATATTTCAAGCCATGGTAACAAGACTAGCTAGGTTAGGCATAACCTTTTTACACAATTTCCATATTTTTTGCATACCTAGATGCCTACATCACGTATCGACGCCATCAATAACACTCCACGTGGCATGTGCCCCGGCGGGCACGTAAGTAACCCTGAACCTGTCGATGGAATAAAATCCCCGCATTCCTTAGAGAATCCTCACCGAATATTAAGGTGCCCTTTTCATCAGTCTGCGCTAACAAATTGGGTTTGACTGAATGATTTATGAGATATAAGTGGGGATTGGTACAGTTGCCCTGCCTCCTTTGTGTAATGATCCCGACTGTATCGTAAATAATACTTTCTTTTTTTGGCATTTCTGGAACTTTTGTAGGTTTGCAAAGAGTACTGTCAATTTGAATAACAAAGTGTAGTGTATGGATCGAATAATTTTGGTACTTGAACATTTTTTTCGTTGAATATTATTTTTGTTGCTATACGAAATCAACCAGCAAGAGCAGGAACAAAGCTAAATTTCTACTTTAGATATTTACTGTCTTTAATTATGTTACTAACTAGTATTTTGTCACTGTACCGATCTAATATGCTTCGATTAAAGTTGTTACAAGACACAGACTATTCGTCCAACAGTTACAGAAGTTAGACGCTCTTGGGAATTGAGAAGTTATGTAAGAAGTATCTAAATAAGGACAGCCTATTAACAGTTGGCAACATTATGTTTACTCGCTTTGTTACCTAAATAATTTAGCAGAAATAATAACAATAAATCTTTATTGGTAATAGAAATGTACAATTTAAAACAGCCCTGTTTATCTTATCTAGAAATTATAATTATATATCTTAGATAACAGTCATCCTTTACAGTGATACTATGTTACATATCTTTATAAATGGACACATTATATCGGCAAATAATAGTTTAATTAAAAAAAAGGAAGTTGATTACTGTGGATTTGATTATTATGTTTATTTTAAATATATGACAAAACTTTAAAATTACAAAATCTGTTTTAACGTTAGGTACCGTTATACTTTACCGCTTATAAAATAGAGCTCTGGTTATTACTCTTTTAAACAAAGAACACAGGGGAATTTTTAAATCAGAAAAACCATTAAAAAACCCGGTAAGTTTTCTCGGTTCGTTATTAATCACACGTTTGTCCGAAGTTCAGTAGAACCTGTGAATAATGCAGCGCAGTTCAAAGTTACTAACTCGTTTGCGACGTTTTTTTTCCGGCGGTTTCTCCAGTTGGACTCAGAGTACACAATGTAAAGTTTCGTTATGAATTCCATTTGAAATTACGCGAGAAAATAATTTAAAAGTTTCTATTTGTGCTAACTACTTCGATGTGTTATTGTCCTGATTCTGTTGTTCACAACTAAACTAATTTTAATCTCACTATGTCTCTTTCTAACAAAGGACATAAGAAAAGGATATAAGAAATTTAGTCCTGTCAAATTAGTCCGATGCTTGTTTTCAATATAAATTTAGTCGCCATCTATCGTGGTTACGCCTAAATACACGCAAAATAAGACGGCAAAGATTAATTTTACAACTTAAAATATGTTCTATCCTTTTTCAATAATGTTCGTAAGAAAGAGATGAGATGTGACTAAAATTAGTTTAGTGCGATTTACAACAGAATCGGCACCATTGTTCGTTTCATTTCATTATGACTCGCTTGATATTAAGTAATTACCATAAATAAAAGATTTTTATTTGCGAGAATGTGGTAACAAATGGAATGCATATAATAGTGTGAGTAGTATATATATGCTTTTATTTCAAACACTATACATACCTGCATGTAAAAGGTAATCCAATTTATATATAGAGTGACTGGTAATTAGTAAACGATACTTACACACATGATTGTACTCATGATAACAAACAACATTACCAGTCACCCTATATAAATGTATTTTTATTTCAATCTTTCCCACCTTATCAAATATTATCATTACGAGGTAAAACATCTTTGGTAACAAGACGAAAAGATATCGTTGAAAACTATTTAAGTATGGCACGATAACTTTCCCCTGTGTGAATATTCATATAATAAATAGGTATTTAAATTTAATCATACCCCGAAGTAATCCCCAGGTCACAGTTCATATTACGTCTGTCTAGTTTTGACCGAATAAATTTACTTTTTGCTGGAAACTTTTTGAATATAAAGTTCGGTTGCAAATAATGATTAAACCAGATTAAATATTTAAATTGGGTTGCTTGTTAACTGGATCTAAAGTCTTATACCTTAGAAGGTACCTGTAGCCATCACTTTTAAGAATAGGAGGATATCAGGAGGCTGTAGTATCTGTGAAATGATAAGACAATGTGGCAACATTATATTAAGATTTTTATTGATATAAAGAAATGTTGCCAGTTGCCTGACTTAAAAAAATAAGAAAGCTGTTCAAAAATCCCGAAAGGAATCCCTAGTCTGAACTCCCCTTTTTAACTCCCTTTGTTGTATATGCTTGTATGGCAGCCACATAAATATAGGAGGAATGTGACTCGAAATTCTGACGACTGATCTGTTTAGGATCATAGCATGTTCTATTTCACACAAAAATTAGAATCCGAACCAAACTTAATGGCGGCTGTGACGTGCGCTGCGAGCCGGCTTTGCGCAGGTACAGTCATCTCGAATGTACCGCATATCTTCGTTTTCGCTACTGCGCAGCGTTCCGCGCCTAATATCACAGCCGCCAATAAGTTTTGACTCAGTCTGTACTTCGCGTGATGGTATAAGAGCTAGCAACGTCGCGAAAAAAAGAACTTTAGCAAGGCTGGATTTTTGATATTTTCTTGCGCATTAAAACCTGATAGAGATGCGCCAAGTCTGGCAGCTGGAAGTGGTTGCGTTTGCTTTTGCGCATCCTATTTGTACTAGTGAAAAATTCGGATTTTTAACCCATTAAACCATTTTAGTACGAATAATTTTTTCTTCACCATTTTCTACAGCCTTTTAGCAACCTAAACTTAAATCGACAGATCGTTATGTGGTTGCTACCTACGTGCCAGATGCTATTTTAGTTGTGAATCTTGTGAATGACATATTTTCTTCTAAACCATTTTCTAAAAGCTGAAATTTTAACATTATATAGTTATGTTATCAATGAACCTAAAACAAACCTTGCCAGACGGAAATCTGGTTGCATAAGGGTACAAAGACTAATTTAAAATCAATTCAGCACACGAAAAGCAAGTACCGGAAATGGAATTAGAGACCCAATCGATAGCAGCAATGAACAAAATGCTAACTTGAAAAAGTAAATTTTAAACCGGAGCTATTTGAAGGATAAAATAAGATAACTTTATTTTCAAAATCAAAATAAAAAAGTAATGTATACATACATGTTAGGCCCTGATAAGGCACTTATGAACGTTACAGTTAAATCTATCGACGATTCGAAATACACTTAAACTGAGAAATCTCCGAAAATATTTTGTACTAGTTGTCCCCCGCGGTTTCACCCGTGTTCCCGGGATAAAAAGTAGCCTAACTCCTTCTAGGCGTAACAAACAAACAAATTCACTTTCGCATTTATAATATTAGTTAGGAAGTTAGGATTTAATCAATTTTTTAATATTATGTATCGGGAAGCAGAATAGTTGGTCCGACTTATTTGGATCATTAGAATGATTGATTAAGTGGCAACACTGACCATAAAATCAATAGCAAAGTTAATAAAAGTTTGCGTGTAGCATTTAGAGGAGGCAATCTATCGCAAGCACTCGACCTAGCCCCCTAAAAAGGAAGCTAAGCAATATTGCTAACGCAATTCATTTTTTATGTTTATCCTTTAGATAAACAATTTGGTAGAAAAAAACGCAAAATTCCAAGTTAGCATTAGTTCATTTCTGGTGTCTAAACAATTTAAACAAAGAAATTTCATTGTCATATTGACAACCAAGTGACGCCTCAGGGGTAGTCAACATTTTTTCTAGACAGTCTCATTATAATTTTAATAATAATTCATAACCTCAGTCAGGAGATACATGAAGCTACATGATGCTCAATATGGTTTTCGTCAGGGGCTGTCTACTGAGAGTGCTATATTTTACCTTAGAACATACGGTTAAATACTACACAGATAGGAAAACTCTCGTGAATGCATGTTTCCTGGACCTTTCTAAAGCTTTTGATCTAGTATCATATAATATCCTGTGGGATAAGCTTAGGAAGGGAGGTGTCCCTGTGGAATTAGTTACTACACTCTCCGTCTGGTATAACAAACAGATAAATTATGTTAAATGGTCTAATGCAATGTCTGATCCATACAAACTGGAATTTGGAGGTCTGGCATCGCCAAGGTTATTCAATATTTATGTAGATCAACTGATCAGAGTGCACATTTTGGAAGTCATATATCTATATGACAGCCAAAATGAGCTCTCTGATCAGTGATTTACCATCTGGTAATTGTTTAAATAACATAAGCTATGCCGATGACATGGTGCTGCTGGTTCCTACGATTGGTAGTATTAGGAAACCATTATTCATATGTGAAGCTTCTGCTGAGGATCATGGTTTAAAATATAACTCAAGCAAGAGTGAACTGTTGGTGTTTAGGGGTAGAAATAAATGTCCGTCATATATCCCTCCAGTAACCCTAAATGGCACTACACATACACTACAACAATACACTATGGCAAAAAGTTTTATTGTGACTGAAGACCTCAAAGATGATTGTGATATAGAAAGGGAGTGCAGAGCGTTGGCAGTGCGGGCAAATGGCTGGTAGCTCAGTCAATGTCAAGATCCCACTCTTTAAGGCATATTGCCAAATTTTTTATTCCAGCAGCCTATTGGCTAATTATACCCAAAAAGCATACAACACTCTGCTGTTGAGGCTTCCTCCTTACTGTAGTGCTTCAGGCATGTTTGCAGATGCGCATAAGGTCGATTTTTTCGCCATAATGCGCAAACAAGTGGCCTCTATTTTAAACAGGGTGAGAGGGAGCACCAACATCATTCTGAACATGTTTGCTGTGAGGGCAGATGGGCCTACTTTAGGCAGGTTTATGAAGCTGCACGTCATGCGTTATGCTTCATAAACTGCCTGTCGTTCTTTTTCTGTTGTTTTAATGTTTAAAATTTGTACTAACTTAGCTATGTTTTGTGTATTTGCTAACAATCTATGGACCCTGTTGTCTGAAAATAAATGCATTTTATTTTATTTTATAATGAAACTAAAATATTTAGATTTTTATTACCAAGTTGTTTATGTGTCTTTATTTCAATTGTTACCGAATAAATAGCTCATTCAGAATATTCTTTATATTATTGACCGTGTATGAGGAATGTCCCAGGATATTTATATTTATTTATTTATTATTATTTAATCTCTCTGATTTGGGCTTTGACGAGCTTGATAATGAAGAATCTGAATATGTAATAAATCTTAATATAAACTGATATATTATATAAGCCAATTCTTATAGACGTGCTTGTAGGCATTCGTTAATTGTCATGACTTTCTCTGACGAAGCAGTTTGTTGTCTATTTTTAGCCAGTCCTCATACTTCTTGGTCGAAGGTAATCTAAACACATATTCGAGTACCACAATATATTCTTAAGCCGATCTTAATCTTTGGATCGCGGTTAAATGATAACAACGAAAAGAATTGTTATTATAGGATGCGCGTCCCTCGCGAGAATAAACACAATTGGTCTGTATACTCTTATGCTACCAGATTTCCACCTGTCAAAATAATTTTACGTTCTAGCATAACTTTATCATATTAAGATTTCTGCTTTTTGAAAATGTTTTTATTTATTTTCTCACAACTAAAATAGCATCTCGCAAGTAGTAGTAATCACATAACGCTCATCCAATAAAAAAAATATTTGCTAAGAGGACGGAGAACGTGATGAAAAAAATTTAAAAAATGTTAAAATGTTGTAAACTCAGAAATTTTCACCAGTACAAACAGGATGCGCAGAAGGAAACGCAACCACTTCCGGCTGTCAGAGTTGGTGCATCTCAATCAGGCTTCTATGAGCAAGGAAATATAAAAAAATCAGCCTTGCTAAAGTTCTTTCTCGAAAACGTTGGTAGCTCTCGTACCATGATAAAATATCTGCAATAGTACTTACATGCTAGGGCTGTCATGCATGGCTTGTTCGACGAACGCTATGTGCTTCTGCCGCCTCTTGCCCTTATTGTGATCCAGCATGTTGGCACACCCCTTGTTGGCCTTCGTACGCGCCTCAAAGATCACATGTGGGTGCTTCTGCTGAAACAAACCGACAATACGTGTACTCGTTAATCGCTGTAGTTTACAACTTTAATTGTAAGTTCATAAGGCTGTCATTTGAAAATAATAAAGATCTCGGCGTACCATTATTTTGATAATTAATTATAATAACGAACTCTATTAAAAATATCATTCAAAATAAAATTGATGACAATAAACTCTTTCGAATAAAATTGGTTTCATTAAAAACGACCAAATAACTTCGTTCCGAATTGAAAAATAATAATTAAATCTTTGGTCGTCGAACGCTTGAGTTTGTAGACGATCGAATTATATTAAATTCCCTTTAAATATGATTTTTATTTGCCGAGAGGTAAGCTCTAAATTTATTGTTGCTTATTTCGTCTGGGGACATGTAACCTTGATAAAGTTCTAGACGACCTTGATACCACTTCAGTTAAAGATGATCGTGGTTTACTGAAGTCGGCCGTGTTATAACGGCCCTATATAAAAGCTTAGGGAACGAGTGGGTTGTGAAGACTCTTAATTAAGTGTGCTGTGTAATTAAAATTTTACTAAGACTGATTAATTTTTTTCAATGATCGCTTATAGATTTTTCCTCCTAAGTCGGTACACAGGCATACGGCCCGCCTGATGGTAAGGTACCGTAGCTCTATGGAAGCTTGTGATGCTAACTTAACTATGACAACTTAAAGAATGTAATGGTGTGTCCACGCTACGCGAACCTAGCACGAGTCAGGCCTCTATTCGTTCGTTGCTCGCGATGTCAAGTGTGGAACGAGCCTACAACACGAGCGTGATGTGAATCCCTGTGTTCGTCAAAAAACTGACAATCGGCGGAGCGCAGTCGAGCGCTAGCCGAATGCTTATTCGAGGCTCGCGAATCCGTGCTCCACGTGTGCTCGGCTTGTGCTCGGCTCGCGTAGCGTGGACGCACCATAAGACTTTACATAAAATTATAACAGGTGGAGATTTCAAGATGGCATATTTTCGACACCTATGTTGGGTTAGTCATGCTGAACAAAATTTTTTTGTTTAATCAGTGGTGTTAGTTGGTAAAAGTTCAGCATAACTAACCCAACATAGGTTTCGAAAATATGCCATCTCGAAATCTCCACCCAGTATATTTAAATTAATACTGCCACTAAGATTTATCACTTCAATACAGTAAAAAAAAAACCTTATTTATGGTACCAAAGATAAAATAACATATAGAACGACTATTCTTAACAAACCAAAACCAATTCACTCAACGGTAACACTTCAAAAATTCCTACAAAACCTTGCTAATCTAATCCGTCGTTAACAATCGCGCTGGCCATCCAGCCAGCCAGGGTCCATCGGCTGTATTGATGGAGTGACCGTTCTGCGGACACGTAGTCGGGCTTAATGATCTAATAAAATACGACTGCTCGGTTCTACGTGAGCTGAGAGCTAAGAAACAGAGTTGGACACTAGGATGTAGAGTTTTACTAGAAGTTCCGTGCTATAGTAGGTAGTGAAAGATAATGATTCTATGGATAAGGAGCGCGATGAAGGAGTTTATTTGAGTTTGATGAAAGACATCAAAAATACTGTAAACGTAACAATCGCACTAAAAAGTTTAAATAAAAAAACGATGACCCGCTTTTCGTAGTTAGTGTCAAAATGGTAGCATAAAAGTATTATAATTTTAAAATAAATAAAATAAAATAAAAATAAATAATATGAATAAATATTTGGCATTGGCTATATAGGTAGTAGTTTTTATTTGATACCCATATTATTAAACGGTAAAAACATAGAATCATAAATTTGTAGAACGCGAAAGTTCCAATGTATGTCTATGATAAATAAATGCTAATGGTGCCAATTCTGTTGTAAATCGCACTAAACCAATTTTAGTCACATCACATCTCGTTCTTGCGAACATTATTGAAAAAGGATAGAACATATTTAAAGCTGTCAAATTAGTCTTTGCCGTCTACATTTGCGGATATTTAGACGTAACCGCGATAGATGGCGACTAAATTTATATTGAAAACAAGGATTGGACTAATTTGACAGGACTAAATTTCTTACATCCTTTTCTCATGTTCTTTGTTAGAAAGAGACATGGTGAGACTAAAATTAATTAAGTTGTAAACAACAAAATCAGGGCCAATGTCACTTCTATTTTCTTTTTTCTCTGTTTATAGCAGTTGAAGACAAGTAACGCGATGGCGTTTGAACCAATTTAAACCTTATTGAATTACAGCTATCAATAATAATAAAAACGGGATTATAATACATAGTGTAGTGTGATATATTAAGATGCATTTGCCAGATAGTTTGTATAATTCTATGAATGTTAAAGCGGTTTGACGCCGAAATAACGTGACAGGAAAAAGATGTATCTTCAACCATGTTACTATGCTAGATGCACCTTCCTGAAAATAATACTGTCAGTGCCCGTATTTGCTACAATCTGGTGTATCTTAAAGAGAAAAACTGGTAAAAAGTAGTCCAAAAAGTCTAAGTCTTTGTATACTTGCTACCTTCGCTCACATAATCAATAATCATAGCAAGAATTTGATCAAAATAATAATTGCGGTTCGCTTTTTAGCTAATCGAATTTACGGGAAAGTACCGGACGCAAGATTGATTGAAGGTATTTCTCAACACTCACAACCTATTGGAACCTTTCACACCGACAAATTGAAGCGCTATACTTGAACTTAAAAAAGCTTGTAAAAAGGCTGAAAGCTTACATACACCTAATAAATGAAACACATTTTGCACTGGCAACAAGTTTGAAGACATGAAAGACTGGCTGTGTTGCCAGGTGTAAGGTAAATCGAATTAAATACCCAATCACGTTCCCCTGAAAGCTTTCTGAAAGGTTTAAAATGTATGTGGAAATTAAATGTGGTGCAATTTGGCTAATCTCATTTTGGAAAGAAATTGAACCGTCTTCAAATTCAAATTCAAAAAGCATTTATTCAATTTAGGCCCTGATAAGGCACTTATGAACGTTGACAAATGGCTCTACACCGGTTCCAAATACAACTTGAACTGAGAAGACTCCGGCAAGAAACTCAGCAAGTGTTTTTTTTTTAAGTATGTAAATAGAAGTATTACAATTACAAAATATATATAACAATAGCCTGCGAAGCGAACAATTCATTCAAATGCATTCTTGTCATCTACAAAATCAGAAACTACGGGGAACAGAAACTTCGACGGGGTAAGTGTGTAAAGATTATTTTATAGAAGTATCTAATCTATCAAAGTTGTAATGGAAAAATATACATATTTCAATTTATTAACTTCGAATGATACCAAAATATACTAAATATTTTTGACTTCGATATGATAACAAAATCAAAAAGTCATTTATTTAGTTTAGGCCTTATGAAATGAACGTTACAGTTGAATTTACCGCCGCGGCATGTGGTGGTAGAAACACCGGCAAGAAACTCAGTAAGGCATTTTTTTGTGTATTTTTCTTTTTAGTAGTTTTTTTTTGTTAAATACGCCTTCTCCTTGAATTAAAATCCCATTTCAGTTCACATTACACTTATAGTCAACAAACATACTGCGGCGGCGCCACTGTACGGCATGGGGGTGGTCAAAATGAAAAATGGCGTCAATTTAGCGGGCAAACGCGGCTAAATTGGATATTTCTCACGGTCTAAACCTCCTGCGGGTTGTTTCGCGCCTTTTTACTTGTTGTTTTTGATGTTTGTTTTCATTTTTGTGGCCACGAACTGCGGCACAGATTTTAGTGCGTAAAAACTATAGTTTACGGTCAATTTTGGTGCAAATACGCAAAGAAAAATTTAAGAAAACAAGAATTAGACTGAGTATGAGAGTGTGTGTAGTTATATTATTATTCTATGGTACTTCCTAATCATTGAATTATTACACATTCCTAATGTATTTTTAGTAAAAGAAAATACAAAATTAGAATGAAACAGACTGAAAATTAGATAAAAAGATGTTTTTATACCTATTATTGTACAACAATCTTGAAGGATTTTTATCATTGTAAGCGAAAAGGTACTTTGGAGGCCAAGAATTTTATAAGGAAATATCGTACCTCTTACCATTATATTTCGTACAAAACGCTTTTACTGTACAATTCCAATTTTATCGTGCACTCCACGAAACATTTATTACGTAGGCAACAGAGGTCATTGTGTGCTTGTTTGTGTTGAAAGTTGGGTTTGTGATGAGGGTGAAATAATTTGCAAAGCATTTGAAATTTGTAAGCTCTCACACGGACCGCACGATTTATTTTGATTCTTATTTATTTATATATATTGTTTACTAATATTTCTTGTGGCAACTGTGTCTCTGGAATTTTGTACATTTAATTTAGCATCACAATAAAATTTACGTTGTCTTCAAAGTGGATTTACATAAAAAATAACTATCTACAGGTACTGTTTTGAATTCAGCGATAAAGTAGGACGATGTATAATACAACTTATATCCACTTCGCGATTTTCTTTCATAAATACAGTTTAAACCATCCAAATCGGTTTAGTCGTTTGAGATTGTTATAGAATCCCTCCATTTTGAAGTCCGTAAAATATGTCGACTTTGAGACATATCACGGGAATTTCCAACGGGAATTTCCAAATGTTCCTAAAGATACATCTCTTCTCGTTCCATCCACGTAATAGCAATTTTCAACTACAATGCAAATCTTGGATCCAAAATTTCCGTGCATCTATTTACAGATCCTCAAACTACAGCAGTACAGTTAACGTGTATTCACGTATTTAGCACGTAAAGCAGTATTCTAAATACTCGCTCGGCATAAAACGGAGTTGCACCAATTAGATATAGGATATAACAAGTTGTGCTAACTAGATACGCTTTGTAATTGGACTGTGCTGATTTTGCTGACTTCGCTTTTGAGGTTCAACCAGCAAATTTGTCAGCGGATCCGATATCAAAGTTATACATGGAGTTTTCTATGTGTGGTTGTGGGGTTCGTTTATATTATATGACATAGGAAAATACATATATCAAACAAAATTATATGTCTTGAATTTTTTGACTTTGCGATAGATTCTCAATGAAAGTGGGAGATATCACAAAATGGCAGGTAAATCTAAACCACTAGTTTGCGCCCCGCGGTTTTGCCTGCGATACTCTATTTTACCTTTTATGAGTATTTTGAAAATCTTTCTTATGGAATCCTGGCCTACGATATACAGGTTTATTTCATTTGTAAAGATTAGTGTTCTATTTAACACATTTCAATTCTGTATTTTGTTGTACCCACGCCCGTGCAAGTCAATTAATATTTTATTACGTAATATTTAGAGCGTAGAATTGAAATATATTTGTACGAAAGTCTGATGTTTGAAAGTAACCCTTGTGGTTTAAGCCATGCCTGCATCTGGCAGTCATTTTCTTTAATAATACTATAGAAAAATCAACCAACTTAGAACCTTATAGTGAGTTGTCAAATCATTAGTTGATTCAACTAATACTTCGCTGGCTGCACCCACACTTGACCTTTTTACATCAACAAGATCAACCAATCAAAAAACCAACGAATCGTAAGAAATCTTGCGTTATTTAATATTCTCGTTGGATCGAAGCGAGAAATGTTCCTCGCGGACGCCATTAAAAGAGGGAAGATAAAAAAATATATACATGAGAGGGATCTCATTTGGAAAGTTTTCTCATTAAGCAAGTATGATGTTCCCGGGAAGTTTGGTAATTGCTGCACCACTCTTAACTCTTAGTGGAGGAATCAAATGTGATGTTTTTGATACAAGATATAAGATGTATATTTTTGTGCGGTATTTTTTTGATGATGATTTTGGTACATATCTTATTATTAGTGCTTTGAAACCACATTATGAATAATCATACTGAAATACTGGTTCGGAAGGTTGCATTTATTGAGATGAGCCGGCTATAAGACAATCTTTTTATAATTTCTAGTTTCTAAATACACTGATAAAACACAATGTATAACAATGTCAGAATAACGTTATTAAATTAAGTGTAGAAATTGCTATTATTTCTGTGAAAACAAAAACTTTAATCTTTAAAGAATAAATGCTTTTCTGATTTAATAAAACGTAACAAAACTCTCAAATAAAGATTTTAATTATGTTTATGAGTCCTGGAACAAATTTAATAAGTTCCATACACAAAAGAAAATTAATAAATTTCTATAATTTAAGAATAATTTGGTGGAAATATAATAATTTGGTTTTGGTATGGTGGTGGTTAATTATTAAACAAAGAATGCCTCAAATTGAGAGGCTACATTCTATGAATCTATTTGTAGGGGGCGTTCATAAATCACATAACGCTAATAAGGGGAGGGGCGGAGGGTGAACAGAAGTGGTCAGTAGGAGAGTGAATTGTCTTCACCATCATTTATATTATAGGTCAAAATATAGCTTAGAAAGAGCTTTTTTTTAAGGCCAGGTATTGGAAAGCGCCTGTAAATGTATACTGGTGACCCTTGATAAGTAGTGGGCATACATATTCCCCAGGCTGAATTGCATTACAGATAACCTCTTTGAGAAGGATTATAGCCTAGTTAAAATTTTCTTCTATAATATTTTTATACCTCCATATTTCTTATAACTTACAAGAGCTTGTATTAAAAAAAACGTTTTGTTCTCTCCAATTTCAGAGGATATTTTTTGTAGTTTTTCAATTTATTTTCGTTTTAACAGGACCGTTGTAATTTTAGAGGTAACGTGAAAAATTGCTGTTTTTGCAGGTGGTCATATTTCGTAGAGGGTAAATTACTTTTTCAAGGCCCCAATAAATATAATTTTAAGGCTTCGTGTCCAAAAGGCTGTGAACTCGGGGGATTTAACCATGTTCAAGGCATTCTGTAGGTTAATTTATAATAACTTTTTCTAATGGAAACTATAAGTAGATTTGTCATTTTCCAAGAATTTTTTCGAGTTTAAAAGAACAGTTTATTATCCATTTGACACCTTTTCTCCTCGCTTTGGAATTTAACATTTTTAATGAATATTTGAATAAAGTAAAGATCCAACGTGCGGTCATTCTGAATTATTCCCAAATTGGGGTAAAGTTTGCCCACACAGGGCCGTCCCATGTCAACCGTTACAACTCTATTCTGAATAATAGAAACTTAATTTTAAAGCAAAATTTTCCGGTCTATGCAAATTTAACGGCAATGCAAATTCAAATTCAAATTCAAAAAGCATTTATTCAAGTTAGGCCCTGATAAGGCACTTATGAATGTTAACAAATGGCTCTACACCGGTTCCAAATACAACTTGAACTGAGAAGACTCCGGCAAGAAACTCAGCGAGTCTTTTTTTTTTAAATATGTACATAGAAGTATTACAATTACAAAATATATATAGCATTAGCCTGCGAAGCGAACAATTCATTCAAATTCATTCTTATCAGCTACAAAATCAGAAACTTTATAGTACCCTTTCGTGCATAACTTCTGTTTTACTATCTGATTATGAGTATGCGACTAACTGATTATGAGTTTATGTTGAAGCTGTTTAAAAATGTTAAAATATTTTCGTTTGTGCACTCTCACAAATGTAATCAACCGGTTAATAAACGAATAAATACAATATCAGCACAGAACAAAAAGCCCAATTATATCGAGCAATCCCTTGAGTCAAGTTCGGTTCGCAGCCTTTATTGGGCAAAAGTGTTTATCTCCAAAACGTGAAATATTGTGAATAACAAACTGCATTATTCAAACAAATCGCAGACAAAGCCCGGGCAATAAATTAGCCACAGGTGGAGTCGAGAGAATTGCACCTCTTACATCTAGTTCCTTCTAAATTACATTGAGCGTATCTTTCGATAGGGTTGTAGTTGGGATGGAATTATTTTGGGCAAACTATTCTAAAGTTTGCCCAAAATAATTCCAGAGGACAGACCTTGAAACATCTAACCCGTTTAAGGGGCGAATTAAATAGGACAACAACATTGTATTTTTATTAGGGCACCGTACCAGAAGGGTACCAACCCTTTTACTAAGCCTCCGCTGTCCGTCCATGCTTCCGTCTATCTGTCAGTGGGCTGTATCTCATGAACCGTAATAGGTATTCAGTTGAAATTCACAGAATGTGTATTACCGCTATAACAACAAATAATAAAAGGGGCCTCCATACAAGTAACGACTGTACGGAACCGTTCGTGAACGAGTCCGATTCGCACTTGGCCGGTTTTTTTAATTGTGTTGTAAAATAGAGGGTAGAAGTAACTAATTAGTGCTTATATATGCATCAAATGCGAGATAAGACTTTTTGGCGAGAACTTGCAGAGTGACGTTGCTTTTTGCATTTTTTTATTCATAAATTCGTGTATTATGAGTTTTATTGCATATAATCGGTGGTATGTTATCCAATAAAGATCAATACATGTGCACCAGTGAAGTGAAATGAAATGAATTATGTGTATCGTGGCTTTTCAAGTTGTCTCAAGAAGTCCGTGAAAAGTGTTAGTACAATGACCACCATTGTACTAAAACATGACTATTATGGACGGTGACTGACTGAGGACTATGTGAAAGTGATTCATTGTGACTAGAACTTATAATATTACTTGAAATTGGCAAAATACACAAGCCGAGTGACGCCATTGAAGAAAAAAAAATGCGAGATAACCGAGGCGTTTGAGCTATGATATATTAATAGATTCTCATCAACTAATCATAATAATATCACTACATAATATAATTGACGTGACTATAATATAGTATATTAATATGTAGGATGTAATGCTGGGCACTAATTACAAGGCGCTGTGGACTGATTATACAATTACAGCATGACGTTGGTTTATGACGTCACGACAACCTCTTAGATATACATTGCATATTATAAAGTAACATTCAACTTGTAGTCTCATTTGTGGCGTTCAAGAGATAATAAAGTATCTCATTTTATTATTGATAGGAAAGAATGTTATGAAGAAATGTTAACTGTGAATTACAATTAAATATTACAACGATAAGCTAGTGAATTTATAAAGGGGTTAAGAATTGCCCATTTTCCGTGTTATCGTTGCTCCGGCCCTGTTAACACAAGGTTCAGTTCCATTCCTCGATATTGTCTCTGGTCGTTTTTATCGGAAACATATTGGGAGTGCATAAATCGAAATGCTTTTAAGAATGCACTCGATTTGTGCGGGTCTGGTTATATTATCGGTGCCATCAAATCTATTGCTTACGGAATCTGAGTTAAAATTATTGTTTATCCCGTAGTTATTTACGGTAAAAGCCCTATATTCCAAATTTATTTATTTACGATGCAAGTCCGTGTTTGGGGCATATGTGTACTACATTTCAACATTATATCCATTAGATTCGGCTGCGATAGACGGATAGACAGACACACGAGTGATCCTATAGGGGTTCCTTTTTCATTTTCAGGTACGGAACCTTAACAGGTTGTAGCTGGGAGAGACAAACTAAACCTAATGAAAGGCTTTGTCATGACTCTGTTTATTTTGATGCATCTTTCTACGATCAATAGATTTTATACTGAATATTCTAAGCTCAGACTCATTTAGAACTCATGGATAGAGTTCTAAGCTCCGATATGATGTCACAAATCCCTCTCAGAGACAATTATGCAAACAACAGGCCGTCGATATCGAGTAACCGCTATCGGACAAAAGGCTCCCATTTTGCCAGCTTCCTCGCACATACATAGCTTCCATACGTGTGAGTATGTAGGTACGGGCCTTTAAACTAGCGAGAGGAGGATTAGTGATATTAAAAATTGTATGTACACAACAGCTAAAATCTTAGGAAGACTCTGTAGACCTTATGCCATATGTTGGAACAGACCGGTGGAAACCCGTTGGGCTGCGGTTAAAAAAAAATATAGTTCTTAATTCATTATAAAACTCCGCACGGACCTTAGACGAGCCAGCGGGATTATGAATTTTTAATAATATCGGTGGTGAAAAGTGTATAAAATTCTCTCAAAAGTCAAAGCCGTTTGTTCAATTTAGGCCCCAAGATGGACTTATGATGGTCAATTGTACTGAATTTACCACCTCATAATTGGTTTTATTAATGAAGAGTATATTTGACTAATATACTCTTCATTGAATGACAGTGATCGGATAAATATGTGACAACTTAAACAGTGTTTGACTTAAATAGCGTTTTATAAGGCCGCATGTCTGTAACTTCCTGTTCATAAATTGCTCTAAATAAACTATTTAAGCCACACTATTATCACAATTTCCGGTGGAATACCATTTGATATTTTCCAAACACATCGGTGTCAGCACCTTTATCCAAATGCCACGTTCACAAAATACCAATTCCAATTTTAAAATAAAACAAATCGTATTGTTATCGTCCATCGCACGTTTCCTGGCCTCATTCTCACCCATGTCCCTCCGATCCGTTCCATCCCCTTTTTTGTCATTGTCACTATGACGAATTAGTCTCATTTGGTCGGGACATTGCGAAAAGGGGCTACCTAGATTTTAAGGTATGTTCAGCTGTCGTTTGTTTGAAAGCGATTAATTGGTATTACATGACTATTTAAAGGTAAATAGACGAGAATAGACAATTTGACCAGATATTTACTTGACTGTATTTTATTGCCTATTCCTTGAGATTCCATTGTGTTTTGCCAGGTGCACTTGACAGCCTTGAGAATCGGTTGAGACATATGACCTGTAGAGGAGAACAGCCGGACTACCTTCATTGGACATATGAAAGCATAATTTTGTCCAAGCTGAAACGGTGACGATACGCTCGCTCAGTCAACTATATAAAGCTGAATTACTGTTCCAGGAGCGTTTGACACCAACATTTGTTCAACCAGAAGTCTGAAAAGCATGTAGGCGTTACATGTAATGGTAAATTGCTACTTTTATGTACAGCAATACCAACCAACATGTCCTCTACGCTTTAACACGGACGGTAGCCGCAATAAATTCGCGGTAATTCTTGCTTAAGATATATCACCCTATTTTATGGGTAAAGGGAAGTGATTGTGAATAGTTTTAGATATTCACAAAGATTTATCGTTTTGGGAGCATTACATTTGAACTTATTATAATAGTTACAGCGTGTTGAGTTTAAGACTTAAATGTGGTCGGATAAGGTGCAATTTATGTTTATGGTCGCAGGATGTTGAAAATGTTGTTTTGTAGGTAAGACAAAATCTTAAAAATGGTTGGAAAATAATGATGTGTGGATTTCTCGACTGGGAAATTATCTTCCCAGTCGAGAAATAAAAAAAGAGCGCGTAAATAAGATCACCGCTTCTCATTGGATAGGGGGGACCGCGTGAGTTTTGGCCCCTGTGTTGAAAGCGTCCACATGGCTACGGTAACCGCTTACCATCAGGCAAGCCATCGCTTATTTACCGACTTTGTCGGTACACACTTTATTTGCTCTTCAAAAAGTTCAGTTACAATCAAAGAGGTCAATATAATGTTTTCTCTAATATTATTTACTCGTGCCAGTCAGCAGTAATTGTATGTGTGTACAAACTCGTTTTTGTTCCATTCGATTTTCAAAATGTTCATTTTTATTTTTGCCAAACTGTTTGCCCGTTTTTCTCGTTTTGAAAGTGCAAACAAACCCGGTATTTTTCTATCAAAAATCTGTTGCTATGGACATGACGGTGTTTCGGCGGTACATCTGATTGTTCTCCAATAGCCTCCAGTGGCATTGTGTGCCAGAACAAAATTTGTGCCATAATATTTATAGTAAGTATCAAAATTGATTTCAAAAAAACAACGATAGTGGCATGGACGTAGAAAAAAATCAGGACGGAGAACCTTGTAAAAACGTGAAGCACTATATTGCAGAGCTTTATTGTCACTGTAGACGTCACAAAAGACAAAATGAAAATCAATCGGTTATATAATACCTACTATGGTATACCTACATGTGTGTGTGAGGCTTGTATTTACGAGACGGCCCGGCATATTATACACCGCCCTGATTTTTTTATACGTCCATGGATAGTGGTATAATAGAGATTTAAGGATCTAGGTATTTAGCCCCAAAATATCAAGTGGCGATTTCTTTGGGTCTTCCCTTGACCGTAGGCTCTTTTACATAAGCATACCAAATTGTAGGGACGGAAGGGTTTCCCGGCGGGCTTTACATTTTTACTGTTACCCAAATCTGGTTTGAACTATACACAAATCGCATGTCAAGTTGCTCCAATATTGTTGCACACTCATGCAAGAAAGTTATCGCGATATTGCAAAGAAATAATCAGAGCAGTTCTTCCATTCGCATCAAAACCAACAAATTATGTGTCAAAAATTTAAGTTTGTTTTAAAAGGAGAAATTGCTGTTTTTTGCCAGCTCTTCTCATCAAAAGCAACTCCGAAGTCGATTAGAATGTTGTCGGAAAGGTTTATTCGAATAAAAAAAAACATAGTGTTTTGATACTATTGTAGCTTATGTTGTTGTTGTGGTGTTGGATTAGTATGTGTGCTTGCAAAATGTACTGTTTATTTTTTACGTATTATTTCCTCATATATCTCATGTATTTCTATAGATTCTTCTACAATAAGATATACAATGGTGCCGATTCTGTTGTAAATCGCACTAAACTAATTTTAGTCACATCTCATCTCTTTCTTACGAACATGATTGAAAAAGGATAGAACATATTTTAAGTTGTTAAATTAATCTTTGCCGTCTTATTTTGCGTGTATTTAGGCGTAACCGCGATAGATGGCGACTAAATTTATATTGAAAACAAGCATTGGACTAATTTGACAGGACTAAATTTCTTACATCCTTTTCTTATGTTCTTTGTTAGAATGAGACATAGTGACATTAAAATTAGTTTAGTTGTGAACAACAGAATCAGGGCCAATGGCCTTTGAGAAAAGATTAAATATCTGCTCATTTTAAAAGCGATTACCCTCTTTCAGAAACGCGCGTCTTTCTGCTAAGGCATCACAAAAAATCCATTCCAAATCTGTCCAATATCGGTCTGTAATTGTCAAAGAGCAGCGCTGGGATGGGATTTCCTTTGTCCAGCAATTAAGGTGACACAGTTATTTGCATGGTTCCATTTTAGCTAGATGTTATTCTCGCTGGAAAATGTGTGGTAATACGTTTTTATGGGATCTTCTACGAAAGAAGTTCATGGGAGATAGAAACTGTAGTAGACCTAGACCTGCTTAAGTTACATTTAATGATTGCTTAAGATATTTCAGATTTGGTATAGTACTTGTTTGAGCAGTTTTGTTGTTTTACTGACATCATTTCCACAAATCCCTAGTCATAAGTGCCCTTCTGGGGCCTAAATTGAATAAATGGCTTTGACTTTGCATTTCAAAGGTTGCCTTGTAGAGATATCTTTAGCGATAAAGCCATCCATTGTAACACTTTCGCTGTTAGTTACTACTCCAATCATAGGTATGTGTTGTAACAATAAGTGTATCAATATAATCGTGTACTCTGGATAAATTGAGATTCACTATTGCTCATCTAAAGAGGACCTTTATCATCAACATTATCATTAGAATACTGAAGTCTACTGCAAGAGACCTTCGGCATATCTTATAGGCCTCCACTTTCCATACTCGGCAAGAGGAGGGAATAATACGCAACGTGATACGAGAGTACTTATTGTAGAAGCTTACACTAACAATCACCCTGCTTCTTTCCAAGCATCTTGTCCATCGACCAAACCAGGAATAAATGCAACCTTAACATAGTTGCATGGTCAAATCAAAGTGTGATAGAGTCGTGTGCCTAAGTCAAACGCAATTCCGGGTCAGTGGTGCGGATTGCGCCAGATGCAAATTAGTTTTGCCCCCGTTCAGAGTCACCAGAGCGGTGTCGAATACCGAATTAACAGTCGGCATTGTCTCCCCCTGTTTTGCCGATGCCGGATTAGCATTCGGCATTGTCGGTGTCAGTATAGTCTATGCCAGTCACCGGATTTGTAAGGTGCGTGATGACATTAGATTTTAGAAGTATTATGCTAGAAATTCTAATTATTTTGATTGTAGTGTTGTTTGTTAGAAAATGGAGCTCTTTTTGAGCTTCCTACCAGCTTAATTTGGTAATAAAGATTTGCCTTTAGGATCAAGGCTTCATTAAAATATTGTCATTTATTTAAATATGAGTCATTGGGTAATTTAAGTTTAAATCTAATGATTTAATGTTAATTTTGTGAATATTAGTGTGAAGTACATCACATTTGTACTTTATACCGCGATAAGGTATAATATTGTGACATAAGCGTGCTAGAAAAGCTATTAAAGCTCCATTTTTTTATACATTTTAAAAGTGCTGATAGCGTTCTCCTAAATTTGGGTCATGACAAGAGAACATTATAAATTGTGACGTTGCGAATAATTTAGAGATTATGAGATTTATAATTGGCGATTCCCTGTTTTGCCGATGCCGGATTAGCATTCGGCATTGTCTGTGTCAGTATAGTCTATGCTAGTCACCGGATTTGTAAGGTGTGTGATGACATTAGATTTTAGAAGTATTATTATGCTAGAAATTCTAATTATTTTGATTGTAGTGTTGTTTGTTAGAAAATGGAGCTCTTTTTGAGCTTCCTACCAGCTTAATTTGGTAATAAAGATTTGCCTTTAGGATCTGTCAGGCTTCATTAAAATCTTGTCATTTATTTAAATATGAGTCATTGGGTAATTTAAGTTTAAATCTAATGATTTAATGTTAATTTTGTGAATATTAGTGTGAAGTACATCACATTTGTACTTTATACCGCGATAAGGTATAATATTGTGACATAAGCGTGCTAGAAAAGCTATTAAAGCTCCATTTTTTTATACATTTTAAAAGTGCTGATAGCGTTCTCCTAAATTTGGGTCATGACAAGAGAACATTATAAATTGTGACGTTGCGAATAATTTAGAGATTATGAGATTTATAATTGGCGATTCACAAAATTTGAGGAAAATGGCTGTTGCTAAGCCCTGAATATTCTCGAGGGTTAATAATATTAATATCTGAAACGCTCATTTTAAGAAAAATAAAGTACTGTACCTAGTCTTTGTTCCAGAACCCTCTCTGACAATTAAACTTAGCATAGAAGGAATAGCTAACAGCGTAGAACAAAAATTAGATTTCAGTCACTAATTGTTAATATCAACTCAAGAAAAGGTTAACTAAGTAACAGAGACTTAAATAACAACATAATAGGTACGAGCAAGACTCTTAGCACATCATAAGACGCCAATAAATTTAGGAATCGTATCAAGAAGCCATGAATCACCCCCGATACGCAAAGGGGCTGAACCAACGTGAGGGTGGGGTGAATTTACGTAGTGTCTGCGGCAAACCATGCCAACTCGCCAACTTCAACCTCTCCATCCAAAACTAATAAATCCTGTAAACTATAAGTTGTGGCACTCCAACCGATATTTACGGTAAAAGAGCGTTTGATCTCATGGAATTTTGGACTCTAGTTGAGGTAACGTCTAATGGATTAAATTGCGAGTCTTGCGATGTATTTATTAATATTGTGATCTTGCATAGTTTAGAATAATGAGTTTGATTCATATATGACCACAATCCAAATAAAATTAAACAGGCAGCGCCATTTATTGAGAACTTGCGTGAATGGCGCGATTAGTAAGTATTTACCTGAAATAAATAGATACCATAGCTCTATAAGAGTTTAGGCGGCGTGAGTATTTGCATACATGTTTTGTGTACATATTCAAAGTACCCCAAAAAGGTAATTTGACCGAATTTTGATACCGATTACTACCTTTACCTACGCATCAAAGACGAAAAATCACCTGTACCTTACTCAAATCCAAAGATAAGCTTACATCACAGAACAGTCACTACAAACTTAAAGCACTAAACCGCACCCGTATTCAATTGTACGTTGAACCACGTTGAACTAGGGAATTTATTCTGCAAGTGTCAGTGGCATTTAGCGCAAATTAGTTTAGTTGGCCCGGGTCGGACCGCGGCACTGTAATGAATGCTAGATCAAACTTTAGGCTGAGCTAGAACATATCCATAGATTATTTGGCAGAAGGTAACTGTAGATATTATACCTAGCTCAAAACAATGCTTGCTTTACTGAGTAAATTTTACTTTGAAAAATAAAATTGTTAGCTGTTTGAGTCCTTTGTTGTACCTACTCAAATCACAGCAAAATTCTATATGAGAAAAAAAATCTTTTTTTTGCAAATAGTATTGCGAATTTCAAGGATCCAATTTAAAAATGACAATATAGCCATTTGTACGTATACCTTTTCATATCGTTTTAACAAAACAAAGAACACAACATCTAAATTTGCATAACCGTGATGCAAATTGCAAGCAAATTGTACATTTTAAATCGAGTTACCACTCTCATTTCTTATTCTAAGGCCAGTGAAGTAGGTAGTGCCAAGTCAGGAGTGGACGCCGGCTATCCGAAATGCATGCATACAAACTATTTGTGCAACTAAATACATACTTGTCGGGTTTGTTCGTTTGTACCCGTAGGTACGTGAGATGGAAATACTTGATGAAAAGGAATGCCGTCTACCGAGTTCAGTTCCTCATTTATTTTCTATGTAAATACCTTTGAGTAAGGAAAATGTTATTTTTTATGAAAGTAGTTTATTATTTTTGGTTTTACAGATTTCACAGACCAAGATACTCTTACGTTTTTTGTACTAGCAATCTCGCGCGGTTTCACCCATGTTTCCGTGATAAAAAGTAGCCTATAATACTCGGGGATAATGTAGCTTCCTATTAGTGAAAGAATTTTTCGAATCCGACTGGTAGTTCCAGAGATTAGCCTGTTTAAACAAACAAACAAACAAAAAACTCTTCCGCTTTATTATATTAGTATAGTATAGATAGATTCTACGAGTTCGGCAAATAAGCATACGACCCACCTGGTGGTAAGCGGTTACCGTAGCCATATGGACGCATCCAACTGCGGCGGCACCCCAGGACATTACTGGCGCGTTACTAAATGACTCAGGCAAACACAACATTAAGTTATTTGGCTGCGGTATACTGTAAGGTTGAGCTAATCCTCAGTCGAGAGGGCAGAGCGAAGAATGCCCTCTTTTTTATATGTTTCTTATTACGGATGGCGAGGAGGGCGATGGCTGCCACATGCGTCATACTTGTGA
Organism: Polyploca ridens; assembly: GCA_951394255.1. Classification (NCBI taxonomy): domain Eukaryota; kingdom Metazoa; phylum Arthropoda; class Insecta; order Lepidoptera; family Drepanidae; genus Polyploca; species Polyploca ridens. The sequence continues at coordinate 1,372,978 of OX596247.1, read as the reverse complement.
ACAGGTGCTGCTTGTGGGGGCTGGTCTGCTTAAGTTTGCTAGTTATTTATTAAATGTCGATTCAGACTACTTTTTAGTTTATCCACGGGGCACGCAATTGTTATCAGTGCGATTAGAATGTAAATGTAATGTATTATGTAATGAATCTAAGCTTGTTTTGAAAACAGTCTTTGCTGAGTTTATTGCCGGGTCTTCTCAGCAAATGCAACCTTCCAAACCGGTATTAGAGTATTAGAGTCAGACTTTTCGTAAGTGCCTGCGAAGGTCTATTTGAATAAATGATTTTGAATTTGAATTTGGATGTGTTTGTATTTCGGAAGGCCGATAAGCAGGCAGGGGTCGACCTGATGGCAAAGCGATACCATCCTCCTTTGACGTTAGTTATGAGGATTGCCAAGAATGGATGGATGGAATTGACAAGGATAGTATTTAAACGAGTGAATATAAATTCAAATTAAAGGTATCAAAAAAATTTATGGCTTACAGATATACTAGTGGGTGAATGACAACAAATCCTGAAGACGGCGACATGAAATTACAAATTTGAGTTACCTACTATTCAGAACGAGCATGATAATTGTAGTTTGAACAATTTTCTACTTTTTTTTTTTTTTTTAAGGTGGCAAACAAGCTTACGGCCTGCCTGATGGTAAGCAGTTACCGTAGCCTATGGACGCTTGCAACACCAGGGGCATCACTCGCGCGTTGCCGACCCTGAAGAAATCTCTTCACGCCCTTTTTGAAGAACCCCATGCTGTACTCCATTGGGAAATCCACGGCGGGGAGCTCATTCCACAATCTGAGCGTCCGCGGAAGAAAGCTCCTTTGAGCCCGCACAGTTCGAAACAATTCTGGTTTCAATATGTGAGGATGGACTCCCCGTCGATGGCGAGAGTTGCGATGGTAGAAGGTAGCAGTGGGCAACAAGTCGAACAATTCTTTAGAACACTCTCCATTGTACAAGCGGTAGAACACACATAAGGAGGCAAAGTCTCTCCTTAGACTAAGGGGCTCTAAACCGCTTGTGAGCTCGGGATCGTCAATAATTCTAATGGCACGTCGTTGAACCGAGTCTAAAGGCCCAAGCTGGTATCCAGGTGCTCCCGCCCATAGGTGACAGCAGTACTCCATATGAGGCCGGACTTGTGACTTATAAAGTTGTAGCCTTTGCCCCGATGTGAAGTACTGCCTCGCTCTGTTGAGCACTCCGAGCTTTTTGGATGCCAGCTTAACCTTGTCTTCCAAGTGACTTCGGAACAAAACGTCGCTAGAAATGAGTCAACTTTATGGCTCTATCCTAACGAACATTATAAATGCGAAAGTGAGTTTGTTTGTTTGTTACGCCTTTACGCCTCAACGGATCATCATGAAATTTGGCATGCAGATAGCCTATGATATGGAGAAGGACATAGGCTACTTTTTATCCTAACTAACAGCTAACAGCTGCACTGTATTATGAACTTTGTAGTAGTGATCTAAGGTTGATTGTAAGTTTTAAGCATTCTTTCGTTAATCTTCGGGGCCATACTTAATTTTCTGTGCGAACGAAGATTCACGACGCGCCATATCAGTTGGGTACTTCTGTACTACACGTGTGTTCTCCGACCGAAGCACATGAGAGATGTTATGTATGTTCATCACTTTCGATTACACCATCATTTACGCAAATGCTAATCGCAATTACTACTTATTGCTCTAAGACTTCCATTTCTCAATTCACCCGAGAAATGCCACAGTCAATATCAATTATCCTTAATTACTCCAGATGACCCACATATCAAATAACTGTCCAACCAACTTATTATGATATATATAGGTGTAATTACTCGAGCATATTATTAGTCCCCTGTCCGAAGACTCTGGTGAAGAGTAATTAACAGGTCTCTTGGGAGGTATCACATTTCAGGGTTCAGGATAATTAAAGATACCTTATGTTGAACACATATGAGACGTAATTAATATCTTTCGTAAAAAAATGTCCCCGTGGTCCCCCGTTCCCGGGATAAAAAACCGGCCAAGTACGTGTCGGACTCGCACACGGAGGGTTCCCTACAATAATAATAATAATAATGGAACCTTACTCAAATTTACTGTGAAATGAAAAGTAGGCACATAATTTAAATGTACCAAAATTTACCTTTTTTAAATTCAAAATTCTAAATGATTTATTCAAATAGACCTTCGCAGGCACTTATGAAAAGTCTGACTCTAATACTCTAATACCGGTTCGAAAGGTTGCATTTGCTGAGGAGAGCCGGCAATAAACTCAGCAATTACTCTTTTCAAAACAAGTTTAGATTCATTACATAATATTTACATTCTAATCGCACTGACAACAATTGCGTGCCCCGGCGCGGCCGCAAAACTACAAAGTAGACTGAATGTATATTTAATAAGTAAATAAATAAATAGCAAACTTAAGCAGACCAGCCCCCACAAGCAGCACCTGTTCACAAGTATGACGCGTGTGGCAGCTATCGCCCTCGTTTATTTTTCGGAATTCTATTTACTTGTGCTTCTAGGTACCATATAGGTTTTTGACCCAACACCTATAGGGTACTCCCGTTCCCGTTGACCTAGAATTATCAATTTTGGTTAAAAGCAAGGACTTACAGCACAAGTAAAGGGAAAATTCCGAAAAATAAAAGAAGTTGAAAATTAAGGTAAATTTTGGTACGCACAAGTTGTCGCGAAAATATAAATTTGCCCATATCTTTGTATCGTGTTGACGTAGGACCTTGATTTTTATAAACCTAATAGGGACTATAGACCTTAGTACCTGGTATACTTTTCAACTTGCTAGGTTCACCTGTTCCTGAGAAAATCGGTGGTGACATATAGACAGACAGACAGACGGACAGACGGACAAGAGAGTGATCTTATAAGGGCTCTTTTTTACCGTTTGAGGTACGGAACCCTGAAAGTAGTCTATAACACTAGAGGATAATGTACCTTCCTATCATTGAATGAATGTTCAGAATCGTATCAGTAGTTCCAGAGATTACATTCTACATCCAAACTTACGAACCTTAATTCTTCCCTTTTATTACAAAAGATGATTTAAAGCAAGTTTACTCAAACCAGTCACTTTCGAACGTCATATAACAAAAAGAGACGAGGCTATTTTAAAACCTGGGTTTACTTTAAACCATGTTTTGTTATAACCCCCTTACAAAACATGGTTTATGAATATGTGGGACGGCCTGGCTTATCGATACAAAAATTACGAAATAAAAAAGTAATTTTAGAATATTAAATCGACTTCAAATACACTAAAAAGTATAAATAATTTTCATCTTACACTGATTTGAAGTCAGCGAAATCTTTTCAATGGAATACGTCGTGCTCTTTCGCCGACTTCAAATCAGTGTCAAATTACAGTAATTTCATACTTATTAGTGTAATTTGAAGTCGATATGTGTTTTTTATTCCGTTTTTATTTTGAATTCGATTAAATAGGATGAGGGAGGATCTCAGTTCTGACCGAAAAATAAAAACAAATGCCTATTACAACCAGGGGCACGCGTTGTATTGAGCTATAATTTGCGAAATCGAAGCGCAAAATTAATTTTGAGACTGGCAACTTCCAAACTGCATATAAGATCAACCGATCACAAAGCATTCCTGAGCTAAACCGTCAAACGCCGACGTTATACTAAATCGTCAGGCAAAGCTAAATGGATCCCCGATTAATTTCACTCGATACGAACACGTGTTACGAGTCACTCCAAATGTTGGATTAATGCAAATGATACGTTGTTTCGCGTTGGAATTATTCGGTACATTCAACTCGTTCCTTTTTTGAATATGGTAATTATGAGCAATTGAAATAATATGGAACGTGTTTTTTTTGGATGCGGAGGCAGTTCTAAATATTTAAAATTATATTTAACATACATGGTTGTTCCTTTTTTCTTCTTCAATGGAAATCGTCCTTTTAGAATATCTCTGCCAACGTCCAGTTAGGGTTAGTTCACGCTGTGACACGACGCGACGCAAGCTTAGATAGCAATAGAATATAGAACTTTATTTACTGCACTAAAAGGTGCACATTTCAGTAAGAGAATTCGTGATAAGTGACTCGCGTCGCCGCGAGGCGTATCCGAATTCTTTACCTGAAATTTGTACCTTTTTGTTTACTAAATAAAGTTCTATATCGCTTTACGTCTCGGTGTGAGCTGACCCTTATACATTCTACCACTTTTACAAGTCAAATAATAAACCTTGCAACTATAGCATGTATTGAAAGTCAAATATTTGCAAATAACCTAAAAAGGTACCTTTTAATTAAACAAAAGCGATACAAAGGTCACATAGCCACACACAAAGCGTATTAACAACAAAATTCATTACGCATCGAACCGCTTAGATACGTTATTTTATTGTCTACTTCCGAATTTCACCCCGAAAACTCCCGCTATCCTAATATTTCAACAATAAAATGTCGATCGCTATCCGTTTGATTAAAACGCCAACAATTTCAAGTGGTGTGCTGTGTACCCCAAATTTATTTGATAGCTAAATTAGCAATCGTGTTTCACCTTTATTTATGGCACGCTACGTTGATATACTAGTGACAATGCGACTGGTTGGATATATCGATGCTGTAAAATCGCACGCCAATAGAAATAATGAGAGGTAAAATATGGAATGGAAATAGTGATATTCAATAATTATTAATTTCATTCAAATTTATTAGTAATATTTCAATGATATGGAGAATCATATATTTGAACCAGCTTCCGTCCCGCGGTTTCACCCAGATTTTATCTCCATAGGGATTTAATTTCGGAAAGATCTTTTTAGTATATTCCTATACAGCCTTTTTCTTGTGTAGTTACTTTAGACCGGGACATTACTAAAGGGTTAGCTTAAAATCACGGGACAGCAGTCAGTAGAAGCTGAGCTGTATGTTCTTTTTGACAGAATTATTGTTTTCTTTAAAATATGTTCCTCAAAAAAATTCTTTCTATATGAATGGGCCAATGTAGCTTTTCTTATAGTTCCCATGGTTTGAGCTTTATGTTTAATCTCATTATCACTCCGTATGTCTTCTACTTATACGATTAAAAAAAAATATGAAACTGCTTTCAAAAAACAACATATCCAAAGAAATCAATAAGAAACAAAGTATCAATAGACCCAGAGTCCATTATAAATCGCGGGGTCAATAAGACCATTCACGCGACTTTACAATATCAATCGACCGTGTCGGCGAAGGGTTAATCCCTCGAGGCACAAAAGACGTATTAAGACGTATTCACACGACCACCGACAATCTTTGGTCGTAATAAATCACATGTGTATGTGTGCAAGTAAATCTCGCACCCAAATATTTGTGCTTTGTAAGGCGTAACTTAACCCACGGACACAGGCCTGTGATATCTCAATTGTGACTTTGACAAACGTTTGGTCAAACATACCAATGTATGTTAGGGCGTTTGATTAATTATATTGAACGTAAAAACCGGTGCTAAATAAGCAAGAAGCATTTCATTCTCATGATTATTGGTCGAATATTTAAAGTACAAATTTTCCAGAAGTTTCTGAGATACAAACATTTACCAAGGATTTATGCGGATTAGGCCTGAGGCCGTTTGTCAAAAGTTAGCCAAAGTTGGGCTTAAGTTCTGACTAACGATCCCGGCGTAGCTTTCCGGCCTAGCTTTGATCCTTTATCTTCGCCAGGTACCATGTTTTATGAGCTATTTATAAATATGGGTGCTAAGTCTTGCTCAAACTTTTATAAATATGGATATGATCAGATATGTTCAGTGTAGCTCAAACTTCTTCAGGTTACTTACGATCCGGTCATATTTTTTTTCAGGATTATCACTCGGATGTTGTAAATGTTTTACATAAACAATAATTACTCTTGCTAGTTCAATATTTTTCGTATTAGGAACCAAATTTTTTGAGCTAATGTGTTCAACCGTGAATTATATCATCTTGAGTTGTGTTGTTAGTCAAATGAAATGCAAGCTCTACAGCTGACAGCAGTAACTATCACTTATGTTTTTTTACTAAATCAAACAAAACAGCCAAAAAAACTTAAATCTTTTAAACGACCAAGACAGATCCAAATAAACCCTCCAGACACATTATAAACAAAATAAACAATTCAAGTCGATCCCCCGTAGTGGGGGGCACTAAGAGCCCCATTTACTTGAAGTATGCCCCAATAAATAGTGGATGTCCCACGCTGGCGGTTCGCATTTTTCAAATAGCTACTGAAACTGGCCGCATTATATCAGCTGTTAGTCCGGATAACGATGTAAGTTGGATCTCAAATGGCATCGGAGAAGCTGTTTTTGTATTTTACTAATATACAATTATTGTAGAACTGACTGTCTATTAGATATTTGTGTAAGGTGAGGGAGAAATTACACTTTGGTATTAATCAATCCGCAGCCAGAATAAGATCAGTACAACCTTTTCGTTCAAAATGATAACTTAGTTATCTTTTCGATGATGTCGCTAAAAAACCAAGTGATATATGAAAACTAATTGATTATTTAATCAAAAATAGAAAACAATGAATGATTCAACATCACCAGTGTTTAAGATCATCAAATTATCAAGCTTTAACTCCCAAAAGCTATCGACAATCTGTCGAATCATTCCGCTAGACGTTTGCGTGACAATGACAATATTTCAAGTTGTCAAGTCTGCAGCCGCCTTAACGGTTCGGTGTAAGCGACAAGTGACAGCGCTGTGCAGCGCTAGATAGCTTGAAACGTTGGAACCATTGACATGTTTAATTTGGGGATGTCATATGAAATATAGATCGTAGCTCGTGAGTGTGACATACTGGTCAACTTGAGATTGTGTGTCATTTTTGAGATGATTACCTAAAGAAGTGATGATACCAAGGAATAGCTTTACTAAACCAGAAGAATTAAAAGGTGGACTATTGGGCAAGGAATCAATATTGAATATTAAAAGAATACTAGAGTTTTTACCAATACTGAGAATGAAAGACATTAAAACATTGCCAAGATAATAAAGGAACAAGTGGGAGCATAGACATGGTGAATGATTTAGATTCAGAAATTAAAACGATACGGTAGTCGATTAAGCATTGATGGAAGCCATTAGAAGAGTTCTTTGCTAATCTTGGGCAAACAGAAACAGATGTGGATTTGTTGAAGTCTTTTTTTGTTAGTTGGTATGATATGTTTAAAAATAATTTCGTCCTTCAAAAAGAATTAGTGTCAAAACATGTTAGCTGTTTATATCTTCCAGTACCAGAAAGATAACCTATCTCTATTAATCCAGAAGAACAACGACTACTACTACAAGAAACCAGGAACCAAAGCATTATCACAACATTACAATAATAAATATTTGTCGCCCCATCCATCTTGCCCCATCCTACATCATCAACGTACCCGCCAATCACTTGCGTCTAAGATTTATAAACCAATGAAGCATGCTCCTCGAGACTGACAATAGGGTTGACGTGAATAAACCGACGGAGCGATTGATAATGCATTGCGAACTGGTGAAGACACTAGTATATTTAATAATGCGAGAGTTCAGTTCATATGTGTTGGTTTATTTTATACTGTTATTTTTGGGGATTATGAATTTGTCTGAATTTCAATTTTTTAAATGTTGTGTGACAAAGGAAGTTTCCATCGTATATATTAAATAATAAGCTACCATGCACAGTTATAAATGCGTTTATGATTTTCCATTACATGAAATCAAAATTAGCATAATTTAATTGGAATATATGGACCGACATCAATCAATTAAAAAAAATACTCTTCTATCTTGATAAACAGATTCCAACAAAAAAACAGCGCAAGTATAACTGCAAAAGCATCTCCTATCAGTTGCTAGTTACTACAGAACATTAATATCGACATTCTTACACAGAGTTACAACGATGAGTGGAAGATTTCAGGCTATTCGGCTATTGATGGGGAAATGCAAGACTTTATCGGAAATATATGTTTTGACCTAGAGGTCGCGGACGGAAGCAAGGGAGGGCGATTCAATCTTCCACAACGGCGAAATGGTATGTTCGCTATATATTATTTACATACATATGTTTTACTCGTATATATAATAAGTAGTATCTTAGCAAGCGTTAAGGTATTCCTGCAGCACCATCAGGTGGACCTTGTTTGTAAACGTTTTGAGATAAAAAAGCAAGGGGTTGGACCAATAATATGAGAAAGGTAGCCAGATTGTGCTTTGTGTGTATGTTGAGGATACACAAATGTATGTTTGAATGGAGTTGTGTGCTTTGGAAGAAGCCTATATACATCGTCTTCATTCATACGTAGAGGAAAAGCCTAGTCTACCAAAAAAGGCTTTGCCAACAAGCATAATATAGACGTTTGCAAAACTACGTGTTTCACAAGCGCGTTGCCGACTACGTAAAAATCTCTTCATACTCTTACTTCTTAGAATAAATGCCTTATTCAGTCGTGCAACAATCCAACTACAGAATTAGTGCTTCCAAAATTTCCTCAGCAAATCACAAAATCACCTGACAACCTATTTAATATTTCGCAAGTGGAACACAGATAGCTGGAGCATAAATTTTCGTTCGCATTTGAACCCGGCAGCGTCTCAAATGGCGTCGCGTGACGTCATTCTTGTATTCCCAATCCCCTGGGAATGATAGCATCATTGTTGAAGATAAATTTGTGGTGTAAATTGAGGGGAACGGTGATTTGAAGAAGTGATCCTATGGATTTAAAGTATATAACTTAGTTATCTGGGGTCATACCACTAACGCTTATTGCGATCCAACAACCTGAACTACATTGTGAATAACGTTCTTTGACACCAAACAGAATATATGGAAAAAGAGTCATTTGGTGGCATTTTGACCTACCAGGGGTAGGTTGCCACTTCGGTAATAGCCCAATCAACACTGAAATATTTATGTCTTTTAAATATCCAGAAGTACGTGTGTGTCTTTGTAACCTTGATTCTGCTATGGTTTTGGTTGAAGTTAATTGTTTATTTTATTTGTCGTGTATCGTATTGATATCTTTTAACTTGTATGGTTTGTTTTTTTGTGGTCAAACACATGCTTATTCAAATAATAAAAATATTGAAATCGTAATTTTTCTTCCCGAATCGCAAACTTATCGCGTTTAACACAACGCACATTTTTGCGGTAGCCCGCCGCGAACGCGATTTGTAGATTTATGACGTGCACTTCATAAAGGGCGCGAACACGGTAATAATTTGTTGGGCGCCGTTGGCCGGTGGTGTCGTAAGTCACACGTGTGTTGTGCCGTTATTTATCGTGTTATGATTCGATGGCCTTGTTTTACTTTGGATTTAGGGTGCTTGTTAGTCTAGGCAGGTGTGGTGAGAACAGTTACTTAGTTAAAGGGGCTATTATAATAGAATTCAGCTTATTTGTGTTCTGGTAAATAAAAGACATGTCAAATAACTTGATAAGTACAAAAATTCATAAAAGATTAATGCAAACAGACCACATAATATAAAAAACGCTTCGGGCAAAAATCACATAATAAAAATACAACATCGAAATAATGATACCGTTCCTCGATAAATTTAATACAACATTAGCATATCTTTATATTTACTAAAGGATGTCGACAAAAAAATGTTTGAGAATTATAATGTACCTAACCCTCATGTCATACTTTCGTTCACATAACATCTGGTCTGTAAGACCCGGGCTCATTTCCTCAATAAATTCCCGTGGGTGTTGTGAACGGGTTGAATTAATGGACCCTTTGGTAAGGATCATTTCTGGGTCGAATGATACATCAATATATGTCTTATAATGGAATTTACCTCAAGTAATATGTGACTTGTTAAGATATTGGGTTAATACGCGCGGGTCCGAGTTTTGTGAGGGATACATTATTTGTAGATTGAGGTAAATATGAAAGAAAGTAACGTATCTGGATGAGTTATTATAATACGATTCAAAGATACTATGGTGCCTACAAATATTATTGTATGTAAAAAGATGGGTTGTTAGAATCATGGTTCAGCAACAAATTATCAGGTAGAAAGACTCTGTAATCTAAATAGGATTCGTTCGATATTTCTTTTCTGTCCATCTGTTTGTGTGCTTATTTCTTTGAACATATTCAATAGATTTTGAAGTAGTTTTAACGTAATCTAAAGCATTTCTTCCGTAAGGTTTATACGATACAATATCCAGACGAAACCAGGGGAGGATGGCTCTAAATTCTGATAATGAAACAAGTTTGTTTGATTTATTGAACAAATCCGTATTTTCGGGGGGGTTACAAAAAAAGGGATGTTAACTTATAATTTAATGATTCCGACTCAACTGAGGACTGCAAATGGAACATCTACCCCTTTGAGTACCATCCATCCCATCTGTTCTCCGGAACACCGAGCCAGTTAACCATTACATTAACCGCTTCTACATTGTTGACCCCCAAAATACATATTTATGGAAAATTTTGAACATTATTTACGTACTCGCGTTATTTATGGCGCCTTCACAAATTGCCCTCCGATGGAGAGATGAAGATAAAATTTTACTGCGAAACTTTCCACTTTTAGAGGCTGACGCTATAAAAGTTTCAGCTATTTGTCTTTGGGATAGATTTTATTTTAAATTAGTTTTACCTACTCATTTAATTCCTTTGTTTTCAATTTCTCGATGATTTATTAAAACAGCGGAAGCGATAAACAAAATTGCGTCTGGGTTTATGTTAGCGCGAGCTACGCTAACTGTAACATCTTCTGATACTTTGGTACGCACTCTCTCTTTAACGTGTGTCAAACTAACTAGCGTGAACGATAGTGCATCTCTACTATTAATTTTTGGTAAACCCAGATATTTCAGCTCGCTTATTAGTTACATGGGTGCACACTATTTTTGTAATTATGTAAATAGTAAAGATATTTGTATTGTTAACCAAAGTTACGTGGCATTACCGTGTTACTTCACTAGAGGTGGTTGGGTATCCAAAAAAAAATCTAAAATAAAAATGATACGTGAGCTATGTGCAGTCATCTGACCTGCCAATGACGATGACGAAAAATTCTATCAGTCATTAAATTTATATGCAAAAATCTTTTAGTTTGTAAAACTTGCTAAGTCTATTCGCGTGACAAATCCTTCAACAATATAAACGCAATTGCATACAAACACGTGCAGAATTATAATAATTCGGATTGAACTTCATCCGTGTCCATTCTAGTTTCCACAAAGCACACTTCCAACTCGCTGTATATTTGTTAACAATTCCGTGGACACAGTTAATGCAAATTAGTTTAGTTTGACTACGGTCAGCGGAGCTGTACTACTGTTAACGCTGCACTACATCCTTTATATTCTTAACACGGAATGGGAATTAGGGATGCTCCACGTGTCGACAACTCCGCTAATTCAGCATTGTTTTATTCCATGAATAGTTGAATACGTTTAGAAGTGCAACTAAATCGAGACTTACCTACTTGTACTGATAAATTTGTATATTGTTAAACAACATTTGGAATTGTTACATAAATAATAGAGGAATGAAACAGATCTAAATAAAATATGGCATTTAGCTTTGTCAATACAGTCCATGTTGTTCTTTAATAAAATACAGATGGTACAAGGCATATATGTCTCAATTTTACAATTCTTAAGAAACATCGTGCTTTTACAAATACTATAAAATGCATCCAAAACAGATGGTTACATCAGGCTTTAAACTTCCGAAAGTAACATACAAACTCTGCTGTCCCTTCTTTTCACAAACGGCTGTCCCCAAACTTTTTCAATCAACAACTCCCAAGAAAAAAAGAAAGCAATTTATTATCATCCGTGATGACCTGTCACCTTCCCGTGGCTCACTATCTTTGCACATAAATCTGCGAAGGGAACCCTAAAAAACGGAAATAACCGATACCGCGAGAAGCAATTACTCGTTGCCTAAAACGTATTGCCCGAGATGGGCAAAGTGGGGGGTTAAAATGGCCCCGAATGATCTGGAATGGGCGCAATGGGCCATAATGGGCCCACGTCGATAGGTGCGTTCGTATCCCCGTGCTGTATTATTTTTAGCTAAGAAATTGTAGTGATATATAATTTGTTCACGTATTTTCATCGATTTATATCAGATATGTTTGTGGGAAATCTTGGATTTTTTTATTCGTTACATTTAGTCTTTGGAAAATGGTTCTTAAAACCAAACTTCATAAAGGTTGTTTTCGTGCCTTTCTGGAGACTTAATAGAATAAATGGTTTTGACTTTGGCTTGAACTTTTAATGTAGGCATATCAATAAAATACCATCATCTATATAATATTGCCCATAATTATCCAGTCACGTATACCACCTGCCACCACACAACACGAGTCACGTCCTCAAAGAGCACCAAAGTTGTCGCCATCACCGCAAACTCCTGATTAGCGGTAGTTAGCGCGAGAAATCATTTGGGGCCAAAGTACCCCTAAAAGTTCGGCCACCGACGTGAGAGGCTAACGAACCGTTTAAATTTTTGCATTTCCCCGATTTGTGGACAAGATTGTTTTGTTGGGTTGTTTTTGATTTTGGGACGTTTTAGAACTTTGAGGCCGTGTCGGGTTGAGAGCTGATTTCATTAGAATTAATAAATGGCGTCGATTTTAAATGTATTAGCTCCAAATTTGAGGAATTTATGCTGTTTTCATGGATTTGGTCGTGAGGGCTTTTATGACATCGCAGATCTTACGCAGCGATGCAGGCAAAAAGGCTGCGCTACGCCTGTTGCCTAATGTGCTCTACCGTTTTAATAAGTCTATAACCAATAATGTAAGGGGTTATAACTAACATCCAGATTATATTAATATCGAAGATAAGCGAATTATGATTAAAGCAGCAATTTTAGTAACAGTACGTATAAGTAGCAACACGTAATATGCAGAACTGACAGAAATTCTAAATTACGTCAAAATAAACTTCATTTTAAACCAGCTATAAGAATGTACAAATAATTGTGTATACTCTAACATATCCGGGGCGCAGGTCCTCAATGGAGTAGCATCTTTTGATTTTATCTATATATATAAAAGGAAAAATTGACTGATTGATAGATCAAGGCACAGCTCAAATCAGGGTCTAGAAACTTTGTACTCAGATTCTGTATATATTGTTGGCATCCACTAAGAAAGGAGTTTTTGCTAAGATCATTGTCTTTTGTTAGCAGCAGAACCCGTTGTATGGACTTTTACAGAGAAATTCGGCCTAATCACCATGCATAAACAATTAAATATTCACCATTTCTGCAACGCGATTCGCTCCCATCCCGCCTACACTGAGGCGACGCGGACGTAAACTCCCGCAAATTTAACCTATTTTACACACGTCTCGTACTCGAGTAATTCAAATCAAACATTCTACCGCATCTTGGTACCGAATCTAATTTCCCACTTGAATTAAATGGCATTGCGATACGTTAGTATTGGATTAACGTTAGGGTAAACATTCGGTGCGGTTATCACACTTTAGGTGTACACAGGGTACATGTACGAGCGTTAACACGTGAGGGATTCTTGAGATAATTTTAGATGGATCTACATTATCTGATATTGTGTATTAATGAGTTTTGGACACAGATATTAAACAGGTGAGTTATATCCCATTATGGAAACATCCTATTTACTGGTCAATTTAATTGTTTGTTGTGATAAAGCTTCTTAAAAATTTCATGGCTCTATGACCCGTGGTTTTGGCTTTGAGTTGTTTTCTCACTATCAGTCAGTCAGGCCTTGTTTTTATAAACATGGCGCAATATATCATTACAGAGGCATATACAATAAATAAGCTCTAATTTAATTCCATTGAGTTGATTATAAATACGCTTAGGTTTTCAAAATCGAACATTTGTGCTCTACAACATTGAGAATTGTGTTCCTTTCAGCATCCTTCAAACAAATATTTGTTTTACGCCCACTAACTATCACAGAACTCTAAAACCAAATACCACTAAATACACATTAGAACACTTCACTAGTGCTCGCCTGTCAGCGGCGTTCATTACGCAAAGTGCTGGCTCACTGACTCATCCGCGGCGTTTTTTGTTCCAAACCAATTTGTTTAATGCCTCAAATGGTCCGATCGGCTTCGTGGTATAACGAAAAGTCTTTCTGGTGAATTACGTTGGCTTCAAAATGTTCAGAAAATAAGGTAGTTTCGTTTCTAACTGTCGCAGAAAAAAAACCGCTATCGTTTATTTAAAAATATTAAATTATTAAAAGAAACAAAAAACCGCAGTCGGGTTTTTTGTTTCTTTTAATAATTTAATTTATTTCGGACTTTTTAGTTTTATACAGAAAGAGTTGTATATATTAGTAAGTAAATGAGCGGTGCGGTAAAGGAACGCTAACAACCATCGCAAATCTGTGAATTACGTATTATATGGTAACGGCTCAGTACCTACTGTCCTTGCATTAAACGTGGTTTTTTGCAGTTTACGTCAAAATGGTAGCATAAAAGTATTACAATATATACATATATGGAATAGTCTATTTACAAGCTTTCATTTGATACCCATATTGTTATAATAACGAAACTTTTATTTTTAATACCCCCCCTATTTTTTTATTCTTAGGCGCTATATAAACAAATATAGCCGTGTGGCTCCCGGCATAGAATAGGGCCAACCCTTCCAATCCTGAGGGTGTCGTAAAAGGCGACTAAGGGAATACACCAGTGGACGGGCAGCAGCGTCCATCTGTGATACTTTATCATTACTGCGATCACCAACCCGCCTGCCAAGCGTGGTGATTATGGCAATACCCCCTGTACATGACTACACAAACACAGCAACGGCCCCCAGTCCCCGGCGGCCCCGCTATCCCGGGCTACGGTAGCGGTCACGGTAACGGCGGGGCAGGGGGTGCTAAGAGTCTCCGGCAGAGATCCGGCTACTGGAAAGCGCCGAGCGGGACGACCTCCCACCAGGTGGACCGACGACCTGGTCAGAGTCGCTGGGCGCCGCTGGATGCAAGCGGCCCAGAACCGTTCGAAGTGGAAATCAATGGGGGAGGCCTATGTTCAGCAGTGGACATCGAATGGGCTGATATGATATGATGATGCTATATAAAAATAATATACCCTATGACACTCCCCCAGTCAAGACGAATCTAACGAAACCTCATATGCTTAAATCCATCAAGCCGTTTAGGCTGCAGAGCGGCACAAAGAAATAGACATACATACACCTTAACATAACATAACACCTTATCATATATTACGCAAAATTGTGACAAATAAATTTATTTCATTTCATTTCATTTCATACATACATACACTCGAAAAACATAACCCTCCTTCCGGGTCAGTCGGGTAAAAATCTAATAATATAATACTCTATGCTAATATAATAAAGCTGAAGAGTTTTTGTTTAAACTCGATTGGATTCGACAAATTTTTCACTAATAGGAAGCTACATTATCCCCGAGTGTTATAGTATTGTTTTTATCCCGAGAACGGGTCAAGCCGCGGAGGACAGCTAGTTACATAAAAACATAATGTTTGTCTATTTATCTGTTTACAACGTATTCGATCTTGTACTATACATTCAATAACGATGAAACTTTAGTGAGCTGTGCGCTGACCAGAGAAGTTATTGGTGCTGATCACAGAGATTGATCTCTATGGTGCTGATTCTGTTTACAACTAAACTAAATTTAGCCTCACTATATCTCTTTCTAACAAAAAACATAAGAAAAGGATGTAAGCAATTTAGTCCTGTCAAATTAGTCCAATGCATGTTTTCAACATAAATTTAGTTGCCATCATTCGCTGTTATATTATACGCGCAAATGAGAACCGCTAAGACTAATTCGTTCTATCCTTTTTCAATAATATTTGTAAGAAAGAGATGGGATGTGACTTAATTAGTTTAGTGCGATTTACAATAGAATCGCACCATTGTCCAAAAAAAGCAATGGCGGTGTTGCTACGTACGTTGAGCATTAGCATTTTTTAATCAGTTATATTTATCCCACGTTACTAAAACATTCTTAAACTTACTAATACTAAAACCTGGTTTTACAAATCCGCACTCAACTAACGCGACGGTTGTAAATCCAACTCTTAATAGCAAAAGGGTTTCCGTTCTACAAAAAAATATATAAATAAAAACCAAAACGGAGAGTCGCGCCACAACTTCGGAAATGAAAAGTCAACTGAGCAAATTTGCAAAAATTGCTACGGGACCGTGGGAGTTGAGCCCGGCGGCTGGTCCCTTAACGTGCATACGACATACATTTCGTAAATTGATCTGACAGCATATTTGTAAATGTTTAACTTTAAGCTATGGACGCAGATTTTCGTAACTAATAAAAGGACATAAATATATTTTGACGGGCCTGTTGGCGCAGTTGGCCTTACGCGCCGCAGGTCGTGGGGTCGATTCCCACACAGGACATGCATTCGTGTGAACATGTCTGTATGTCCTGAGTCTGGGTGTAATTATATATATTAAGTATGTATTTACAAACAAAAAGTAGTATATGTATTATATCAGTTATCTGGTTTCCATAGTACAAGCTCTGCTTAGTTTGGGATCAGATGACCGTGTGTGAGGAATGTCCCAGGATATTTATTTATGTCCTTTTATTAGTCACGAAAATCTGACATTATTATTATGATTAAATCAAAGTATAACATAGGAATGTCAGTATTATAAATGCGAAAGAAAGTCTGTTTTTTTGTCATTTCTTTACGATTCTCCAATCCTATGGCTATGAAGTATATACGTCAAGCACGTATGTTATGGACAGGGAATTAACTACTTTTTCTTCGGGTAACGCGTATTATATTCAGATTTTTGTATAAATAGTTTCCAAACAGCATACGACAAGTACCTTTACAATATGGAAAACACCATGAAATTCGCTGACATCTATCTAACGGTAGGTCGTAATGCAATCGATGTCTACCATTCTTTTAATACCTCGCCGAACGAAACCCTTAACCTCGAGAAATTAGATCCGGACTACTGATTTATCTGCCGAATTACATTCCTATTTTTATGGATTTGACGGCGTCCGCCTCTCCTCTTGGAATCAGTCACATAAATGTAAATAATCCATTGCTTACTTTTCAAAATTTTGAACTGTAGATATGTTGATAAGTTGTATTAGTAGGCTCAAGTAGAATTATTCATCTGGTGGTGGATCTACGCTACGGGAACCGAGGACGAGCCAAGCTCGCTCTTCGTTCGTAGCTCGCGACGTCGAGTGTGGACGTATAATGAGCTTACAACACGAGCGCGATGCGAATCCCTGTGTTCGTCAAAAAACTGATAATTGGCGGAGCGCAGACGAGCGCGAGCCGAACGCTCGTTTAAGGTTCGCGAAACCGTGCTCCATGTGTGCTCGGTTTCATTAGCTTGACTTTTATGAGATAATATCTTATCGTTCATTCTCGAGTTAGACAAAATAAATTGTATCTTTACTTAATGAAAAAAATACATCAACAAAAGTTACAGAATGATTATTTTTTATCTGAAGTACATACAAATTAATTCAGCAAAAAGACACATAATTAGTTTGTTTCAGATTTTCAATTAATTGATGAAAATTTGAGGAAAATAAATGGATTTTACAAGCATTTTTTATACCAATCAGAATAAGGAAAGAAAATTCCATCTAAATTAAAAATATCAGGAAAATACGAAAGCGTAATTCAATCCCAAAAGATTATCCATTCGAAACAATTACGTCACCAGTGAGCGTTTTAAATCTTTCTTTTAGGGTTCGTTGTATTAGAAAAACCTTAGTTTGAACTATTAATATTATTAAAAAAACATAATAATATATTTTAGTTTTAGTTACTAATTTAGGAGATACCTTCGAGTAGAAATAATATTCTGTTTTAGAAATGCAGTGTCTCGCTGTCGTCTTTATATGATCATATTTTTATTTCAATCATTGCCGTAAACCCTCAAAGAAAACTTATGTTTAGAGTGCGGAAATTTGTATCAGATTGGTATCTCCTGGATGCGCTAAATGGAGGAAAAAACTTAAAATATCCAAATATAGGATTTGTTGAAGTTTTGCTGAAATACGACTTCGTTTTTTTATACGTCGAAGCCAACAAACAAGCGTACGACCCGCCTGATGATAAGCGGTTACATTAGCAATATGGACGCTTGTAACACACGGGGCTTCACTCTCACTTCCCCCCTCCCCAATGTGTACAATTATAAGTTATTTGGTTTCGGTATTCTGTAAGGTGGTGCTTCGAGCTGCTCTTTGAGCGAATAAATGCTACGTTATTCATAGATTTTTGAAAAATCACCTGCCTATGCGGGATCCGGTTCAGACAATTCCTATAAAAACATTTCGTACCTTACAATATAGGTAAAAAAAAGTTTGCAGCAGAGGTCTATTTTAATTAAAAAAATAATAAAAGAACATTGTACGGAATCTCATATAACGCGAATAAGCGCTACACGCTTGACTATTTTTGTTCTATAGGCGTGTACATCGATCGCAACATCGGGCCTTTATTGATTTCGTGGAAAAATAAAGTAATTTTCGTAAATCGTATTATATTTCCAATTTGTGAAAGGTCGCTTATACCCACATAATGGTGCGCGTCTATAAATAACGGAAGAATTTAATGGAGAAAAATGTAGTTTATTTGATTATCATATTGGGATTTTTCATTATTATATACTTCTCTCTGTTCCACGCTTCATACGCGTTCTCACACAAAAAAATAGCTTATGACTTTTCCATCGCACGATTGTTTATAACATTCAAAATTATTTATTCAAATAGACCTTTACACCCTAGACAAGGGATTAAGGGATATAAGAAGAAGAAGAAATATACCTTCGCAGGTACTTATGAATAGTATGACTCTAATACCGGTTCGGAAGGTTGCATTTGCTGAGAAGAACCGGCAATAAACTCAGCAATTACTGTTTTCGAAACAAGCTTACATTATACATTCTGATCTCACTAGCAACAATTGCGTGTCCCATGCTACTGGGACTTAGGTTTTAAGAGGTGGCAAACACATTCACTTTTGCATTTATTGTATGAAGTAGACGTGGAAACGAATAACTATCCTGGGATATTCCTCACACACGGCCATCTGCTCCCAAACAGAGCATATAAAGAAAATCTGGCAGTGACTGTAGATAAGACTATTATAATGTAAAACTATATACTCCAGCATTAAATACCTAATATTATTTTAAGGTGCTTTTGCCCGAAACATATCCTTAGTTTTCATAAACAAAATATGAAAACTGGTTTTCTTTGCTTTTCTTTGGAAGCGCTGGTAGTGTAGCATGATTAGCTGTTCTTAATTGATCAACAAAGTTAAGCTACTACCAGTGAGGCCGATATCTGGATGGGTGACCGCCTAGTGGTATTTCAACCCGAGCGTCGTCCGTGCTTCGAAAGAAATGTAAAGTGAGAATTGAGATTGAGATTTCAATTCAAAATTGTAATTTAATTAAAATCAATTCGGTATCATGAACAATTGAAAACACAACGTCAGGGAGCTTATCAAGGCTCACAAATCAAGTTTCCACGAAACAAAGGCTCCAGAACAATGGCTTATCTGGTACAAAGAAGAAACTCTACTTATTACTTTAGAAAGGATGAAATGGGCCGGTTTATTTTGAGCTCTGAAAGTTCATTAGGCTTCCCCTGTGGCGTCTGCGTTTGAACGGGTTAGAGGGAGGGAGCGGGTCGAATAATGGTGGTGCCAGATATCTTTGAATCTTGATAATTGATAGATAAAGATCTTTGGACGAACGGCGAACGGGTTGTGATGCGTTTCGCTGAGTGTCTTCTGGGTGGATTAGGTACTTGTTTTGTTACTTTCAGGTTGGCGTTAGAGTTTTTCTGATCATTTCAGATTACATCTTAATTTACGAGTATCTATGTAGTCACTTTATTTAGTAAGTAAATAAGTCACCTTTTTTATGTAGTTTTGGAACAAAATGTCACTATAGTGTTGGTGTGGTCGAAAGTATCGCCTAAAAGGGCTTTCAATTATTTACTGTATAATTATTTATACAATATTTTGTATAATCTTAGAAGTATACCTTAAGACGAGGGAGTAAAGATAATAGTATAAATGAGGTACATTTATACTAGATCTACACAATGTAGGGTGACAATTCAAAAATTACAAGTAATCAAAGCGTTTCTAATTGCCCATTATCTACCAATGTATCAATTGTACTTAGTATTGAAGCTACACGAATGAATTGCCACCTCTATGACTATCAAAAACCTGTCTATTGGTTTCCATTCGAGCCATTCATTATCGAGTGCTACGACGCTACGGTGCTACGGCGCTACGAGGCTACGAAGCTCTACGCAGATGACCTATTTCAGTTGAATCGTTTCTGTCTTCGTAATAAGATAGAAGTTTGTCGTTAAATTTTGTGCTTTTCATTACTCTGTTAGAGCGGACTTTCGAATGCAAAGTTAAAGTTAAATTTAGTTAGTGACTTAGTAGAATGGCTATAGAATGTTAGTGGGAAACACTATATAAAATACTAGTTTTCCGCCCACAGTTTTACCCGAATTTCTCTATTTTGTTCTCTTAGGGGTTAATAACCGACGGTTACCTACCACCTACTACTTTTTAGTACCCGCTTGGATGTATACTACCATCACTTTGGAAATCTACTTTATTCACATAATTTTTGGTAAACATTTTTTTTTTTATTACGGATATATTTTTCACCTGTTAATATTGGACTATTGGGTTATTTAAAAAGTAAGAATGAAAAAGAATCAGACATCACAAAATAAACAGTAATGATG
This sequence comes from Polyploca ridens, assembly GCA_951394255.1. NCBI lineage: Eukaryota > Metazoa > Arthropoda > Insecta > Lepidoptera > Drepanidae > Polyploca > Polyploca ridens. The sequence goes on along the minus strand of OX596247.1, from coordinate 1,352,215 downwards.
ATATAAGGAAATAACACACTGAGAAAGCGGGTGCCTTTAAAAATACCCTATTGCGGTGGGACTTTCACAGGATAGTTTAAGCCGTGATCCCACAGAGAGAGTTCTAGAGTTCTGCGTTCAGAGTTCCGCGTTCACTGTAATGTATGCGTCATTACCTTTGATCATTGCACACAGAGAACGCGGCGTTCAAGAGAACGCAACTTCTGTAGGAGTTTCATTCTCTAAAGCAGGCAGTTGAGATGACACGTCTGAGCTATCACTGTCTAATTTGCTGAGTGACACAGGACAGAAAGGACAATGGGTATTCTGGCCCATGGCGGCTACTAATGAAACTAAAGTAAGGCCAATGAGACGAGATAAATAATGCAAACAAATTATTGCTTGTTGTATGTATATAATAGGTCTTTACCAATGAAATAGCCGTTCTGCAGTACTGGCCATTTCAAATCAAAATAATTTTTGTTTGGCTAAGAATTCTAATTTCAAATTAATTTTATTTTAAAAACATGGAATTCTTTTTCCAAAAGTAGTCATTTGTTTATTGATTAGTGTTACATTTTCATCGCATTTCAATCTTATTCGTCATCATGGATACGTTAAAAATTCGAGTAATTATGGAATATGAGTACCGTCGTGGCAGCAACGCGGCACAAGCGGCACGCAACATTAACGACGTTTACGGAGCTAACACTACAAACCAACGCACCACCTGTTATTGGTTTGCTCGCTTCCGTTCTGGGAATTTCAACCTGAAAAATGAACCTCGCGGTCGTCCGAAGACTTTGGGCGACAATGACGAATTAAAGGCGATTGTGGAAGCTGATGGTACACAATCGACGGCTGAATTAGCAGCAGTTTTCGACGTTAGCGTCAAAACAATATTGGTCCATTTGCGTCAAATTGGCAAGGTAAAAAAGCTTGACAAATGGGTGCCCCACGAACTCAATGATCGCCAGCGCGAAGTACGCGTCGAAACGTGCCTTGCACTGCTCAACAGACACACAAATGAAGGAATTTTGAACCGCATTGTTACCTGCGATGAACAATGGATTCTGTTTGATAACCGCAAGCGCTCAGCAAGTTGGTTGGATCCTGGTTCAGCACCTAAACAATGCCCTAAACGAAAACTGACCCCTAGAAAAGTAATGGTCACTGTTTGGTGGTCTAGCGCCGGTGTGATTCATCACAGCTTCTTACCAAACGGGGTGAGCATTACTGCATATGTGTACTGTGAAGAACTGAACACAATGATGGAGAAGCTGGCACATCTCCAACCAGCATTGGTCAATCGCTCGTCTCCGCTGCTCCTGCACGATAACGCGCGACCTCATACTGCACAGCAGACGGTCTCCAAGTTGCAAGAACTGGGGTTTGAAGTTCTCCGTCATCCGCCCTACTCACCAGACCTTGCGCCTACAGACTACTACTTTTTCCAGAATTTGGATAACTTGTTGTTGGCTGTGGGATCGGCGCCTTAGTATTTTCTTAAGCATAGTTTAATGAAAGTTACATCTTAATCAGATACGCATTCTCTAGGTGGGCGCACTGTGTTTGAATAGAAGACGGCTATGACTTGAATATAAAAACAAAATCAGATGTGTAAATGTATGCAATGCTAGCTCATTAGAATCAAGAAGAAGAAAGTGGTAACGTCGAGCATTGTAAGAGGGAAACATTTGCCAGAAGTAAGTCCACTCCTTTTATTACTCAAAAACAATATCAGAGATCACGAATAAAATAAACCACGGAGCGACAGATTATTGTATTTTTATCATTAGGACACACACATAAGACGTACAATCATCAAGCAAGGAAGATTTATAATCCACATTAACTTTACAACCTCTACAGAATCTATAGAATCACGCTGTCACGTCAAACACTCCGATACCGCAATTATGAGCGGTGTGAAAGCACGAGCGGGTGAGGGAAAAACACGCTCAGAATTAAAAAGACGCCAAAGAAATGTCTGCCGTTCGGTGGGTGATATTAATCACGGAAAATAAAAGTGGGAAATATGTCTGTTCGGTATGATTTGCACTTTTTATGATTGTTGGCTTTGAAACGTTTTTTTATGTACAGTCAGCGGCAAAAGTCACTTTAGTCTTAATAATCTATTGATATTCGCTTTACAGTTTTTATGAATACTGTTTCATAGCTACTTTTGACCCTGACTGTACCTTAGTATTGCTAAGTGTAGAATATATTTTTTGTAAAATTACCATCATGTTTAAGGTTCCGCACCAAAAAGTTAAAAGGAATGGAGCCACTCCGTCCCGCAGCAACCACCAACGCTATTGATTTTATATATTTATTTATTATTATTAAACTTAATGCAAAAGAAAATAATATTTTTTGCAAAATGGTCTGAAATAATGACCATTCAAAGTAGGTTAAATTTGAAAGGGCTTTATTTGTGTTCCAATAATTTTCAGTTGACAAACATTGATGTAAATATTACAGGAAAAATAGAACTAAGTTTCTAACTTAAAAAAAGTTTTTTCAAAATCATTAAAACTCGTTCAAAAACTAAGTTATGCGGTCAGATGTGAGCCTGAACCAAGAAATATACGTCCAAGGAAAGTCAGATCCCTCCGTAAGCGAGTCAGAGTTAGAATCGCACTTGACCGATTCATCTACAGCACATAGACATTACCATTGGCCTGTGCTTGACCGCACTTTCACCATGGTAAGTGATGATGTGGCCTAAGGTGGTAAGCACATAAAGCCTAGAAGGAATTGGCTCTCAAGTGCAGCTGTGTATAACACACCGATGGGAGCTTGGCGACAGGTTTTCAACTTGAGAGTAGTAGCCAGCCGTGCTATGGTTTCCTCACGATGTTTTCCTTCACGGAAAAATGAAGCTCATTATAGGATTCCAGCCCGGGACCCTCGCCTCAGCATTGGACGTCAAATAACAACCTTGAAAAATTTCCCTGGTTCAGTTTCTTCGAGATGTTTTTCTTCACTAACAAGCCAGCGGTCAATTCGACTAACCGCCGCATTCACAGATGATAATTTAGATATACAAAATATCCAATCAATTACTCGGTATATGAATTAGAACCTTTTATCTCATAGTAATAATGGTGGCAAAAAAAAACTGCAAAACGTAAATTGAATCCCATAATGGAGTAGTCTGCAAGATAAATAATATAATAATGGATTTAAAGACAAAAGAAGCCATTTAAAAGCTTGGTAAACTAATAAAGATTTCAAAGAGTGTAGATAATGGTATTTACTATAAAGAGGGATAATTTGTTAAGACATGTATTAAATTATTATCCTCCCATAATAAAGAATGGAAATAAAAAAATGAAATTGAGACAATTATGAAATCATTAATAATTAAAAAAAAATATGTTCTTGCGAATGCATATTTCCCCCTAATATGCGGGAAGTACGTGCCTACCTGTACCACACGGTAACTAACTGATAAACTTAATAATCTACGAGTATATATTTATCATCATCATCATCATCATCCTCATCATCATCATCTACTTCTTCCATTCTGCTCTTCTATCTGTCATAACTGTATTCACTTTTTTTACCCATATCATCTACAAGATAATAATAATAAATTTATATATTTATACGTAAAGACAAAACCTTGTATCCCTTTTTAAGCATAGTCCAAAGGAGTGTGAGATCTTCGGGAGTTTGTGTTGATTTTGAAAAACTGGTGCTTTTTGAAGTGTCTGCATTATTGTCACATAGACGAATCTGTTTTCACATTGACGCATCATTTTTCCACATTGACGCATCATTTCTTCGAGAGTTCGTGTTGAGTTTGAAGAACTGGTGTTTTTTGAAGTATCTACTACTAAGTACTAAATAAAATAAAACTGTATAGTATTTGTAAAATGTTTATGTATTGAATATACACCAAAAAAAAATCACATATATTCATCATTTTGTCACATTGATGCTTAATTTTTCCACATTGACACATAATTTCTTCGGGAGTTCGTGTTGATGATGAAGAACTGGCGCTTTTTGAAATTTCTTCATTACTAGGTCACATAGACGCATCATTTTTTCACATTGATGCATCATATCTTCAAGAGTTCGCATCATTTTATCACATTGACGCATCATTTTTTCACATTGATGCATCATATCTTCGAGTGTTGATTTTGAGGAACTGGAGCATTTTGAAGTGTCTGCATTATTGTCACATTGACGAATCTTTTTTCACATTTTCGCATAATTTTTCCACATTGACACTTAATTTTTCCACATTGACGCATAATTTCTTCGGGAGTTCGTGTTGAGTTTGAAAAACTGGTGCTTTTTGAAATGTCTGCATTACTGTCACATAGATGCTTCATTTTGCCACATTTTCGCTTAATTTTTCCACATTGACACATCATATCTTCGGGAGTTTGTGTTGATTTTGAAAAACTGGTGCTTTTTGAAATGTCTGCATTATTGTCACATAGACGCATCTTTTTCATATTGACTCATAATTTTTCCACATTGACGCATCATTTCTTCAGGAGTTCGTGTTGAGGTTGAAGAATTGGTGGTTTTTGAAGTATCTGCATTATCGTTATATTAACGCATCATTATTATAAGACTAAATAAAATAAGACTATAAAGACCATATCCTATTTATAAAATGTATGTAGTTGAAAACATTGTTGAATAACGTACGACCTCTGATAGGTCTATACAAAACTGTTCTAATTTCAAGATTAGATTGATTTTTAAGGTGAATTAATTGGAATAAATTAAAATAAAAAAAAAATATCAGACGGCAAACAACTTGCATGTTTTCTACATAGAATATAATTCAATTACATCATAACATACACATAGCATAACGTACAGGATAGGCCTTTTTCACGGTTTTCCCCGTAATACAGTTATTATTGTTACTTACTTACGTATATATATATGTGGGATAACGAAATAAATAGCCCGATTGGACGAAAACAAACTTCTTTTATTTAAAATAGCAACTGATATTAACAATAATTTTATGCACGTTCTTTTCAAATCTTACTTTCCGCCATGATGTCTTTCACACCACACTCTCACTCACACATTCTATTCATCTCTTTCACTCCTTCAGATGCGTTCGGAAACACATCCCACATTCGGCCATCCTGCTCAAGTCTGGCCTCAGACTTGCAAAATGTTTTTGAAACAACATAACAACTTTCCCTAGCTTGAACATAAACTTATCCTAGTAACAATCAGTAAGTAAACCTATAACAATGTTAATATCAAAACAATATAACAACTTAACTTTTTTAAATAAAAATAAAACCCCTGAAACCACTTTACTTATCTTAAGAAATAAACAATTAAAAATACGAACCTATGGCCACAGTTTCATATAATCAGCATCTGTAGAAATCATCAAAGAACCTTCAGCAGCAGCATCAGCCTTTTCAACCAAATGGCGATAATTTCCTTCAACACAGCTTACTCTATATGGCCGCCGTAAATACTTGGCTTTTAATATCAAACATGTGCCAAATTGCATTCTTCTCTTTATTGCAACTAGATCACCAACTTTATACTGAATTTTTTCTTTACGCTTCTTATTAGAACAACTTTGGCTTTCTGCTTGTATTTTCAATATCTGTAACTTAGCATCATCACTTAATTCTTCTTTATTCTTTATGTACTCCTGCCTATTTTCCTCTTCCAATATAGTCAATATTTCTAAATCATCTTTATTCTGCAACTCTCCTGTTTGCTTACCATAGTGAATCGTAGACGACTCGACAGTGCTGCCAATATCCACAGAACCGCATTTCACACACATCGAACTTCGCTTCCAACCTTGCGAATTTGCTTTAGCATTCGTGTCCGACTTCACTTTGGACGAATTTTCTGGAGTTTGCGTATTCACTGGAACACTGCATGACGTCGATAAATGACCATAATTGTTACACTTAAAACACTTTATACCCCGCTTACATTCACTGGCTACGTGATTCATGTCACCACAATTATAGCAGCGCCGACCTTGTCCTGATTGCATGCTTTTCTTTTCATCAGGCTTCTTGCTATCGCCTCGATGCTTTCTTCCCTTAGCTTTTATAGTTTCATAAATCTCTAACTTCTCCTTCAGCGTAGGATAGGTGGTAACGCCGTATAGCATAGCTTTATTCGTCTCGTAGTCTACTATCCCGTCCACTATGTATTGGATAGCGACGTAGTCTGCTAGTTTTCCTCTTTTTCCAAGCTCCTTCATAACTAGCATGTACTCATAACATGTTTCAGTATGTTTTTTCTTCCTGTTAGTCATTAATTCGTGTATTTCCTTAGAATTCACGGTGTCAGGAAACTCTTTGAGCAGCGCAGTCTTCAGTTCATCATAAGTTCTGAAAACTTTTTCTGATTTTAACCATAACCCCGCGGTGCCGATGAGCGACCGACGTGCCACAATTAATTTCTGTGTAGCGGTCCACCCAAAAATCTCCGCGTTGTCGTCAATATCTCTGCACCCATCTTGTCGATGTATAGGATTTGTCACTGCCGCAAAATTTTTCAATCACAGTATCTTCTGCAAAATTATGCGTCGGCTGCATGGGCTGAATAGGAGCAACTTCTCCTCGACCCATTTTTAATACGTCTTCTTATAATATTCCGTCTTAAATACGATGCCACCACGTCCGCCACACCGATCCGTCTTTTCGGTTAGACCCGCGGCGCACCCCGTTCTAGAACAATCTTCGTCTTTTCGATTTATTTCGTATCCCGGACGAGCCCCCAAAAATTGATTTAATCTGAGATAATTATCGGGATTCTTATACAAAATGCTCAGACGTGTTAACTAAAAAAATATATATGTGGGATAACGAAATAAATAGCTCGATTGGACGAAAACAAACTTCTTTTATTTAAAATAGCAACTGATATTAACAATAAAAGAAGTTTGTTTTCGTCCAATCGAGCTATTTATTTCGTTATCCCACATATATATTTTTTTTAGTTAACACGTCTGAGCATTTTGTATAAGAATCCCGATAATTATCTCAGATTAAATCAATTATAGTATTGATATATTTATCCCAATTAAACTTAGGTATTTAATATTGAGCATAAAAAGCGCTTTTGAGTTCAAAAGCATTGTATTTCAAAAGAAAATAATAAAGCTAAAACAAGCTGGTGTAATATAATAGCATGATGTATTACAAAACACGTGTTCTTGTCACGGACGCGAGACATTTGTCACGCGGGCGATAATCTGTCCGCTCCAACGCCACGCCCGGCTTACTTCGTTGCCCTTTTCGCCTCTATTCGTACACAATTATACGGTTTTACGCATTCCATGTGCTTTTTCTATGCTCTTTGTGTGTCAGAATTAGGTTTTTATAAGTCTTTGTCACAGTGTGGTTTTTAAATTAGGTTGGTTTATTTGACGGTGAAATACGAAGGTTTTGATCATTGGCCCATACCATGGAGTTTAGTTATGAACATCGTGAGAAAATCGAGATGTCCTATTCAAAAGCAATGTATTGTCCATCAATTCATACCGGGTGTTCGTGTTGGACTATGTCTTCAACCAGCTTTACAGATAATTCGAAAAAAAAAAAAGAATAATAATAAGTTTTATAAATGGGTAGTCAGGATGATGTCCTTAATGACAATTTAAAAAAATTTAACATGATCAAAATAAAGTCTTTGGGTCGTGAGTCCAAGTGAGCTTGAGCCAGGGGTAATGGCTGCAATTGCCCCCCTCCCTTGTATACACGCTTGATTTCCCTTGTTGATTATCATCAAGCTATGCTACCATGACGCACTTTGGCTACTTGATAATATTATGGAAGCTGCATCTTACACTTTTTGTTACAAAGATATTATCTAAATCTGGCTAAATCGTAGAGCTAATTACGCGAAATACTAATTATGTCCACAGAAGAGCCAACCATACATAGCTGTGTAATATTTTGTCCACAAGGAGATTACGGCGTAAGAGGATCAAACAGATTATAGAAACGTTCTCCGGGCTCGGAATAATTATCTATGTGAGAAATTAGCTTAGATTCTTGATAGTTTGCTGATAATTCATGTTAAAAATATTTTCAATTTTCTTTCAGCCTTGCTGAAATATGGTGCTCATATAGGAGGTATTGTTAATTGATTATTATCTAACCAAACAGCATGCTAAGCATTTTTTTAAATACAAAGCTGTTTTGTTACCATGTCGTCTGTCTGTTTAATGCTATAACGTTGGCACTGTGAACTTTGCCTGGACTCAGTAGTAGTATGTCTAAACTGAGCTATAATGGTTCTTATGGAATTTTTTCAGTGAATCTGCATTTTTTTCACATAGACGCATAGTTTTTTCACATTAAGAGAGGTAGAGCTTAGCGTTTATTCGCTCAAAGAGCAGCTCGACTGGGGAAGTACCTCCACCTTACAGAATACCGCAGCCAAATAACTTTATGTTGTGTAAAGTTGTGTTTCTGCGCGTGAGTAAGGTCGCCAGAGCTCATAGGGGAGGGGGTAAGGTCGGTAACGCGTGAGCGATGCTTCGTGTGTTGCAAGCGTCCATATGGCTACGGTAACCACTTACCATCAGGCGGGCCGTATGCTTGTTTACCGACTTAGTCGTATAAAAAAAAAAAACATTGACGCTTCATTTTTCCACATTGACGCATCATTTCTTCGGGAGTTCGTACTGAGTTTAAAGAACTGATGCTTTTTGAAGTTTCCATTATTGTCACATTGACGCATCATTTTTTCACATTGACGGATCATTTCTTCGGGAGTTTGTGTTGAGTTTGAAAAACTGATGCTTTTTGAAGTGTCTGCATTATAGTCACATTGACATATAGTTTTTTCACATTGACGCATCATTTCTTCGGGAGTTCTAATATGCTAAGCAACTTTTTACATACAATGCTGGTACGTTACTATGTACTTAGTACCTTTAATGATGAGGCCAAAGGTGGTAAGTATACAAAGCCTAGAAGAAACTGACCTAAATGCAACTGCGATACAGATTTTTTACTTAAGATGGTAGCTATGTCAGTGTACCCTAACTATTCGACGTCGCTACCACTGCACTAAGCTATCATCGTTTTAATAAGTCGACTGCTATAATGCCGCGTCCAGATCCAGACTGCAGCATAGAATGAAACAAGATGCGAGCATTCGTTGCGTCAGTCTGGACAAATTACTGATTTTCTCCATACATTTCAGTACAGTGGTACTTTAAAGTGACGTCACGTTAGAGTATCAATTTTAATGGGGTTTCGATTGAATTTGATTCTCATTTCTGACTTTTTTAGTACTTTAATGACAATTGATCCCATATGGACATTCGATCCCAACAAAAAACATGATCGATTGGCATCTTAAAAAATCATTTAGCCTATTGCATGATACATTAGATGATGAATTGCATCAATCTGCACGCTGCATTCGGTCTCGTGACTATTACGCTTTTTGTAGTTGTCCAGCTTGTAATTACAGCTGTATCCCACAAAATACTTCATATAATTTTAAAGGAATACAATGGCGTCTGGTCGAACTAAGAAAAGTGGTACTAGAAACAAGAAGCATTGTGACTGTAAGAACATAATTATACTAATTGTAATGTTGGAGCTTAGTCCACTCTTTATGTTGCATTTCAGTTACCAGGTTTGCCTTATTATAACTTTAATTGTAGTACGGTCAATATTTTTTGATAATATAAAAGACGGACTAAATAGAATTTTTAAATTACCATCGCTAAAATTTACCTTATCAATTATGACGTACGTTCAAAGTTTTTTGAGTTGTGTAAGAGCTTTCTGAATATATATCTTGTATAATAACCGCGCTGGACGTGGTGTTCCGTCGCTTTCGCGGACAAGTGCTATACGATCGCACAAAGACAGTGTTTTAGTGTTTACTATATATTTTAAGGCGATGATAGCTCAGTGGTAGTGACGTCGGATACCGAGATGAAGGTCTCGGGTTCGAATCCTACAATGAGCTTGAGCTTTCGGTGAAGGAAAACATCGTGAGGAAACCATAGCACGGTGGTAGGGTACTTTGTAGTACCCGCCTGGCTGGCTACCACCCTCAAGTTGAAAATCTGTCGCCAAGCACCTTTCGGTGTGTTCCGATAGCTGCACTTGAGAGCCAGTTCCTTCTAGGCTTTGTGTGCTTACCACCTTCGGCCGCATCATCACTTACCATGGTGAGATTGCAGTCAAACACAGGCATATAAAAAGTAAAAAAAAAAAAAAAAAAAAAACTAACAAAAAATTTAAAAGGATATGTATAAAAGTTTTTTTATCGCTAATGGAGTCAATTCCCGGATTTTAGCTCAATTTTAATCTTAATAAATATTCAACGTTCAGTCGATTTCTGTATTTAGTCTTGCTTGTTACTCGCACAGACATAGTACTAGTGTACCAGTTGCACGTGCGAATCAGCTAAGCCGCCGCCATTACGTAAATTATCATACCCCTACGATCATGGCGTACCCCAAGTGGACTTTGAGAAACCCTGTATTAGTTATGTTGTGGGACTAGAATGAGAATTTAATTCATAGAAATCTATTGCCGACTCTTTTCAGCTAAATGCAACGTTCCAAACCGGTAATATAATCATCATTCATGCCTTTAACTATTTGAATAAAATAATTTTCATTTTAATGGTAAGGCTTCTACAATAATGAATATTACATTAGGTACACTGAATTGAAATCACAAACTCTATGAAACTAAAATAATGATGTTGTACCTACATATTATATTTAACATGTTTATGATAAATCGTAATCCTAACTAATATTTAAATGCAAAGGTGAGTTTGTTTGTTTTGTTACGCCTTCACGCCTCAACTACACAACGGATCATCATGAAATTGGGCATGCAGATAGCCTATGGTATGGAGAAGGACATAGGCTTTTTTATCTCGGAAACGCGGGTAAAACCGCGGGGTACAGCTAGTACTATTATAATTAATGAGATATCATGTACTGGGCCTACATGTACACAAAATTACAATTCAGCAAGCTTAGTAATTAACTGTAATTCAGCGTAATTCGCGCGGTGGCTTAACCTTAATTTATGAGATTTAAAGCGCCAAATAAATACGTAATAACGACTTTACAGTGACGCAGGCCTTGGTTAATAGCCCTCGAAGATTATGTTTTGATGAAAACACTGTTATATACGGTCTGGAGGTGTGTTTGGGGAGTCATCGTTAATTTCAGAAGCCTTCTTGTGAATATATGAATTAAAGTTGGCACTGTAAGCTGTATTTGATATTTTGATGGGTTGGCGTCGAGGCCGTGTCACGTCACAGGCAGTGGATACGATGACTTTTTCTGTTTGTCTGGGCGAGAATATCTATGTAAGTCTTCATTTAGTAACAGTTTAAATATTATCACCCAAACTTAACAAACGCCTTTCTTATAAGGCCATTTTAAACAAAGTTATCAAATTCACGATTGAAAAAAATAATAATATCTCTTCTCTATGTATATATGTACAATATAATAGTGATACAAAACTCTTTATTCATATTACGTTATTCATCACAGTTACATCTCTGTCTAACATATTACGGTCCACGTAAGAAAGAATGAGACGGATACAGTATACAGTAGATAATTTAATAAAAAATACGTAGTGTAGTAACACACATGAGGTGGAAAGAACCTATACAGAGCGTGACTGAAAATTTATGCCGCAACGTCTAAACACGATAAGGGTACGGATTATCTCGTCCACGATGAATGTCTGTCGGTATGACAGCGACAAAGTGTACCGCAGTTGAGACAAACCTGCGAGTTGCGCCTCTATACGACCTTTATACAACCTATTGAATTAGTATATAATTGCTTAAATTTTCAAGTGGTTTCGAAGAAGTTTTGTATGGACAGAGATAGTTTTAAGGTAGTAAGGGCATCTAGAATAGGCAGGTTTCCTCATTTTCTATGTGCTATGCAAGTATGGCCTTAAGAAGGCAATTATGTTATTGTGCAATCTCACTCGTTATTGATTCGATCATCGCGACTAATCCTTAGTCATATTATAACAACCAAAGGTCTGATGTATGTCTGGGTAATTATTAGGTTTAGGTGTTAAACTACCGATCTTATTTTGATGAACATTTGCAGAAATTGTTGAACGTGTATAGAACTGCGGAGGACAAGTTACCATAGACTCTATACGTAACTTCTTTTCCATGCACTTGATAAAGAAAGTTACAACCCTTCAAACTCAATATAGTTTAATTTCTCAGTACTTGCTAACTCCAGAACCTCTTATATTTGCATTAGCCAAAACCTCAGAGTTTCTTTTATTTAAACAAATCGAGATTTACTAAAGTATAGTGCCGAGTCACTGAAACGTTGAGTACTGGAGTAAAGTAGGCATTAGTCGTATAAAAGTTGCTAAAACAGCCAGTCACGAGCCTCTCAAACTTCTTCTAGCAATGATTAATGGTACGTCCCCTCTTGTACTTTGTTTGTGTAAAATAATGTAAAGCATTGCGAATGAGCCGCAAATTTTTCTTAGGCTGTGGATATGGTGGTGATATGAAACGACTAAAAGAGATTTTCACTTCTTACTTCGTGCAATTTTTTGGTTAGGATTTGCTCTAAAATAGCTTTTTACCGCTTTGTTCTCGTGCCTGTATCATTTACCAGCCCATTAACTATATTATTGCAAAAAATCACGTTGGACTTAATACTAATACTTTGAACAGAATAAACAAATGTGTTTTTGGGTTTCTAGAAAATCCACCCACGGGGCAAAAGCGGTAATTATGTTTTTACTGCGTGTCTCGGTTAACTCAAAAGCTGGCATACATTGGTTCCTTTTATAGCCTATAAAAGAATATATTTTTGGAAATTCCATTCCTTAGGGGGTAAAGAAGGGGGCTCGGGTAAAACCGTGGGGAGGATAGCTAGTAACTAGATAATGTAATCCGTTTAACAAACAAAGGAGCAATCACAGAAAAACTCACTAACTTTCTTGTTAAGAGCGTTGAGTATATAGCAAGTGTATCAAATAACCTAATTTTATATTATTGATCCCACATAATAATAAAGTACCTAAATACCAAAAGGTCTCTTATCATAAACAACGATTACCTGACTAATTAACAACCACCAGGAGGGTTAGAGGTATACAATAGTTGCTATTGACGATATTGCCCCCTGACAGCTATACTCCACCGTCGCCTTTACCCGTGGGGAGGCTTTTGTAAAGCTCCACTAAGATAAGAGCCTATTGTTTTGCAATACGCGACAGGCCACTGTCTGAGACTAATTTGTAGTACCCCTATTAAATTATGAATGTTTAGTATAATATTTTGGAATTATAAACGGTGGCGATAAAGAGAAAGCATATTTTCCAAACTTATGTTGTGTTAGCCATGTTGAAAAATTTTTATTACGGGGCAAACATGGAAATCTCGAAAAAATTGTTGTAGCAAGTAAAATATCAATTTAACGAAAAAATACCCAGTAAAATATATGTATATTTGCGCGTAGGAGTACATCTCTTCTATAGCCGCTGTTACGTCGCATATAAACGGCATCCACTTAAGTTGAAAGGAAAAGAAATATAATTTCCTAAATAGCAACTTTATAAAGTACGAATGTGTAATACTTGTCAACGAAAATTTGTTAGTGCCTTAATATGTTAGCTGAGGGCTCAAGTGTACAAGCGAAGCGGGTTGACTTAAATTACGATGAAATCCGCCCCGTGTACATAAGTATTTAAAAGTTAAAATTCTGAAGTCGTGTTCTGACTGACACGTACGTTTCGCGAACGTTATAACTCAGATTTATTCAGCGTTTAACAATATAAGCGCACATGATTTAAATATAATATAACTACTATCATTTTTTTTCTAATAACAAGAATGTAAGTATGTATGTATTAAATATTAACTTATTAATTACATGAAATACAGGCTAAGAGGATGCAATTTTATCGTAAAACAGTATCTAAAAAATGAAATAAAATACTAATCTGCTTATGAAACCGCTGCCGCTACCTCCTACTTTCCTACCAAACAATCATCATGAGCTTACAAATGCGAAACATTTTTTTTATCGAAAGCGGGCGTATGAAAGGAACTTTTGTTGTTACGCAAATCGGCTTGGAACATGTAAATAATGGCTCCTTTTGACATATTATCATAAAAGGCATTCGAATTTGACATAAAAAAAGCCTTTTACTGTATTCGATGTACATTTTTGTAATGACAGCGCCTTGGGAAGAGTATGTGGGAGTGTATCGTTAAATTACTGGCATGTGTTGAGGAAGCATCTGTTTTTTCTTAATATACGTTAAACTGCATAACAGAAGAAACGTATAAGATTTTAATTTATGTAGTTATTTTCTGTTTTTATCAATTTATGCCTATAATCAGACATTCATACAAGGTTATTGGTTTTTTAAATTAATTCGAAAAGATTGTGGAGGTTCTCAATTCGATTGTATGTTTTTTTATGTTTGTTATCTCATAACTCCGTCATTTATTAACCGATTTGGAAAATTCTTTTTTTGTTTGGAAGGGTACACTTCCTGTTTGGTCCCATTGTCAGGATGATCAGTTTTACTTACTTATTCGTAAAACAGTTTTTAATTATTGTATAAGTACCAAAAATAAGACATTTTGTACCTAATCTGATCTAAAACAATATTATGTGCATATTTTACATGACAAAAGAAGTTTTCAAATACATTTTTCATTATAGTTTGTACAGGCATTTATTGTACGTTATTTTCAAAAAAGTTTAGTTGGTCTTGTATACGTTTAACATTTATAAAAATCATACAAAGAGGTTCATATGATTTCTATATTCAATGTTTATTTTATGTCAATTAGAACCATAAGAAAACACTTATGTAATTCAGTTAAAAATGCTTTATAAAAAGTTTTTTAATAACACTGTAGGCAATTTTCTACCCAATCTTACTTACAACAATATTTCACTCAAGCAACCCTAAAAAGACTTAACAAACTTTGCGCCGACTTAAATGTATTAAGGGGTAATTTCAACATTAAAAACTTATTATTTATATTAATCTGGGCCTGTGCTCTTGTCCATAATTAGATTTTAACGTCCAAGCATAAAACATTAAATGCGGGGAAACTTAATTAAGTCAAAGTAAGGGGTTAAGTTACGGCTCTTTTTGACGGCCGCCTTTATAAAAATCAGATTTAAATGTTGATACAATAAAATATACTCTGATAATGCGTGACAATATATGCCTAAGATCTACCCTATTATTTGGGGTATGTGATATATATACGCTTCTTCTATTCAGCCTTTCTACTGTCAAATCATTCTTAACTTTTTTAGTCACATGGTTTTATCTCTGCTTATAATCTGTCCATACCACAACAAATGGGGTAAATACACCTACAAAGCTGTGGTTTCTTTAAAACATCCACAAAGTGACATTTGAAAAACGCCCATTATGCATTATTACATATAAAGAACCACATAGCAAAATTCGTATCATGGGTCTCAATCGCTCGCTAATCCAACGGATTTGAATACATTTTTTTACACACAGGAAAGCAAGTAACACCGCAAGCAGAAGCTAGTCAATAATCAGCCAAAAACGTAACTAAATACCAAAACAAGGCTTCCTTATTATTATAAAACACAAATACATTGCTCATTATCAATTACCGTGTGTTTTGTGTTTAAAACACAATAGTATTCGTGGCTTATTAATATGTACATATTGAATTTAATCATGAATTAATTATAATAATACATTATATTAGTCTATACCGCAGTGTAATCTAGACATTATTGGTCTCTAATTAGCTAATTTCGTACATAAATGTACCTTATGTGTCGAACAATTAATTTATATAAATAATTAATTATTATATGTATAATTACGCTAAATATACTCCGTATAGTCAAGTTTTGAGTCGAGATTAAAGCAAATTACTTTGGAACCCACGAAATGTAGGAAAAATAGAACATTATGAATGTTCCCAAAAAGCGAGCAATAATTCAGTCTCACTTGAAGATTTGTTTATTTAAAGGTATTAAAGGAATGAGGTTACCAGGGCGATCATTCAATGAGGAAATTTTATCGGTAATTCAATGACTATTTTATAAATAAGTACCTGTAAAATTATATTGCGTTTGTTTTTGTGACTGAAGGAATTTAGGTCAAATAAGGTTGGCTTTTTGTTTTTCTCGTTCTCTCTCGTAATGTTATATTGAAGAATTCATTGACCGAGTGATTGAATATTATTCGATCAAGCTTCAAAGAAGCTTTATTTATTATGCTGAGAGGACTCTAAGCGTAATTTCTGTAGAATTTCATGATATAGGTTGTATTTATTTATTACCGTAAATCAAAAAATAATATAATACAATTATTATGGGTAAAAAATTAATATAACACGTATAACAATCCCAAATAATAATCGAAAGATATAATTTAAACCACTTTTTTATATCTGTGTTTAAACCCTAAAATAAATTCCAAAGGTCAAAATTCACAATGGAATAAATTCTTAATTCAAAACTCATAATGGAATAAATTCCAATTTCAAATATATATCAGAGAAGCGACACTGACCGACAGATCCCCGCCGTAGAATGGGTGTATGACGAACGTCTCGTTGCCGATGTGTATGACGCCTGACACGCCGTTGCACGTGTGGAAGGCTGCCGACGCGCCGGGGTAGTCCTTCACTGTGCCGTGGTAGTAACAATGCTCGATTTCCTGCAAACAAAATTGAAATTGGAATACATATAGTTGGTAGCTATGTTAATTGAAAAATTTGAAAATGGAAGTTTGTCTACACCTTTCTGCACTAGCCAGTTACAAAGTAGCATGTAGAGAAATAAAAACTGTTATTTTAATGTCTCTGATTGATTCTCTGTTCCATTTAACTTACGTATGAAACACCTACAATAATACCTACATACCTACTTATAGTTCTTTTAATAATCCTCTACACATTCCACTCAAAATGATTTATAATCGTTATTCATAAAGGAAGCCAAAGTGCTTCGTAAAAAGCGTTGCCTTTTCTTTTATTCTCTGACAAGAAGGCGGTTATAATTTTTAATAAAACGTTAAATATAACCACAGACTATATCGAATGAAAAAAATATGACAGAATTCAATAAAACGTTCGGGGGAGCAATTTCGTGCTTCGTGAGTTCTCCTAATTTGTCATTCACGAGTATCGTCCTTTTAACAGAAGGGAGGGAAAGATGCGATCTAAGTAGCTGGCTATGAGAACAGCGATTTATGATTGTGATAAGAGTTAGCCGTTATATAGCAATCATTAATATAAGTGTCATGTTTAAATTTCGATAGATGTGAAATAAATAGAGATTGAAAAATCGTAATCGTAACTAAAACTGTCGGATATCTGAAATATTTTTTTTTTACCGAAACCGTAACCGAATCTGATATACAAGTTTCGATTAATTTCGGATAGGATTCGGTTTAACTGCGACACGTTATAACGTTTTTGCTCGGCCGAGCCGCACTTTTATGATTGTAGTACCAATGATAACCTAGAAATAAAGTAACGTTACCTATTTGTATTTATCTTTTACAATACCTTTTAAAAATTATATTTGTAACTGAAACAATCCGAAACTATCGGATATCCGAAATAATTTCATATCCGTAACCGAATCTGAAACCAGTATGATTTTATTCATATACCCATATCCAGATCCGTAATTTTATATCCATAACATCCCTGGTGTATAATTTCACCTATTTAGATATAAGATTAAGTACTAAAGTTATAGCTATATATAGTTATAGCCTCTGCCCCGCGGTTTAAACCGGTTATCCCTTTTTATCAAGGGTGTATTCTATATTCATGCTGATTTTAACCAGTTTAGGGCAGTCTATGGCATTGCCTGACGATAAACATACTCTTATGCACAAACATTCGCATCTTATTTGCGATATAAGTAAACTTTTTTGAATACATTATCGGAAAACCATATGAAACAATAATAACATGATTATTAGAAATAGCATAGATAGTGGAACAACAGTGAAAACTTTTTAAATGGCCAGTGATGTTAAGGCTGAAAGTGTTACACAAGACCTAGAAGTCAACCTCCTTTGAAGAGCACTGTACACACCAGTAGGTAATTGGCGACACATTTTCAACATAAGGGTAATAGATTGTGTTAGATCTGCCGATTTTTTATAACAAGTGTTTACTCTCCCCGCTCGTTTCCTGGCCCATGCCTAAAAGCCCCAGTCGCAATTAGGCCAAGTTCTTTTTTTGCGTTCTGTGGCGAATGTAACGAATGGAAGACCGGACCGGGGCTGCCAGCAAGAAATCTGATAGGTTTTCTTTCATTCCTTTTGAAAGGACATTTTCGTACGGAGGCTTATTTTGTCATTCCATGTTACTTAATTAAAACAGGTATGAGATAACGTCAGTGGAATATTAAAAGATACTCGTATGTTTCGGATTTCTTGTCTCTGTGTCAATAATGTTATGATTCATATTTGCGTGTTGATTTTCGCTGCGAGTTTATGTACTATGAAAATTGATTGGGTCCCTTTAATTGCTATTATTAGACCTTTTTTTTTTTTTTTTTTATACTACTAAGTCGGTAAACAAGCATACGGCCCGCCTGATGGTAAGCGGTTACCGTAGCCATATGGACGCTTGCAACACATGAAGCATCGCTCACGCGTTACCGACCTTTCCCCCCTCCCCAATGAGCTCTGGCTCGCTTACTCACGCGCAGGAACACAACTTTACACAACATAAAGTTATTTGGCTGCGGTATTATGTAAGGTGGAGGTACTTCCCCAGTCGAGCTGCTCTCTGAGCGAATAAACGCTATGCTATACCTCTCTTGTTTTTGTTAAGATAGTAAACACACATGGCCTCAAAGAACTGAATCTCTCTTAGGTGCATGGCGATAGATTGTCAACTGGTCGCCAACAATATTGCTGATTGGAATTAATTCCAATAATTTATCGCAAATCCAAAGCAATTTTGTTTTATAAAAAAATTAAGGTGATAATAGCTCAGGTTCGAATTCTACAATGAGCTTGAACTTCTGGTGAAGGAAAACATCGTGAAGAAACCATAGCACGGTGTTAGGGTTACCCTCAAGTTGGCAATCTGTCGCCAAGCACCTATCGGTGTGTTCCGACAGCTGCACTTGAGAGCCAGTTCCTTTTAGGCTTTGTGTGCTTACCATCTTCATTATGTGCTTACATTGGTGAGATTTCAGTCAAACACAGAAAAAAAAACGATCCGAATCTGTTAATAAATTTAATTGTATAAAACTAGTGACAATTTACCAATAAATAATGAAATTGAATTAGGAAAATGAATGACAAATGTATGTGAATGTGTGTCTTGTGTCAGAATCACTCGTGGCGTTCTGTGTGTATGTCTACATCCTAACTTATTTTAGCACATACAGAATCTGTCCATCCTCACTATGCTTTCGTAGTACCTCAGCAGGGTTTCACTACAATTCCCAATTAACTGTTCCAATTTAACTGTCTGTTTGTCCCGTGAATGTATTCACAACCATGTGGCCCCGGGACTATAGACGTAGCCGACAGACATCCTAGACTAAACAGTTCTCATGCATCGGTATAGTGGATCTTAGCGAATGTTACTTGAGATTTAGTGAATCAACTGCTTTCGGATCAGTGTTTCAGTTAAATTCTTTCTATATACGAGTATGTATGTCTATTATAAAAAAAATTGCGCCAACGATTTATAATCTAATTCTAAGCTAAATTATTTTCGCGCTGTACGAAAACGGTCTGAATCTATTGTGTGTCTTATTTGCTTTAAAACGTATATACAGAAATAATCTTTATGTGCAGCATGTATGTGATATCTTGACAGATAAACTAAATAAACAGCGAGTTCCGAGCTAACCAGAGCTTAAATTTTAAGACTCAGGGAGTGCGATTGACTTTAATAATATAAATGAATTCTGAATATGCTGAAATAAATAAAACTATGTAATTATTCATCCATATTATAGAGAATATTTTTTTGTTTGTTTATATGTTTTTTTTTTTTTTTTTTTTTTTTTTACTGTTTATAGGCCTGTGTTTGACCGCAATCTCACCATGGTAAGTGATGATGCGGCGGAAGGTGGTAAGCACACAAAGCCTAGAAGGAACTGGCTCTCAAGTGCAGCTATCGGAACACACCGAAAGGTGCTTGTCGACAGATTGTCAACTTGAGAGTGGTAGCCAGCCAGGCGAGTACTACAAAATACCCTACCACCGTGCTATGGTTTCCTCACGATGTTTTTCCTTCACCGAAAGCTCAAGCTCATTGTAGGATTCGAACCCGGGACCTTCATCTCGGTATCCGACGTCACTACCACTGAGCTATCATCGCCTTAAAAATCGCCTTAATATTATAGAGAATATTTTTTTGTTTATTTATTTGTTTGATTAAACGGGCTAATTCCTCTTGAAAAATTCTTTCACTAATAGGAAGCTACATTATCCCCGAGTATTATAGGCTAATTTTTATCACGGGAACGCGGGTGAAACCGCGCGAGACAGCTAGTAGAGAATATGGTAAAACCGGTGGTAAATTCAACTGTATGTATAACTTAACGTTCAAAAGTGACTTACCAGGGCCTAAACTGATTAAATGACTTTTTGATTATGATTTTGAATATATTCTGGTATAAGTAAACAAAAGATTCCAAAAAAGTTCATAATCGCTTATACGCATAATAAAGGTAAAAATAAACACTGACAAAGTAATCCGCGAAAAAAATATCTTGAAACAATATCACCCCAACTTTTCACTCTGATAAAATACAAGAGCAAAAAGAAAAATTTGCGTAGACAAGTGTCTACACTCGAGGGAGATCTCCAGTATCTACCGATACCTTTTTTATATTTCTCGTGTACTTAGAGTGAAGAATAGAAATCGTTTGCAATATCAGAATATCACAAATATAGCGCGAGGGGACGATATCAACGTGAATGTAACCGATAGGCCTCCCAAATGTGATATGAACACAGCTGAGGCCATTTCGAGATGTTGGGTGTATGTTATGAGACGTATTTTGCTGTGCTGTATGGATCATGTATTTTTACCTAAACTTTTGCTTTGATTTCCTCTATATAAGGTAGAAAACATGCTTATTGTCCCCCTGATGGTAAGCGGTTACGCCTATAGACGGTTGCAATACCAGGGTTATCACTCGCGCATTGCCTCATAGGAGTCGCTGTGCTGGTAGAGAATTTTCCTCATGTCGATCATTATCATCATCAGCCTATAATAATCCCACTGCTGAGTACAGGTCTCTTTTCACAAATAATGGGCAGATTCTTCCTACACGCGTGCACACTGCGGGTCGTTGGAGGTAGGGTGGTCAACCTACTTTTGGAGTTTTCAAGCCGCCTAGTAGGCCTTCAACTATCTTATCGACTATCATAATTAAGGGACCAACGACTACGTGCCTTCCCAAGCACGGAAAACGCTCGATTTGAAATACCACTAGGCGGTCACCCATCCAGGTATGGACCACGACGGTCACAACTTTACTTTATATACTTACTTACACAGGTCTATAATTTATTCATAAGGTTATATTCGACCTCGATAAATCGTTATTATGTCCAAACAATATTAATTACAACATTGCTATCAGAACACAAAAGAACCACTAATTGAACAGCATAATCCTACACTTCCCCTGCTCCTACACCCGCCGCCCCTACACAACTATGATAAATTAGTCAGCCGTGGGGCCGCTAAAATTGTTAAGACTCAAATTTATTACCCGGCCATTTTTTCGCCCCAGTATAATATTATTGGTGTAGACATCGATTAATCCTGGCCTCACTGAGGCAGAGGTGACGAAAGGGAAGTTTTTCTGGTGTTTTTTTGGGCTGGATTAACTAATTGATCGTTATTGTCACCAATCTGCCTAATGATTGCCGAATGAGGCTTGATTTGTCTTTGGTTGGTTTGACTATGTCTTTGTTAATTATGTTTCATCAGTCATATTTTAAATTAGCAATCCACTAACATAATATTTGCCATTTCATCTTCATTTGTGAAAGGAGGCCTGTGCTCAGCAGTCATTCATTTATAGGCTGACGATGATGATGAACCTAGGCCCGCAGCTCTCCTCGCATATTTTTGTCTACGTTATACTAAAACAGTCAATGCGATGATTCTTTTAATCACAGTGCAATGATTAATAAGCCTTATCCAAATAACCCTTAGGAAACTACAAACTGCATCAAAATCTGTGCGGTTTTTCTCGAGTTACAAATACACTAAAGCACTAAAAAGATAAATATTTTAAGGAGCTTGTAAAATTTCAAAAAATCACATTCAAAAATCTTCTTTATGAAATGTATCGCTTTCCGTTCAAGGAAAATACAAAGTGATACATTAAAACACGAACACTACTTATCAACTGCCAATAACCATCTATCTACGCCTCAAAACAATATAAATCAAGAAAGAAACACTTCAAGACAGTACACAAGAAAACAATATTAACGATCGCCCACTACAATCTATTATAGCGTTCTATTCAATCCAATGTTGATCTCTCTTCTCCGGGCGCTCCGAGTGATCCGGGCGCTCCGAGTGCTCCGGGCGTTCCGGGTGCTCCGGGCACTCCGTGTGCTCCTGGCGCTCCGAGTGCTCTGGACACTCCGAGTGCTCCGGGCGCTCCGAGTGTTCCGGGTGCTCCGGGAGTTCCGAGTGCTCCGGGCGTTCCGAGTGCTCCGGGCGCTCCGTGTGCTCTGAGTGCTCTGGACGCTCCGAGTGCTCCGGGTGCTCCGAGTGCTCCGGGCGCTCCGGGCGTTCCGAGTGCTCCGGGCGTTCCGAGTGCTCCGGGCGCTCCGTGTGCTCTTGACGCTCCGAGTGCTCCGGGTGCTCCGAGTGCTCCGGGTGCTCCGGGCGTTCCGAGTGCTCCGGGCGTTCCGAGTGCTCCGGGCGCTCCGTGTGCTCCTGGCGCTCCGAGTGCTCTGGACGCTCCGAGTGCTCCGGGCGCTCCGAGTGTTCCGGGTGCTCCGGGCGTTCCGAGTGCTCCGGGCGTTCCGAGTGCTCCGGGCGCTCCGTGTGCTCTGAGTGCTCTGGACGCTCCGAGTGCTCCGGGTGCTCCGAGTGCTCCGGGCGCTCCGGGTGCTCCGGGCGTTCCGAGTGCTCCGGGCGTTCCGAGTGCTCCGGGCGCTCCGTGTGCTTCGAGTGCTCTGGACGCTCCGAGTGCTCCGGGCGCTCCGAGTGCTCCGAGTGTTCCGGGTGCTCCGGGTGCTCCGGGCGCTCCGAGTGCTCCGGGCGCTCCGGGTGCTCCAAGCACTGAACCACATGTCAGTGTCAATATTTCTGTGGGGAGCTCTGAGGCATCAATCATGAAAACTGTTGTGTTTTCTGACCACATTGGGGTCAATTTTGGACCAATTTTAAATAATCGTGTGGATCAGCCAGTTATTAATTATTGTATGCCGGGAGCTTCCTATACAGATATAATGAATAAAATTGTAAGTACTAAGTTTGACAAACAAACCACTGTTGTGATACTTATAGGAAATGGTTTGAACGTGAAATTCAAAGAATTAATTAATAGTTTTGAAACATTCCTCAAACTAAAGGTGATGAATGTTTTTCTATGTGCTTTGCCATACTCCGTCAACTATACGGATAAACAAAATAGGTATATATTGTTTTTGAACAATTTTATATATAGTTTGACATGTCGTCATAGTGACGTTTTTTCTTACTTCGACACTAATAAATTTGTTAGTGGACTAAAATTTACTGGGGACTCATTGTTTATGCCCAAAAAATGTAAAAACTTGATTGCTACACTGATAGCTTACAATATTAACACGGTTATAGCTAATATAACTAAATGTAGCCTTAGTGACAAAACGGTATTGTCTAGTAGTACTAATAATACTGTGATTAGTTGTTTAAACTTGTAACTCCGACAACAGAGAAGCATACTCATGGCATTACTTTACTACATCAGAATATTAATCGCTTCTCTGGCAAAATACTTGACGTTGAATTATTATGTGATGAAATCAGAATCGATATATTATGTTTTACAGAAACGTGGCTAAAACCAGACAGAATGCTTTTTAATGTAAATAACTTCACTGTTGCCAGTGCGTACAACAGAGTGACTGCTCAGGGTGGCGGCACCCTCATTTTGCTAAATAGTAATATTAAATATAAGAATCGTACTGATATTACTTGTCATTCTGTGGAACGCGTATGCGAGGTGGCATGTGCAGAGATTGAAAGCTCCATTATTTTATGTGTGTATAGACCTCCTGCGTCAAATTTTACTTTGTTTTGTTCCATAATGGAACAAATACTTAGTAAATTATCAAAGTGTAATAAGTCAGTAATTATTTGTGGTGATTTTAATATTGACATCCTAATACCCTCATTAGATAGAAATAACTTTATTACGTTATTTAAATCATTTAATATGTCTCATCTATTTAATGAGCCCACGAGAGTGACGGCTACTACTTCCTCTTGTATTGATAACATAATAACCAACAGTAACGTTTTAGAGAAGTCAATAATAAGTGGCGTCCGTTCGGATCATTTGGCCCAATTAGTAAAGTTTCCGTATAAAAAACTTAGTTCATCCGTAACGAAAACATTTAGGTCAGTTAATAAAACGAGATTAAATAATTTCAGCGTCAATATAGATTATAAAATTAGTAACACTACATATAATTCTGATGATCCAAATGTAAACTATGGAAAAATATTTAAAGATATTTGCAACGAATTTAATGTATCTTGTCCAATCAAAACTAAGAAGGTAAATAATAATAAACTTCAATTCTGTAACTGGGCAACTAAAGGAATCAGGAAGAGTAGGGATAACATGTATGATCTTTACCATCAGAGATCTTACAATAGTAATGAAAACTTTCATATATATGTTAGAAACTACTCCAAGATATTTAAACAGGTTTGTATTCGAGCAAAGGCCATCTACATAGGCAATAGGGTAAATAGTTCTAATAATAAAATTAAAACAGTGTGGCAGATTATTAATACAGAGACTGGTAAAAATAAAATCAAAGATAATACTTTTTCTCTTAAAATTAATGATAAATTAATCTCAGGTAAATTAGAAGTAGCATCTGCTTTTGAAACTTTTTTCTCAAATATACCTATGGAGGCTACTAAAAATCTTGCTTCGTCTTCCACGTTAGCAGAATCGATTTTACAGAATAATTTTCAACAAAACATTCCAGACTTCGCATTCACCCAGGTTAATGACTATGACATTATCACGGCTTTTAAGTCACTAAATATGAAAAATACAGAAGACTTATGGGGTTTGTCAGTTAAGGTTATACAGTCAATTATTTTCAATATTGCCCCTATTTTAGCCCTCATTTTTAACCAATGTCTCGAACAGGGCAACTTTCCTGACTTAATGAAATACAGCAAAATTGTTCCAATCTTTAAATCGGGATGTAAAAACAATCCCTCAGATTACAGACCTGTTTCAGTACTTCCTGCATTAAGTAAGATTTTTGAAAAGATTGTGCTAAACCAAATGTTAAGGCATTTTAATAACCACAAGATACTCCATGATGATCAGTTCGGTTTTACAAGAGGTAAGTCCACTACGGATGCGGGAGCTAAACTTATTAAGCATATTTTTCAGGCCTGGGAATGCTCACACGATGCTATTGGTATCTTTTGTGATCTCTCCAAGGCATTTGATTGCGTAGATCACCAAACGCTAGCTCTTAAACTTAAGTTATATGGAATTCGTGGAGTGGCCCTCGATCTTGTGGTTTCCTATCTTTCAGGGCGCCAACAAAAAGTAGGAATCAATGGTAGTGTGTCATCGGGCTCCTTAGTCAAATTAGGCGTACCTCAAGGCTCGATTTTAGGCCCATTTCTGTTTCTAGTTTATATAAATGACCTACCTTACATGGTGAAAGAACTATCAGATGTCGTTTTGTTTGCAGATGATACGTCTCTGATATTTAAAGTAGATAGAAAAGACAAAGACCTTTTAAAAGTTAACCACGCTCTGGAAACTGTGTCTCAATGGTTTGCTACCAACAATCTAATGCTAAATTCTAAAAAAACTAAATGTATAAGATTTTCATTACCAAATGTACCAAAAGTTGATACCAATGTTATTGTGGACGGTACTAAACTTAATGTAGTAGATAAGACTGTTTTTCTTGGTCTGACCATAGACTGTAGATTGCAGTGGGGTGCTCACCTGGAAGCCTTAGGTGGTAAACTGAGCTCCGCTGCTTTTGCAGTCAGCAAAATAAGGCAACTGACGGACATTAATACAGCCAGATTAATTTATTTTGCATATTTTCATAGCCTTATGTCTTACGGTATTTTGCTGTGGGGCTCTGCCGCAGACTTGGAATCAATTTTTGTATTGCAAAAAAGAGCAATTCGCGCCATCTACTGTTTGGGTTCTCGCGAATCTCTGCGAAAGGTATTTCCGGAAATTAATATATTAACTTTGCCCTCTCAGTACATTTTTGAAAATATTATGTATGTTCGTAAAAACATTAATTTGTTTCCAGTCAATAGTGATTATCACGATAGAAACACTAGAAACAAAGACAAAATAACTGTGCCTAGATTTAGATTAGCTAAAGTAAATAAGTCCTTTCTTGGGAATTGTATCCAATTTTACAATAAAATTCCTCATAGCGTGACCAGTATGTCCTTTTTTAAATTTAAGGAACATATCAAAAAGCGGTTATTGAGTAGGGCGTATTATAAAGTGTCTCATTATATTGACGACAAGGATGTATGGAAGTAGCTTCTCTCTGCACTTGCTTCACTTAGCAGCTAGTTCAAGGTCCATTTTAATTCAGAGTATGCTATTATTATTATATGTTATCTTTTTTTTTTGTTTAATTTACAGATTATTACTTATAGTAATTAATTCAATTTAATGTTTTTCATTTATTTCTAAATTCATCGATATATTATGTCTGTCTAATAAATTGTTATATTTTCTATATACCTAAATGATATTTAGTATAAACTTGTCAATAGTCATAGTGATAACAAATTGCGTGTTCAGTAGTTTCCTTTTAGTTTTTTTTTTTTTATTTCTAAGGCAGACTTAAATAAGTCATGCTCACTTTAAGGCCTTTGCTTGCGGCGGCGTCGTGTGACGGGTCGCTCACTTCCCTCCAATATGGCGAGGAGGGCGATGGCTGCCACACGCGTCATACTTGTGAACAGGTGCTGCTTGTGGGGGTTGGTCTGCTTAAGTTTGCCATTTATTTATTTACTTATTAAATATAGATTCAGTCTACTTTGTAGTTTTGCCGCCGCGCCGGGGCACGCAATTGTTGTCAGTGCGATTAGAATGTAAATATTATGTAATGAATCTAAGCTTGTTTTGAAAAGAGTAATTGCTGAGTTTATTGCCGGCTCTTCTCAGCAAATGCAACCTTCCGAACCGGTATTAGAGTATTAGAGTCAGACTTTTCATAAGTGCCTGCGAAGGTCTATTTGAATAAATGATTTTGAATTTTGAATTTTGAATTTTTGAATTTTAGAAAGAACTAGAACATTCCATCTCGGCACTCTAAGGCGTTAAAATATAATTCATAATATCGCTCTTGAAGCTTGAAAAATGAAACAGTAGCAAAGTACTTGTGGAAATTCATCTTTTCACAAACCCCGACCAACAAAAGCCGACAACCGTCGAGTGAGTACGATAATTACACTATGCGATGAAAAATTAAATATCCTAGAACACTCTACTTCACTGTTTATTTCTCATAATATTAGACTCATTGTATAGTGGATCTTATTCGTTGTTGGTAAGGATTTAATTTCTATTGATCATCCGAGTACCACTGTTGAAATGTGCTTTGCAATTGTCTGTTCTTGTATGTATGACCTTTATTAACATTACCATCTCTTTTACTATTCATAATTTGAATAGAAACTTCACGATAAGTAATGACGTGGCTAAAAAGTCCGGAGGAAAAATTTAACAGGAACTGTTACAATCCAGTGATACGTTCTTTGCCACATATTTCAACTAGAATGTCAGGAAAGCATGTGATGGATCAATGTCTCACTGTCGCCAGTAATCATAAGGCTAATGCCGTAAGCACTTGAGCATAGGGAACTTTCCTTCTTGGAAGTCTCAGGGTTAGATGAAGAACTATTTCTATTTAGGGAAATATTAGTAGTATATATTTTGATATTAGTTTTTAGCACGTTAGTAAAAAATTACGTCCAAAGAACTAACAGATCATCGAGATAGATTAAATTGGGCTGGATCAACTATTTTTATTTTACGAAATATCTACTAAGCATTGTTAAGCCGTGTTTTTTTAAGTATTTAAAAGCTTTATAATAAAAACAACTGTGAAAAAATGTATACCTTCGTAGAATGCTAAAAATATTTTTTATCGAGAAATCTTAATCTCCGGGAAATATAAAAAAAAGTTATTAAAAATAATGAGTAAGAGCAAAACTTTCCACTTCATCTTCAGTATATTATGTTTCAGAAATAAATAAAGGCTTAACGAAAATAACTTCAACAGATGAAGCTTTTCTTGGAGAGTATAAAAATGTTTCATTAGTACAAAATGCTTTTAAAGGTTGTTCAATTTATTAAGAAACGCCTACAGGTCCATTATTATGATAAACAAAATAAATAATACACACATGAAAAATAGAATACATTTAGAAATTAGATCAAATATAAATATTTATAACGCAGATAGCAGTATTTTAAAAAGCTATGGACCAATCAATCACATCAAATTGGAAGCCTGTACAAGCGGAGTATAGCAGTTACGGCTCCCGAAATAACACGGAACTTTAAATTTAAACTTAGCTAAGAGTTGTAGACAATCTATTCTATGTCTAGAAACATTAGGACTAGCAAATCTATAGTTCATCTAAGACAAAATTTTAAATACAAACCCTATCTCTATAAGGTAGATCAGATAATTTCTTGCGCTACTTGTAGAGATCATTATTAATCTCCATGTGTACAGCAAAGTGCGGCCGCTAGGTTACGCTACAGTA
This sequence comes from Polyploca ridens, assembly GCA_951394255.1. Lineage (NCBI taxonomy): Eukaryota > Metazoa > Arthropoda > Insecta > Lepidoptera > Drepanidae > Polyploca > Polyploca ridens. The sequence continues at coordinate 1,323,211 of OX596247.1, read as the reverse complement.
TTCAAGGATACAAGGCTCAAGTACGCCGAAATACGCTTTACATTGGACACCAGTGGGTGTGCTGCTACCCAAGCAGAAGATCGATTCAGATAGCGAAGCGATAGTCCGCGATAAGTTAACTCACAAAGGTTACGTCCCTCAGCTATGAGGCTTACGATCCAAGAAGGGAGGTGTCGCCCATGTATTGTACAAGGTGCTTTGATGAATAGAAACCTTTTTCGATGCATTTTGTACCAGATACCTTAATAACATGAGGCACAGACATTAGTATACTATGGAGAATGACACCAAAGTTTCTAATCTCGTGAGCTCAGATAGTAAATTGTGGTTCATCGATACATTGCGCATTCTTGTAAGCCGAACAGATGATATGAGTTTTTTTATACAACTAAGGTAGCAAACAAGTATACGTCCCACCTGATGGTAAGCATAGTTTATTCATGTTTAAACACCAGGGGTATCACTCACGCGTTGCTAACCCTGCAAAAATCTCTTCTTTTTTCCACTTTTCTTGAAGAATTCCATGATATATTCCATTGGGAAAACGACGAGTTTATTTTATGGTAGTCAGGATTGATTGACGTGATGTTAAAGAAGCACATTGATAGAACGGTGAATGCAAAGTTAAGGAAATATTATATTTTGATATAATTAGCACAGAAGGAAGAGGAGTAGCGAAAAAAAAAACAAAGTACAACGTTAAAAAACGATTACAACTTGTCTGGACTAGGCTCAATAAAAAGAGTGTTAATTTTTTCCGAACCTAAAATCTGCAATATTTTTTGTAACACTATTCCAGAATGAAACGTGTTATGCAGCACTCAAATCTAATAGAAATAAAAGTAACGGGATAAAAAACGTGGCAAAAAATGGACCCAACCAGACGTCCCGACATTATGAGGATATAAAGGTAATTCTAGCAGGCTATTAGGTACCCAATACTGTAAGTACATTATGAGGACTTAGGGTTATTACGTTTTTTGGGGCTTGTGACTGGGAGCTCGATTAATTTTCCTATTTATGATCTCTTGGTAAAGTTACTTTTTTATTTCGCCGACGTACTAAATTTGTATAGAAACGCGATTATTACTCGTATTATTAGGATCTATAATTACATCAATATAAGCATTGGTTTTTGGCTCTGTTTATTTTGTATCTAAAATTTTCTTTGTTAAACTTTGAATAACTTATCCCACAAAATGTTTGCGTTGGTACCTTATTTCTGCCTTATCACGCAAAAATAAACTAGGGAAAATATTAGTTTATGTAGTGGGAGAAAGCTCACACCCACACCGGGTGTCAGTTGTTTTCATTTGTTTTGAATATTATTAAATTATGATCGTAAATCGATCGCTATACACACCAACTATAAATTCCTCTATTAGCACATGTTACTGTTCAATCATAACAATATCGATAAAAATATACCCATAATCACCAAATCCCCCTGAGAGCGGGGCTTACTATGGAGTAAAAATCATTTTTTTCCTCATAAGATGTACCAGGCATCCGTTCACCCATACTAAATTAAACAAGGTGGTAGGAAAATTCAATCCAATCTAAACTTGCTTCAATCCAATTTGAATTTCCTCACCTTACCCCCTCCCTTGCCTTTCCCCCCTCCCGTCACCCGGCAATGGTTCCTATCCAAGCAATTTATTTCGCACCCGATTAGGGTAACCATTTGTCTTTGACGTTTCAGGAGCACTGGCAGATTTGCGCGGATAAACATGGGGAAATCTTGGTGGAATTTATCATCGGCATATTATGCAGGTAACATAATTTATTTACTAGACATCCAAAAGGGAGAAATATCAGTTTATTAATTATTAAACATGAAAAGTTTTCCTGATATTTTTTTGTGACTAAATAATGTTTTCAGAGGGTCTCGGATCGGAATAGATGTGAAGTTTTTGTGTTTCTTATACTGATGAAACGAGAGTTTCAATAATTTTGAGAGTTCTGATAGTGTCATTAATTTATTTGAAAATGGTGGTTTATTAAAGCCGATTTTTTTACTGTAAAATAGAAAAACAAAATTCTCTGAAATCAAAGTATCCCACAAAATTCTCCAACTGTGACATCAAGAAATTATCCCACAATTTTCAAAATCATTGTCGTCCTACCGTCATCCGAGATGCACGTCAATCCGTATTCGCTTTGCCAGATTCAAGAGGCTCATACTTGTAAATAGCACAAACAACCAACTCTATGAAGCTATCGGAGCTTTCGACTGTATGCGATGAGGAAATAAGCTTTTACACGTAACAAGATAAGCTTTTAGTACGTGATATCTGTACATGAATATTTAATATGATATTTAATGTTGAATAAGAAGATGTATTTTCAGGAATAACATTTTAAAAAACCTGGTGTTTCTAAAACAATGAAACAAAGGACATTGTTCTGCGTCCATACATGATTGGCCCCAGAACCAACAGCAATGAAAAAATGCTTGTAATATCTTAAATCACCTATAAATTCACTTCATACATAAATTAAGCAACGGACAAGCGGGAAAATCGCATAATTACAAGAAACGTAACAGATTTTGAGGTTATAATTGAGTAGTCAACAAAGACATTTAATATAGGTAGGTAGGAATGTATTTAGGTAGTCAATAATATTATTGATTTTCAATGCTCTGTGTGGTTTTAATATAGGTTCTTATAGTTATACTAGCAACCTGCCCCGGCAGCGCGTGGGATAGCAGTTTTATCTGCATGGCATGTTTTTTTTCCGGCATCTTCAACAATCATCATCATATTTCAGCCAATTTATTTAAAACCATAATGAATTATACCTAGACCTTAACATTCCTCATGAATCACTCAGTCCATTGGTGAAACCTGTATGAAAATCAGTTCAGTAGGTAGTTTTTGAGATTCAAAACTGACAGACAGATGTGGCGCGGGGACTTTTTTATAATATGTACATTGTACAATGATATTGAGACAAAAATAATGGAGGTAGTAACTTCTAGCTTCAGGATTCGTGAAGTACTTTGTATATCTACACATTATCATTTAGGTATACATATATTTTTAATAAGGTTAAATGAAAAATGACAAGAGATTTGCAGTAAATTATTTATTAGATCATCATCTACATTGGTACCTAATTACAATATTATCTAAAAATTGTGCCGGGCAACATCTATAATGTGTTGGTTACCCTGTCCTCCTACACTGGGTGACTTCAAGTTCGCAGCGATGAACAACCACATCCCAAAGAAACATTTTTAATGACCCACAGTTCCTGTATCCTTTGAATCCTGTGTGGTAGCTGTGAGGGTTCTGTCTTGGAATAATGTATGACAATCACCACACTATGGTCATTTGCGGTTACCTGTAAAGAAAAAAAATATACATTTTAGTATTTGTCATAGCTCTAAGTTAGTATTAGCAATGGCATATTATAAACCAATGAAAAAGTGAATCAGTGTGGTCAGATATTATGATTGTATATAAAGGACAAATTATTTAAAATAGAAGTAAACACTTACCCCTTGTATTGGGACTTGTTGTTGTATTTCTTTATGAACGGCAGTATTGCTTCAGATATGACAGTGTTCTCTTACTAAATGAATACCACAATTGGCACATCACAATATATTACTTGTTGCTGGAGTAGCCCTTGAAGAAGATGAAGGTGAGGATTGCACGGCTGCATGATCAGATCTTTGCCTTCAACTGTGATGAATCTGCTCGTTTTCGAACACCATGAAACCATCAGCAGTTCCACAATTGATACAATACACATACACTTTCCATATCGTAAATTAGTTTTTCATTATAAGCCGAGTAAGTACCTAAAATAAATAATAACAAAATAACGCAATAGAATTGAAGAACAACATTATAAACAAATAAATTGAGAGTAAGACAATTGACATGACATGACATAAGAAAGAATTAGGGATGCTCCTCGACTAAGGTTGCATTCCGAATTGTGCTGTAATCGGTTTGAGTGTAACCGATTTAGTTGTTATAAAATAGAATCAATCGATTTGATTATGGGGAATACTACTTTTTTATTATTTTTATAGTTGATTATCCGAAAAATATGTTGTGATAGAAGTCATAATAAACCATAATTTACATTCCATAAAAGTAAAATAAATAACTAACTACACTTCTACCGATTATATTTTAAATCGATCAATTCGATGTAGTCAGTAGGATCATCACTAACCGTATTTCGGTAAAGATGTCGGAGTGAGTAGTTGTTACGATACTTTTAAAATATTCGTTTTTGATTCCCACTTTTCCGTTTGATATGAATATTTGCCACGTGAATAATAAAATATGTAAATAATTATGGTGTAAGTCATATGTTTGTTGGTTCTGGGGCGATTTTCGACATTGTCCTTTAAAAAAAAACTTAGTAAATTCGGTAATTAGCGCTTGAAGTAAATACGAAAAAAAAACATTATTTTATTATTATTTATTGAAACTCCAAATGAATAAGCAGAACATATACCCTCTCTTTGACTACTGAGATAACCAATAAATATCCTGGGACATTCCTAACTCACTGTCACGGATAACTAATATAATATATATTTTACTACTTTTTGTTTGTAAATACATACTTAATATACATAATTACACCCAGACACAGGACAAACAGACATGGTCATGCACACAAATGCATGTCCTGTGTGGGAATCGAACCCACGACCTGCGGCGAGTTAGGTGGAATCTTAACCAGTCTTAACCAATCGCGCCGACTGGCTCGTCAGATAATCAGGTGGGTACAATAAAACCAAAGATCATTACACGTAAATTCAAAACAAATCTTGAAGCAAGTAGTTATTTTATTCCCCAATTCACAATCCTAAAGCGCAGAAATCAGTAGACAAACAAACAAAACGACCAATCGACATTATAAATCACTATTGGAACCGGATAAATCTAGTGAGCACCAGATAGATCTGAATAGCGGTTGCAAATCCCAAGTTACGTAGTGAAGTGAGTTTTGTATACCCGATTGTAAACACCGTGATTTATAACATTTCTCGTTGTCGAATGTATAATATAACGTATAAGACTAGTTGTTCCACCTTGCGATCCCGTTTTTAACCCCCTTAGGGGTGATTTCAAATCCTATTACTTCTTCTTCTTAGTTTTAAGTTTGGCAACCAAATCCTAATTAGGACTTATTTCTGCAGTGTCGAGTTATATTATTCCAGTCACATTAGTCCTCAGTCAGTCACCGTCCATAAAAGTCATGTTTTACTACAATAGTGTCATTGTACTAAAACTCTTCACGGACTTTTTGAGACAACTTGAAAAGTCACGATACACATAGTTAAATTCATTTTATTTTACTTCACTGGTGCATAAGGATTCTTAAGGAGGACCTTTATTAGATAAATACCACCGATAATATGTAATAAAACTCAAAATACACGAATTTACACGAAAACGCAACGTCACTATGCAAGTTCCTGCCAAAATGTCCCCTTACTTGGTTGATGTTGAAGATTTAATCGAAATTCATTAAAGAAATGTTAAAAAAAACTGCATTCCATCATATAAACTTTATGCCAAATCTCAAATTCCTCCATGAGCGCAATATGCGTGGAGATCATTGATTTCAAAACTAAGGATAGGCCCACCGGAACATTTTGCAAAAAACTTTTTCATGCTAGTAAACAGTACCCCCATTTGTTTACAATCGATCGAACTACAAAGTGCCGCGTTGCATAGGCGTACGGTGTAACCTTGTATGTGCGTACAATGCATACACATACAAGAAAAAATAAACAATAAACTAACGAATTGTTCTGCGGACCGCAGACGGCTGAGTCGCGTTGGCCCTAAACTGACTTTTTAGGGCCAGGGGTTGTCTCCTCCACCGATCCCGGTATCAGATTGAATTTGCCACGGATCACGGCGAGGTGTATCCACTGATACCTTGATCCGTTTCCCTCAAAAAAATTAAAAATGTTTTACCCACTGTTCACGGTATCCGTGTCTACAAGAAATAAATTATATTATTTTTCGAAACTGATCACGGCACATACACAGAAGAAATGAAGTATGTATATTATTTTTGGAAACTTTTTTGATTTACTTTATATCTAATTTCTCAAACGAAAAGAAGTTATAACTAAAAAACAAATCTGAATGTAAATGAAAAATACATTATATACTTTACTATTTTATATTATATTTACTGTGCGGTCTATAGACCGCAATCTCACGATGGTCATGGTCATCATCTTAGTCTTAAGCACACAAAACCAAGAAGAAACAGGGGACCAACCTCGTAGAGCTTTCAAAGCTTCTAGACTAAATTTATTCAGAAACACAGTAACTGCAATTGTCTCTTTTCGGCACACGAACGTTAAGGGTTGTCAATATAAGTTATATGTTTGAATATTGTAGAGATTCAACATTATCATAGGAAATAAACGAAAACTGTAAGCCCTCAACTTATGTGGATAGAAGCCTTCGCAATCTACCGTCGATACCAATCAAAATATATTGCGAGCGATTGAAACGATTCGCGAAAATGTTTTCAATTTAGAAAATATATAAAACATTCGGTATGGATATTAAAATGCAAATTGTTTGAGAGCGCTGGCTACGGACATAAATCGTATGGAGTGTTTGTTGTTCTCATTCGTATTTATATTTTGCGTATTTTTCGATTATTCTTTGTATAACAACTCTATTTCACAGGATATTGCCAAACATTGTATTGTAAATACAACTATATTAAAACTGAATCTATTTAGATCGATCTATATCGTAATAGATATTTTTTCAACACACTTGCTCGTAAAGTGTCATTTATTGCACCGTTTTTGGTATCTTAATGCAGCTTATTATGCACTAGTGATTTTTACTTTACGTTACCGCACAGTTTTATGATAGTAATCCCGATTATGTTAATATTGTACCTCAATGTTTTTTTTTTTTTTTTTTTTTTTATACCACTAAGGTGGCAAACAAGCATACGGCCCGCCTGATGGTAAGCAGTTACCGTAGCCTATGGACGCTTGCAACACCAGGGGCATCACTTGCGCGTTGCCGACCCTGAAGAAATCTCTTCACGCCCTTTTTGAAGAACCCCATGCTGTACTCCATTGGGAAAACCACGGCGGGGAGCTCATTCCACAATCTGACCGTCCGCGGAAGAAAGCTCCTTTGAGCCCGCACAGTTCGAAACAATTCTGGTTTCAATATGTGAGGATGGACTCCCCGTCGATGGCGAGAGTTGCGATGGTAGAAGGTAGCAGTGGGCAACAAGTCGAACAATTCTTTAGAACACTCTCCGTTGTACAAGCGGTAGAACACACATAAGGAGGCAAAGTCTCTCCTCAGACTAAGGGGCTCTAAACCGCTTGTGAGCTCGGGATCGTCAACAATTCTGATGGCACGTCGCTGAACCGAGTCTAAAGGCCCAAGCTGGTATCCAGGTGCTCCCGCCCATAGGTGACAGCAGTACTCCATATGAGGCCGGACTTGTGACTTATAAAGTTGTAGCCTTTGCCCCGATGTGAAGTACTGCCTCGCTCTGTTGAGCACTCCGAGCTTTTTGGATGCCAGCTTAACCTTGTCTTCCAAGTGACTTCGGAACAAAACGTCGCTAGAAATGTCGACGCCAAGGATCCCGATGCTTTGACTGATGTTCAAGGAGGTGTTCTGGAATTGTGGAGCCACAGACCATGGGGTTTTCTTAGCGGTGAACGCGCAGGCTTGAGTCTTGGTGGGGTTGAAATGGACTAGGTTTAGTCGACCCCAATCGGAGACACTAGTTAATGTACTCTCGATTTCAGACATCAGCCGTTCGCGGCTTTCCTCCACCTCGGAACGAGGGATATTTGCACGGCCCGTGTAATAAGCGTCCCCTGTACTGTCGTCCGCATAGCAATGAATGCCGTCAATAGGCAGCATATCATTGATATGCAGTAGGAACAGTGTTGGGGACAACACAGAGCCTAGCGGGACGCCAGCATTTATGTCCATGCTATCGGAGCAGCTACCATCGACGACGGCTCTTATGCATCTGCTGGACAGAAAGCTGGCGATCCACTTGCATAATCCCTCGGGAAGCCCGTATGCTGGTAACTTCGTAAGAAGACCCCTGTGCCAGACCCGATCGAACGCCTTCGCCACATCTAGGCTCACTGCCAAAGCCTCACCTTGGCTCTCGATGGCGAGTGACCAACGGTGCGTGAGATACACAAGGAGGTCACCAGCTGAGCGACTGTGGCGGAAGCCATATTGTCGGTCGCTCAACAACTCGTGATCCTCCAGGTATCTCAGAAGCTGCGTGTTGATCACACGCTCCATGACTTTTGAGAGAAGGGAGGTGATGGCGATAGGCCTGTAATTCGTCGGGTCTGATCTGTCGCCCTTTTTGTAATGTAATTGATATGTGTAGACGAAGTATTCTTAATATTATTTTCCTCACATGTGTGCTGAAAACCTCGTATGATACGCGTGTGCATTGATGATTACACTCTCGGCTCCCTTATCACACAGCACACATGTATCATAATGTACTATTATGCTACAATTTAAGACACCCTAACTACCAAGTCACATGTCCTAGATTCCTATCCAGAAGATACGTTCTGCGAGAATGTTCAAGGCCATTCGTTCTGAAGCTGATTGTAAAAATATCTATGCAAGTATATATTTTAAAGAAAATGATCGAGTTCAAATACTATACAAAATTTTAAAACCTTTTAAAGTAGGGCCGGGAGTAAATCTTACCGGTAAGTTGAATGTATTTTAAACTAGGTCAACACACGAACAAAATAAAAGGAAAACCGCCCCAAAAATCATACCCAATGGCAATAACTTCCAGACCATAGAGTGCCATAAGCACCAACGTCGCACGACCATCGATACATTTTTACGACCACCTTGCAGTTGCCGACCACGTTTGCATAGTGAACGTGGCCTTATATGAGTTTCTAAACCGTTTCCCAATGTGTGCTGTGTCAGGGATGCGTTAGGGACGGTGTACACTCTTGATACGCTACGTAGTTAAAGTAAAACGTGAGTGGTTTTTTTTAATGTTTTTTTTTTTAGTGTTTTTTTGATTTACGACATAGACGTATAAAAAAATCGAGACGGAGTGTCAAGCGAAAATGAAGTGAAGCCGAAAATTTTCTACCTACGTATGCGTGACTAAAATAAGTACTGGCCCAAGCAGGCACATATGATACTGAGCCTTATTGCCAATGTCAACGTCTCAATGTGGAATGATAACCGATCGGCTTCCTATGGTGTATATGTGTGTGTGAGGCCATGTATTTACAAGAACGCCGGCTTCCTTTTGGTGCTTCACTCGTTTATAGGCGACACTACGTCCTGATTTTTTATACGTCCATGATTTACGATTATTAAACAGATGATAAAAGAGTACCTATTAAGTGTCTGATTTTTAGATACCTAACAAGAACGCAGTAGAATTCATTATTTGCTCCACAGGTAATTCGATTAAATTTACTTAACGATAGTAGATTCAATTATTGTTAACATAAAACATATAAGTTCATTAAAAGAGCTTAAATCGAATAGCTATGTTCGGAGTTTGACTTACACTGGTATGACGTATTATTATATTTAGTATCGTAGTGTAGTAGGTATATTTGTACATAGCTAGCAGATAGAAAAAGACAGGAATATGTATTATATTCTATTGGTATTGTGTGTCATTATTTTATCATTATACATGGAATAAAAATCATCTAAACATTTATAAATTTCTATAAATATCATTTTTAAATATAATTTGTCGAACAGTGGTGCCGATTCTGTTGTAAATCGCACTAAACTAATTTTAGTCACATCTCATCTCTTTCTTCCGAACATTATTGAAAAAGGAATATATAAAAAGGACATATTTTAAGATGTAAAATTAATCTTTGCCGTCTTATTTTGCGTGTATTTAGGCGTAATGACGATAGATGGCGACTTTTATATTGAAAACAAGCATTGGACTAATTTGACATGACTAAATTTCTTACATCCTTTTCTTATGTTCTTTGTTAGAAAGAGACTTAGTGAGATTAAAATTAGTTTAGTTGTGAACAACAGAATTAGGGCCAGTGTACTTACTTCCGATTTCTTTGGTACTGACACGATTTAAAATTATTTTCTGATTGATTTATCAGTCTACGTTCAGCCATGTACCTATGTCAGTGCTACCTCATATATTGTATGTTATAACGGTGTGGTCATACCTTTAGTCTTTAGTATGCAGACAATTTATTCGGGAACGACTGGTGTGCGGAATGTTTTCTATTGATGACATTTTACCTTTATTTATGACCGTAATAATATTTAAAGCTTTCTACTATAACAAGTTAAATCACATAACATCTGTAATATGATTATTTTTCGATACCGAGATCCTTAATTGGCATGAAAAATTGGTAAAAAACTTAAATATGGATGTAACATATAATACGGAAAAATACCCACAAAAAATATATGAATAATCCGTTTTTTTTAAATAATTTAGAACTAACTCTTTCCAGAAGATTCAGGGACGAATTTTAAAGCGTGTAATCATCTGGTATTAAAAATTAATAACAAAATGCAAAAGTAAGTGTGTACCTATAACTAAAAGGTACTATTATATTACTAAAATCAGTCGGGTAATAATAAGGAACCGAAAATACCAAATTGGAATAAATATACCAAAAGCGTCAAACAAACCCGTTGCATGCAATTAAAGGTTTTTGATATTACTTAATACAGGGTCTTAATTAAACCAGTCCGGGCCGGGCAAAAACTCGTGACCGGGGCTTATCGATCCCGGGACCTGTAGTACCGGGATTGCACGTTTAGCAATTTTTGGAATATTCCAAAATCTTTCTTTTATAGATAAAATTTTGTTTCCGCTTTTACTAAATTAATTTTGTAATATTGGGGATGTTTACTTTTTTTCATGAATTTGTGGATTAATTCAGAGTGAATTTAATTAATGAACCTATATTTAGGAATTACTCTTTACTGGACTATAATTTCTTTGAGGGAGCAGATTAATTCTTTCACTACCAGAATACAAACAAACGAAAAATAAGAAGCTTAATATAGTAATGCTGTTTTAAAGGGGAAGTAAATCTTAAGTTCATTAAATCAGAGCTCAAGTTCGTCTACAAGTATTTTTGAAGAGTGAACCATAACGTCTTCACAGTTTAAGCAGAGATATGCGGGAATCGATAACCCACCTTCACTGGGCAAGATATTTAAACTAAATCGAGTTCCAACCAAAATATTTTCTTTCAAACTGTAGATAAATCTTGCATTTATTTTTATATGAAATCAAACTTTATCTCGGCTTGCGTCTGACCATAATCTCACTGAGCTAAGTGACGACACAGAGAATTGAATGACAATCAACATTAAAAGGTTTTTACCCGACTGACCCGGAAGGAGGATTATGTTTTTCGAGTGTATGTATGTATGTCTATTTCTTTGGCACGCTCTGCAGCCTAGAATTAAGCATATGAGGTGTCGTTAGATTCGTCTTAAGTCACGCTTCTAAATCTTTCATGTTTATTCATTTTAGACTATATTTTGGTATTCTGAAATAGCTTTAAGCCTACGCTTGATATTTCAAAGTTATTAAACGAAATTTGAAGATAATCAACATTTGCTTGTAAATAACTTAACGTACCTTAATTATCCGATATTAATTGACATTTAAGAAACATGTAAGTAGGTAATATGCTTACACTCTATTAATTTTGATACAACTTTAAACTGTGATATACATTTACAGAATTTAACATGACCTACTTCAAACAAAATATTTAAAACAAAACCGTCAAATCAAGTAAATAATAACTGCTTAAACGAGTGAGTTGCTGAATGCAAAACAAGCCTTTTTGCGGCGAGATCTTCATAGTACAAATGTTTGACTTATTTCTATTATTTTACATAGGTACATTATTCTTATTCCTTTTCTATAATTATAATTCTAATTTGGCCCGATTAATGTTAAGCGGTTACCGTTGCTTATTGCAACACCAAGGCCATTAGGGGAAATACAAATATTTTTTAAACAGTGTAATTAAGGGTATATTCCAACAAATTGAAATCCCTGTGAATCCATCATTAAATCCAATATCTTAACTACGGATCCGTCAAAATAATCGAAAAACAATCGACGCTGTCTAAACCTCGGACGCTTTATCTTAATCCGTCAGTCTTGAAGTTTGTGAAATCTTAGAAAACTCAATTAAAATCATCTCAATATTCCAATTGTCTATTTTGATGAATAAGCCAAGTTTGGATATTCATAATATTAGCCAGACAGGTTGGATAGGTCAGATGTACAGATATCTGTCTTGATCCATCGAAAACTTAAACGGATTTAAAGTGGGTATCTTTTATTGAAAATTCGACACGAGTCGAACTAATACCAGAGTTGGGGAGTTTGTTTTATGCCTAATTAAATTTAAATGAGAAAGTTTTTTAATTTATTTTGTTCGAACTGATCGGTATCGTATTGATTGCCTACCTATCAATTGGATGGATAGATTTTAAATGTTATATAAAAATAGGTATATTGTAATTGCGAGAGGTGCGTCTCCACACAATAATCACGATACCGATCAATAATACTAAGTATTATTTGACCAATCTGTTATGTCGTGATAATGTCTGACGTGACGCACCGTGAGACGTTGACTGATGAGTGGTGATAACGTCCTACAATATAATACACAAAACTATATTTTTTCCATTGCCGTTGACGTGATTAGGTCGATTCCCACCCAGGACATGTATTTGTGTTCATGAACACGTCTGCATGTCCTGAGTCTGGGTGTAATTATGCATGTTAAGTATGTATTTACGAACAAAAAGTAATATGTGTGGTATAACAGTTATCTGGTTGCTATAGTACAAGCTCTGCTTGGTTTGGGATCAGATAACTGTGTGTGAGGAATGTCCCAAGATATATTTATTTATTTATACAATCTTCAGTTTTCCGATTCCACTGATACTCTTCTTAGATCTTTAGACCAACGGATTGAACCGTATTTTTACCCCAATCTACTTGATGTTGCATTGATTTAGTAAAAATCATTCTGCCCGACTCGACTTTCTCACAGAAAATCTATGTAATGTTAACAGAATAAAAAAATCCGCCCAGATTTAACGATTACAAAAACATCGGCCAACACTTAAGCCTTTAGAGAGCGTTGCATAATTTAAATTAAACAGTGACGGTCTCAAGTTCGAATCGTTAAACAAAGAGCTTGTTTCAACTTGGATATAACTTGGCACTTAACTGGAATAGCAATCTCCTCTCACAATAACAGGGACTGTCTGTCTATCCGTTCGTAACGAGCTCACGAGTGCTCCTTCAGTTAAAAACCTGCGAATTTGTTGGTGCTTCCAAAACTGTGTCATTATTTTGACATTCACTGTAGTTCACTTTTTGTCGCAAAATATTTTTTGCCTTGAACATCGTCTCAATTACGACAGTGCTGTTTTGATAGCTACATATATTGTTTTAAAATTGGCTCGCTTTTGAACCTTTGTTAATGTATATAGGCCTGTGTTCGACCGCAATATCACCATAGTCAGTGATGATGTGGCCGAAGGTGGTAAGCACACAAAGCTTAGAAGGAACTGGCTCACAAGTGCAGCTGTCGGAACATACCGATAGGTGCTTGGCATACTTTTAACTTGAGGTAGCCAGCCAGGTGAGTACTAGAAAGTACCTTACCACCGAGCTATGGTTTCCTCACGATATTTTCCTTCACCGAAAGCTCAAGCTCATAATAGGATTCGAGTCCGGGACCTTCATATCGGCATTAGTCGTCATTACCAGTGAGCATATCATATCATAATTTTACAGTACCTACTTAGTTTTTATTTTTACCATAAAGGTGGTAAACGGCCCGCCTCATCGTAAGCGATTAGCCTAAAGACACTTGCAACATTTGGGGTATTACTTGATACCGATCCTACACAAATTTCACATCCTTCAGAACCTCATGCTGTTCTGGCCGCAAAAAATAAAAACACTACCGTTTAGATTTAAAAAGAAGCAGATCTCTTACCCAGTAAGAGCCTTCCTATTTCAAAACTACAGGTTTATAAAAGGATCACAGTTACAAAAGTAATACTTTGACACCAAATAAATTTCCTTACAACTCATATCCACGAGCACGCGTCGCAATAAGAGAGGGATGATCCTACAATAAAGGCAAAACTTTTGTAAATAAAATAGGGACTTGCCAAAGATATTTTTGTAACGTTTCCCCAGTTCGCGTTGAAAGGACTATTCTCGAGGATTTGTCCTCAAATGGTCCATCTCAATAGCGGACTTTTTATACATTTTGTATCATAATAAAATGCGGTTTCTCTGTGTTGAACTTTATCTTGTTGGGAAAACTTACGATTTTGGGTATTGTACCTAAGGTTTTTTTTAGCACTTTATCACAGATGATATAGGAATGTTAACAACAAACATGCAAAATATTATTTTTTTACAAAATGTCACATTAGTGTATGAGTTTTTGTTAATAAGCTAATAACTAAGTAATTTCTTAAGTAAGTTTACTTTAACATGATAAAAACGCTCCAGAAAGTAATTTTTTCAAGTTGTACCTACGGTTTGTTTTTAAGTATACTCTTCTTACACATGTACCTACGGTTTGTTTTTAAGTATACTCTTCTTACACATGTACCTACGGTTTGTTTTTAAGTATACTCTTCTTACACAAATATTCGAAATTCGTACAATACTTATGATCTCTAAAGAAAAGGGGATTACCCTAGCTTCAACTTTTTAGTCTATCAAAAACAATTCAAATTGTTTGGATATTGAATTTTTAAATCTTTTGTATTTCATAATTCCTATAAAGTTATCTGGTTTCTGTGTCAATTTATTTTATAGGGTTAGAACATGGGCACATCGGAATAAATAGGTAAGGGGTATTGTTTACGCCAGTTAGTTGGCTTCTGCACTATAATTCCTATCCTACCTCCAATTTATTAATTAAAGCATCTATCTACCCTCTTTTTATCTCATATTTATCACCTACCTCCTTTCCTCCGACGCATTCTCTATCATGCCTGTTTTTACGGGCACTCTATGACCGACACTCGCCGCCGCTGCAGTTGGTTATCTAATATCTACACGTGGTGCTGGTTATCATCGCTAAATCCCATCATTGACTCCTTAATATATGTGCTTCGCTATCGCTGTTCGTCTACTATTATCGAAGAACCGCAAGTCGTCGAAGGTGGATGTGACAGGAAGAAACCAATGGACTCATCACAAAGGTCAGTCGTAGTGTGTAAGAGGTGCGTCTTCTATCAATTCCGTACATTCTATTGTCCTAGTGCTTATCTAAAACCTATGGTGATATTACGTCTCCTGCTGATGAGCCCTATAGTACGACCCTAAAGGAATTTAGATACTTGGCTGAATCAGGTATTAAGCATCTAACAAAATATCGCGGCGGTAATTAAACCCACAACTTTTCTTTACAAATATCAAAGCGCACATTCCACTCACAAAGATATAATTATCTATTTACCTAAATATGTATTTATAGCAAAAGTAGTACCTATATTTTGATGTAGTATGTCGGTTATCTGGTTTCCATAGTACAAGTTATGCTTATTATTAGATATCCGAGTGTAAGGAACGTCTTAGGATATTTTTTAATACTTAGAGACATTGGAGTATTTTTCGAGGAGGTGCTTTTCATTGCAATTTATCTCATAATTCTTATATACCTGCTAACAATTTCCTTTATCTTCGCGCGTTTATTAAAAATGTGCGAGTAAGATGCAAAAACCAGAAAAAGGTAGTATATTAACATTCGTGACCCGGACTCCTGTGTCTACAATCGCCAGCCGAGACGTTCAAATAGATTGATACCTATTTAAAATTCCCACTACGTACGAAATGAACTCCTCACGTAAGACGGGCCGAAAGTCGCAGCGTTTTTTTCCTTCTCCTCAACTTAAACATTGATAAATAAGACTTGGCCCGCCGACTTTATTAAAATTTAAGTCAGGATTAGGCATGAGAAAGATGGAATGTCCCTGCCAGTGTTGTATGGGTCACTTACTTTTTATTTGGAGGATCTTTTCGGATGTAATATTGCGGGAGTATATTTGGACGTCGCTTGTACTCACGAGTGTTTTTTCTTTAACATTTTTATTTTCATTAGTGTCGTTTTATTTTTATGTTACGTCAGGTAAAATTGTTTTTTAATGAGACGGATTTGTTAGCATTAATGCATGAACAAAATGGAATGAAAAAGAGGAGTTTAAAAAAAAGACATTTAAAACTGGGCAAGTGCAAGTCGGACCAAGCTTTATTAACGCGGTATTTATATAAACTTGAAAAAACAAAAAAAATTACATAGATAATATTCAGTATTTCTTCTTTAAATATGGTACCTAATATACTATAGGTACGGAATCCTAAAAATACTGGAAGTCAAAAGCAGTTAAAAGGCTTGCACAACAGAAAGCGTTACAACACTTGTTTATGCTACCAACAAGCAATTCACAACAGAGCCAACTATTTTATACTAAGTGCAGTTTTCTTGCAAGTTTACTGCGGGAAAACAAATTCATTCACATTCCACTTAGTCTTCAACTCTCAACTGTCTGCGAATCGCAGCCGAGTATTTAAAAGTTTCCAAATAAATCCGCAGCACGGCGCCACATCGTATACGTGCGTCATACCAACGCGGAATATCTTCTTGAGTATGAAATACCTGACTTGGACTTAAATGCTTGACTGCTATTTCTTTGTATGTCTGAGTTTAGGAAATATTTGAAAGTTTTTTTAAGTTAGTAAGTAAGGTGAGCATGGCAAGTCATGTTGTCATTATATAGGCAGTTATTATACACCATAATTCATCGAACAAGAAACGCCGTTGAAGAATGACGTTAGTATTTTTTAAAGCTATTCCGCCAATTCCCGCACCCTCGACAATGCGCTCTGATTGGCTAAGACAAGGACACACTAAACATTTAGATCCAGTGATTGGTCGGTATCAGTGCGAAAGCATTTACTGGTAGCGGAATTGGATTGTTCAGTATAACTACATTTACTACTCTAGGGATTTTTCCTCAATGCCATAAATACACTGTTTACACACTCAGAAACAAATATTGTTCACAAGTTTAATATTTAGTGATTCGAAATTACATTGAGATGCCTAAGAGATCTTAAACACTGAGAGAATCTGCGTTTATACCGACCGACTACGCAAAACGGATGCCAGAGTTAAACTTAAAAAGCTTTAAAAAAATTGGAATGCCACTCGGCTGGCAACCTATGTCACGGCCAGCGCTGCAGAAATCATGCGAAAAAAGGAGAATGCCCAACGTTTTTATGAAAAAAAAGTTAAGAGTGGCCGTGTCATTCGGCAAAGGGTGGAAATAGCTAGTGTGCGGCGAAGAATGCAATGTTTCGACGATATGTACGTATATTTCCCTTTACTTTTTGGGAATTTGAGTCGAGGGTGCGTTTGAACGGAATATTTTGTCTCTTTGTCTCTACTATAGTATTTGAGATTAAAGTTCCTGAATTTCATGTTTTTGGGACTATTTATTGCTTTTTGCTCCACGCTGCGGTTCATTCGAATAGTATCTATTTCTCCAAAATGGATTTTAGATAAAATAAAACGCTGTGAACCAAACAAAAATGTTAAATATTTAATAGTCAATATAAAAAGTACTTACAGTTCTGATGTCACTTTCGGCACCGTTTGCAAGGTACTGTGTCTGTTTTAGATTTGGTGCTAGCAGTTGCCTGTGAACAAAGTAGATACATCTATAAGATATTCATAAATTAGGTAAATAATTTAAAAACTAGGGGGTGAAGTAAAAACAAGGACCGGGAGTAGGCATTCTCCTTTTAGAAAAAATGGAGTATATTCCATAATATTCCAGAAAAGGATAAATTATATTGCCAAAAAGTCAATGTAAACAATATACAAGCAAAACAAAAAGTGTTGTATTAAATCACGGGTTGCCGTTTCGAAAATTACTTTTGGCGATTCGCTCCTCCCAAGTTTGCTGATTGCTTTAATTTGCTCGCAAACAGTTCTGTTATAATTTGTTGCTTCTGTAAGCGAAAGTTTTGCTTTCTCGCGGTAATTTTCGGTCTTTTATTACCCGTTTTACTTGATAAGTAGGTGGTAGTGGTGCTTTGCTTTTTTATTACCATTGTGTTTATGGTCGTTGGAGATACAGGATTTTTTCCCAAGGATATAAATAAAATAGATGGACCTTTATTTATTATAATAAACTAATAATAAACTATTTTTCTACTACAAATCAATGTTTCACTGTTTTCTAGTGTATACAAATAAAACAGTTCATAAGAATGGTGCAGAGTGTATATAGACCACTCATTCAATTTCTAAGAAATTTTGGTGAGTTAATGGGGGCAAACCGGCTATGGATTCTGAAATGGAAAAAAAACCGCCAAGTGCGAGTCGGATTCGTGCACGAAGCGTTTCGTAAAGATCTTCCGTTAATTTTTTATATTATTTCATTTTTATAATTTTTGTTATGTGGCCACATACTGTGAAAATATTAATTTTCTACCTAATACGGCCCACTGACAGACGGACGGACGGACAGCGGAGCTTTGTAAAAGGTTGGCACCATTTGGGAACAGAACCCTAAAAAGAGGCTTTGCAAAGCACACAGGACATAAGCATGTTACTTAAATTTGCAAAAAAATATTCGTTTTTTAATTCTATCTAATAACCCGCCCATTTATTAACCTAATATTTACGTTACTATAATAAATATATCTGCTAAATTTATGTAATAAAACATTCTCGATTTAGTTACACGATTGTCTCTCTTTTAATTAATTCCCAGCTCTTAAAAGTTAATTAGTTAAGTATATGAGGGAAGTGAAGTTACTTTTATTTTCTTTGGGAATCTTTTGGAACGTTGCCATCGAGTCGTGTTCATTTAGATAATATTCGGAATGAGGCGATAAAAAGTTTCACTTACAGTTATCTATTTTAATCATCGGCAAAAGAGAAAACTAAATTGTCATGAGGGTCTTGATGTCATACTTGTTGTCACTAGGGTCATGATGATGAAGACTACCAGGTATACGAGAAGGGCCAGTTGGTGTGGTTGGTAAGACCCTTAAATTACCTATCACGTCGCTGGTCGTGGATTAAATTCCCACCCAGGACGCATTTATGTGAAGAACTTGTCCACATGTCCTGAGTCTGGGTATAATTATGTATATTAACTATGTAGGTAGGTTCTTACACACAAAAAGTAGTATATCGATTACTTGGTTTTCATAGTACACGCTCTATTTATTTTAAATCGAATAATTTGTTATTTAGGACCACTTTTTCGGTTATTACTTTTTTATTTTATTTTGGTTACGTATGGTGGTTTGGTTTATGCTTTGTTACTAAACTTTTAAACGCTGTTACTTGAAAATGGTTAACCATAATCAAATGGGGCAAAATGACATAACACAGTAACCCCCTTATTCATCATAAAGTTATCAAACGTTGATTAGCTAAAATTCCGAAGTCTTTATCTGACAGGTGACATTTGGTGATCGAAAGAGTGAGACGGGGCATACTATTACACTGATTTAGTTAAAAAACGATTATGAATAAGGGGGTCCGTATGTAAAAAACATAATCCTCCTTCCGGGTCAGCGGGTAAAAAAAGGTTGCATTCAAAGTTCCTATAGATAATTATGTGATACACAGATAGGTGGTAACGAAATATCCGACATAATTTGATTGACGCACCCAAAACAAATGAGGCTTTCGTACGATAATTATTTACACAATATCCTAATAATTACTCGAACATGCATGGTGGAACCCTACGGATAATTGCAAATCTGATCATAACAACGCTTTCACAGTATATACGAATATAAACAATAGCTGCCAATAATCACATTTGACGGCGAACGAGCGGCCCAGGGGCTCATTAATAGTGCTTTCAGCGCCCCCTGACGTGAGCTCGAATAAATGAACGAGTATGTCATCTACTACACACACTAAAACGATGTGATATTGCGTCCGGAGTTAGGGAATCAGTTATGCTTTGGTTTAAGGTTCAGTTGTACTATTTAAAATGTTTGTACAGTAGTACCCAACTGATAAGGCGCGTCGTGATTTCGTTCGCACAGAAAATAAAGTATGGCCCCGAAGATTAACGAAATATTGCTTAAAACTTACAATCAACCTTAGATTACTACTATAAGGTTTATAAAATACACTGCAGCTGTTAGTTCCGTCTCACTCGCAAGTCGTGTTCAGATGTTAGCGAACATGGCGGCAGCTGCCGACCAATAGCATTTCCCGCGCTTTGAAAATGTATCTTCTGCGCAGGTACATCGGTAAGCCATATCAGTTGGGTACTACTGTACTCATGTAACATGTTGGAGGATAATGTTGCTCGCGTCCGTACGTTCTGCCTTAAACACCGTACACGTGTCCTCCGGGTGGTGCTAAATGAGCAACGCCCACGTCTGTACGACCCGAACAGATGGGGTTCGCAGCTGGAACTACGGGTCCGGCTGTTTGGATAAGGGTACGCGGGGTCAGGTAGGCCCTCCACCATTGCAAGCGCAAAGGTGGAACCTGACATTGGGTATGGACTCGCGTTGGTCTATGTGGTGGTTGCAGAGGAGTGGCATGTTGTCTGCTCGACTGTGTGTTGGTCGTGCGTCATTCCTCGCGCGCAACAAGTGTCTGAAGTTACCGGCCTAAGGCAAAGGGCCACCTGGTGGTCAGACGCGGGGTTCGTGAGTAACCCTCAAGCAAGTGAGCTCCTGTGAGTGAACTGCATCTCCGGCACTTTCCTGGATAGAAAGTAGAGGACTACCCGTTGGATTAGTTTTCCGGCAACCCAGCTGCAGGCATTGGGTAGATGCGTGGATTCGTATTCGGGAGGTGAGCGTGCATGACAGCTCCGGGACCATTCTGGAGAAATGGGAGCCAGCTTCTCTGGCGTCCCTAGCGGGGATTGAATCCGCTAGCACCAACAAGGTGCGCTGGCGCCGGTGTTTGCGCTGCGTATTTATACGTTTGTGCTCATGCTAGCGCTGGCGTGCTGGGGTGCGTGTGGTGAGCGACTTTGACTGCTCCGGTACCATTCTGGACAAATGGTAGTGAGTGATCACGGTGCGACTCACATTTTCTCTTGAGTACCAGGGGCGAGTACTCTGGCGGCGTGACCTACCGCAGATGGTCCCAGACGCCTCGTAAGGGGTTGCCTGGTATAGTGTGCCGTCTTTTATGACCGAGAGGTTGGTGAAGGTGGCCACTATAGAAAATCTCAGTAGAAAAGAGGGGGTATGTACTCATGTAACAGTAGAGTAAATATTTGGTGTATTTTCCATCAAATAAGCAAATCTCTAGGATATTGTAGAATTTATTGACCTATGGGAATAAATAATCTAAAAACCTGCTCTGAAATATTGTTTGCAAGAATCCGCATTTAAATTGGTTTTACCGTTTTGGAGATAAATAAAACAAAAGTATATACCAATCTCCGTTCCGAATTTGATTGTATTTGATTATGTAATCCTTATACGGAAACAGCTTCCGGGCCCGAGGTCATATCCGATGTTTTCAAAGGTTCTAATGTATTTCGGTTTAAAAAGTGCTTATTCTCTTTTTTATTTCAGTTCTAGCTTAGTTTAGCTTCTAGGTTAGTCCCGCGCGGTTTTACCCGTATTCCCAAGGGATCGTATGTTTTCCCGGGATAAGAAGTATCCTATGTGTTAACCCAGAACATATTCTATCTGTGTGCCAAATTTCATCTAAATCCGTTCAGTAGTTTTTGCGTGAAAGAGTAACAAACATACATCCATACTCACAAACTTTCGCATTTATAATGTTAGTAGGATTTATCGTCTATCGTCTATCGTAGAATTGACATGCCAAATGCCATACAAACGTGTAGCGACATCTATCAGTTAATTCCACCATCAGCATTCTCAGACACGATGACCGATCTTGATCTCCATTTAAATGGAGGTGTCATCTACCTTGCACCTCCATAAACTTAAACATTCCCATGAATATTTCATTATATTCATTATCCGAATCCGTCAATTCAACTTGTCACTTCGCGTTGTTATAAAATAATTAATGCTACAAGCTCTACGAGCGGCTACGTGTGCTACAGGATAACATACTATAAAGTCTACGTCGTAGCATTATCGTAGCACATATCGTAGCTATTATTAAACTATATATTACTAGCTGTGCCCCGTGGTTTCACCCGTGTTCCTAGGATTAAAAGTAGCATATGTCCTTCCCCATACCATAGGCTATCTGCGTCCCAAATTTCATCGTTATCGGTTGAGTATTTAAGGCGTGAAAGCGTAACAAACAAACTCACATTAGCATTTCCGCCCGCCGAAGATGGTAAGCGGGTATACGGTAGCCATATCAATGATTGCAATACACGAGGCACGCGTTCCGGAGCTTCCCCTTCCCTGATGAGCTCAGCCCCACTATACAAGATGGTTGTCGACATCGTCAAATAAGAGATTGTTAAAAATCATGTGATATTTCGATTTGAAATGTCAATCCCATACAAAGGTTGATCGTTTACTAACGATGACGATTATAACCATCTTGTCTACGGGCCCTGTCAATCTTACTCACATGCACGAAAACAACATAAAGTTATTTGGCTGCGGTATTCTGTAAGGTGGATGTTCTTAGTAGAGCTGCTCTTTGAGCGAAATAACTCTATGCTCTACCTCTCTAGGATAGTCGGTAGGCATTGAGTCCTCAATATCGTGAATTATCATTAAGAACATCAACAAAATGCTGTGAGGCGTGAAATGTGGAATGAGCTCCCCGCCGTGGTTTTCCCATTGGAGTACAGCATGGGGTTCTTCAAAAAGGGTGTGAAGAGATTTCTTCAGGGTCGGCAACGCGCGAGTCATGCCCCTGGTCTTGCAAGCGTCCATAGGCTACGGTAACTGCTTACCATCAGGCGGGCCGTATGCTTGTTTGCCACCTTAGTGGTATAAAAAAAAAAACCCTGCATGCACAGTACAACTCAAACAAGATAATGATACCTTGGTCGGTGTACAGAATATCTGTATGTACCGTTATATCTATACAGTATTACCCAACTGATATGGCGCGTCGTGAATCTTCGTTCGCACAGAAAAGAAAGTATGGCCCCGAAGATTAACGAAAGAATGCTTAAAACTTACAATCAACCTTAAATCACTAATATAAGGTATTATTAATACACTGCAGCTGTTAGTTCCGTCTCACTCGCAAGTCACGCCCCTCCGCACTGCGCGCGCTAACATGGCGGCAGCTGCCGACCAACAGCATTTCTCGCGCTTTGAAAATGTATCTTCTGCGCAGGTACACACGGCCACACATCAAGCTATTCATTTCCAGTATAAGCTGATCTTGCATTGTATAGGATTTCCCTGCAATGAGAGGTCAGCTTATATTGGAAATGTATAGCTTGATGTGTGGCCGTGCGTACATCGGTAAGCCATATTAGTTGGGTACTACTGTACCTACCTATCGAATCGCGTTGTATCACCAGAACCGTTACCGTTCTGTTTGGATTGATAAACTGTTTGTTTTTATTTGCATCATATAACGTGGCATTGGCCTTCTATTTCAGGCTAGATTTAGCTTTACTTTGAGCTTTTTTGAACGGTGGTATCGGTGTGCGTTTAAGAAGGTCTTTGTTGGTTAAAATGTCTTTCATGATTTTGTTAAATAATAAAGGAGATTCAATAAAAAACGGCTATATTTATTCTAAATTTACTTAGTATGAAATCCTGAATATATGTGTATATATTAAACGAGAAATGTATTGTTTTACTGGTGCATAGACAGCTCATATACCGCAAGGTTCAGAAATTTCGCACGCTATTACACAGGCTCCTTAAATAACATAGATCTTCACTAAGAAAAGGTTTTCCAACCCTTAAGCGGTAAAAATGAGGAATGTACACTTTACTTTTTAACATAAGAAATAGTAAGAATAAAATAATATACCAGTAAATAATTGAAAGGTGGTGTTACCGCTCGAGTCAGTATCGCATGAAACAGTGCCAACTGCGTAGAAACATAAGGATTTGGAAACGCGTGTGACTAACAATCTGGTCGTAAAAATCATGTCAAAACAAGATAAAAATACAATATTTTCAAAATGTCTGCTTTACGACTCGGGGCGAACATGGTGCCGCGTGGTAAACAATTTTCTACAATATATTTCTTGCATAGCAGAATATAGGTTCCGGGATGTGGTTCAAGTAATAACTTAACAGCTTAATGGACAAAAGGGTTAATTTTATGATTAAAGCACAATAGATAAATATAACGTATAAGATCGTAGATTCGAATCATACAATGCTTTCAGCATGATAGGGAAGGCCACTGTAGTTCCCGCCTGGCAGGTTGCCACCGTCAATTTAATACTGTTAATTTAGAGCCAATTAATTTTGCGATATTGAAATTGATTTTATCTGTTGACATGAATCACCTTAATATAATAGGTAATATAATTCGGATCGTACAATCAGTTGCGTCATCAATTGCAGCTACCATAATCGCTACAGCTTCCGCTACCGCTGCTGCTACCTCCCATAACTTGCATATGCATTCTTGGCATACATATTTCACGTGTTCGCTCCCTTCGCCCCGGGATAGGTAATGGCTCGAATCTCGCCGACTTTACGCCGAATGTAAATCGTTGGGCGATTTTTTAAAAGTTATGACGTAGCTTCCGCCCGTTGGGATGGCTCCGGGTATTTTGGGCAAAGAAAAAGAAAATTATGTGTATGGAAATTTTGATCAAGATTTTTTAGAAGGCTGTTATGTAGTTTGATTATTTTATTTATTAACGTATCGGGTCTATTAGTGAACAGATTATTATTAAAATATGATTCTGAATAACCTCGACGACTATGGCATATGCAGTTTACAGAAAACGTACGCATACTGACAGGTCTATACACTTCTCATCACCATCCTTGCCACTTACAGTCCATCGTTTCGTACGTAGTAACTATTTAGTAATCTGTGGTTTCGTCTTTGATGAACAGAGCTTATGACCTTAGTGACCCTGACTGAACATTTAGGTACTATACTTATATTAAAGAATTCAATCTAAGTTCCTGCATATTAAAAATGTACTAAAATGAAACGGATATAAAATGTATGGGTGGCAGGCAACTCAGGCGCAATTACCGAAAGTCCAATTTGATATCAGACTTCAGCCGGTGTTTATATGCCGTATGTGCAAGGGATAACGGACAAAATTAGAACAGCACCTAAGAAGTACTCCATCAAGACTGTATCTCCGTTATTCAAAATAGCATAAAAGATCCGGACGGCGAAGGATATGATACCATTTCAAACACCAGGAGTATATATAAAACTGACTGCAGCTGTGGTAGATCATACATCGGACAGACGAAAATAACATATTGCAGCTGTAAAGACCCGTAGCAGTTGCCAAGAAGCTATTGCAATAAAGAAATCTCCTAATTTTAAAGATAGTTTTGGGTTATCTGCTGCGTGGAATCCAGTAATATTAAAATGTTCGCGACGTGGTCTGAATCAAAAAGTTGGAAACAACTTCCGTTCATCGAGACCCTGATATCCAATGTTACCAGTCCTCTCGTGAACAAATCAATGCAACTTGGTTGGAACGTCAAGGTTAGTCAAAATCATTATTTTGATAATAATGTGTGTGCAAATAGACCCGATAATTTAACAATGAATATAGTTCGTGAAAACTTAAAAAGTAAGTAGTTTGATGTTTATCTATGGACATTAACTATACAAAAGGAGTTGCTAATGTGTTGAAGCCTGGCAAGCGACTGGCGCTATGTCAAATTGTCAGAATCCGGTAGGTGTTTGGCGACAGATTTACAACTTGAAGCTTGCTGGGCGGGTACTACAAAGAGAATGTTGCCCCCTACATACGTCTATAATTACTTGTGACACACACTGGATACCGGGGACCTAAAATTAGTAAGTACTGACAGCTGTGTGTGACTTCTGCGTACGACGTATAATTAAGCCCAGTTAACATTTTTTCGAACACTGTGTCCGGTGTCAGTGGCACAATGTGTTTAACGTTAGAACGAATTACGAATAGTTGCTTACGTTAGCACGAATAATTGCTTACGTTAGCATGAATACCGCTACATTTTAAATCCAACAGTGAAAGTCAAACGGGTCTAAGCTGAAAACCAGCGCTGGACGTCGGACTTGTAACCCGAGTTCGTCTCCAGCATAAAGCTGAGCTTATGTCCCTTGCTGCAATATTATTATTATTATTTTTTCGATGTTTAACCTTATTATAAATATGTTATGTTAGTAGTAAATTGTAGGAATAAAAGCATTTCTATTTCTATTTCTAGTAGTTGCATACGTTAGTGCAGCTCCTAAAGTTATCCATCGGTAGATAACTAATTAAATAATACATAAATAAATATCCTGGGACATTCCTCACACACGGTCATCTGATCCCAAACTAAGCAGAGCTTGTAATATGGAAACCAGATAACTGATATAATACATATACTACTTTTTGTTTGTAAATACATACTTAATATACATAATTACACCCAGACTCAGGACATACAGACATGTTCATGCACACAAATGCATGTCCTGTGTGGGAATCGAACCCACGACCTGCGGCGCGTAAGGCGAACCTTAACCAACTGCGCCAACTGGCCCGTCAAATATTATAAAATAGTTTATCTAAATTATTCTTAAAAGTTATGCGTATGGTATATTATTGTTCAAACATTATAAATTCCATATCAGATCTAGTTTAGCATAAACAAGCTACACGCGCCGTAGCTATTTACATAGGTGGGTAACACACGAACAACAAGTATTAAAGTATTTCAACGCAGAGAGTTCACGGCTTTTAAATTTGTAAGCCAGTATAAGCCTCTCATACACGAGCCACTGTGGAAGATACATGGATACAGCCGGCTTTGATGCTGTATGGAGTGTGGAAATAAAACGCATTTCTGCAACGTTATAGAGTTAATATATTGTTATTATGATACGGCATTATAGTCTTTATGTATTATAATGTGCCGATTCTGTTGTAAATCGCACTGAACTAATTTTAGTCACATGACATCTCTTTCTTACAAACATTATTGAAAAAGGAAGGAACATATTTAAAGCTGTCAAATTAGTCTTTGCCGTCTTCATTTGCGCGTATTTAAACGTAACCGCGATAGATGGCGACTAAATTTATATTGAAAACAAAAATTGGACTAATTTGACAGGACTAAATTTTTTACATCCTTTTCTTATGTTCTTTGTTAGAAAGAGACATAGTGAGACTAAAATTAGTTTAGTTGTAAACAACAGAATCAGGGCCAACATGTAATGATGAATGGATTAGGTTGAAACTTAGCACGTAAATGTCGCCGTAGTTCATCAGGAAGGGACGGTAACGAGTAATTGATACATCGTGGGTTGCAAGGGTCCATATGGCTACTGTAACCGCTTACCATCAGGCAGGCCGTATGCTTGTTTACCGACTACGTCGTATAAAAAAAAATATAAATTTAAATAAGATTGACACAGTACTGAAATAATAATGTGATTAAAGGCAAACTTTATTAGTTTTATTAGGCCCCGACTAGGACTAAAAAGATTTCATTGTTATTTCGAAGAGACTAAGTAGTTCTAGAATTGCTATTACGAATAATTGCGCGAAAGATCAAGTGAATTTGATACTAGAAGCTTGAGCTAGATTCATTAGTCCTGAGCTACTTTTATATTTTACTAACTGTCGCCCGCGGTTCCACCCGCATTCCCGGAATAAACAGTAGCCTATGTCCTTCTCCATACCATAGGCTATCTGCATGTAAAATTTCATGATGATGCGTTGAGTAGTTGAGGCGTGAAGGCGTTACAAACAAACAAACTCACCTTCGCATTTATAATATTAAGTTGGGAAGTTAGGATAGGATTATATTGAAGCTTTTTCAATTTTCATAAAATTTGCTTTAGTATCTTATCTCCTTGTAGGTGAATTTTGAAATACGTTGTCATTAGTTGAAATTTCAAGTCAGTTTATCCTTTATATATACATATAATTAAAGATAGTATAGTATACTACGTTTGAGGATTATTTTCATAAGAGACTACCTGCTCACGAATCCATGATAATTTTCAGGCGAGGTTACCACTTAATATGATAATCAAGCCATTACCAGTTCAAATACAGGGCTTCTAATGGGAGTGTAGGTTTATATGACTTGTATGTATGCCCGTATTAAGTAATGCATTGTAAATTGTTCAGCTTCACGTCAAAAATCCATCGCCAGTAACTACCAGTTCTAATCTCACCATAGTAAATGATGATGTGGTCGAATGTGGTCGAATGTGGTTGATAGTTCTCTTAGCCAAAAGCTCAGCTGAGGAGGTATTTTCTGATCAAGGAAATCGATTATCATACAGTCAGGAAAAAGATTTTTTATAAACATGTTTTCTATATAAACAAGATACTAGACAAACTAAACGATCGTACACGTTATACTTTTGCAAATGAGTGTGCGAGTGAGACAGCATCGTTGAAGAATACGCAGAGATTCGCGAGTGAGGAGAGATTTGAACCACCCCTTCGTTTGTGTACCTTTGAATAATGATAAGATGTTTGTGGTGCGTAACCTACCTGCGTTTATGAAAAATCGCTTATTCTCGAGAATGCTCTATTATGTCTCATGCATATTACCGCGATGTACCTATTTCGTTATAATATTATTATGTTGCTTACGCAGCTGATATTATTATATGAAAACATGATTGAGGTAGGCAATTCTGTTAGGAATTTGGTATACAGGCTACGATTGAGAATGTATCGTTCAAAACGCAAGAAAAAGCTCAATTTCCTGAGTGAGTGTGCAAAACTACGGGTTGAAAACTAATGAATCCGTATTTTCAAGCTTGTTACCAAGTCTATAAATATGTCTACTATTTTAACTGTCCTGTCAGATCCAGTGAAAAAATGCATAGGGAGGGTTCTAAAACTCCTGTTGGGTTGGATGTCTACACGACTGCTGGCTGAAAAAACTTTCGATCAGCTTTACTATCCTAACTAATATTATAAATGTGAATGTGAGTTTGTTTGTTACACCTTCACGCCTCAACTACTCAACGGATCATCATGAAATTTGGCATTCAGATAGCCTATGGTATGGAGAAGGACATAGGCTTTTTATCCCGGGAACGCGGGTGAAACCGCGGGGGACAGCTAGCGTTTTTGTTTGTGGAATGTTTATGTAGAAAATGATATAAGCTAAAGATAAATTAAGATATAGAAGTAGGATAAGATAGCGTAGCGTTTATTCGCTCAAAAAGCAGCTCGACTGGGGAATTAAGTAACGTATTCAAATAACTTTATGTTGTGTTCCTGCGCGTGAGTAAGGCCAGAGCCAGTTGCCAGAGCTCATTGGGGAGGGGGGAAGGGTTGGTAATGCGTAAGATATTGCTACGGTATACCCCTTACCATCAGGCGGGCCGTAGGCTTGTTTACCGACATGGTAGTGAAACAGTCACGTGACTGCTTTAGACAAAACACACAAAATTCCGAATTCCGCATGCGGGAAATGTAGCATTTGGCTTTTGTCTAGCTAGACCTACAGGTTTATTCACAACTAAGTCCTCCTTTTGTCTAGACCTCGCGGGATTACTCAAGTTTCCGAGGAATCTAAAGTAAAGCCAACGAGACGAGATAAAGAATGTAAACAACCTGACCTCTACTGAGTTACATTACGATAGCGACCGAAAATTATCTCTCGCTCGCAATAACGCGTCGATAACGGCTGTCTTTGTCTAATTCGTGGTACAGCACGTGGTACAGCAGCTGTCAACATTTAGTCCGCACTTTTTGTGAATAATTTCATTCTTGTTTGGATGATAGTTTTGTGATCAATACGACTGGTTCCAACTCTTCTAAAGAATCATGCTACCAATAAGTTTATAACATCTATAAATTAGGATTTTTATCAATATCAATAGTCTCTCCCATAGAGTTATGTTTGTCAGATCTGTCGATAAAATCAATAATTTAATTTATCTATACAGCCATGCTCGCAGTTTATCTTTCTTTTAATACAGATGACAACGATGATTTTTTTTTAAATAAAAATGGTATGAACTCCTGAAAGTTTGTTTACATTCATTATCTCGTCTCGTTGGTCTTACTTTAACATAATGGATGATTATCAAAAACCATTAAAATATATCGAACTAAGTTTTCAACAAAACGAAGAAAATACCAATTTCCGTGGACTTTCCTTAAATATGACCGAATTCCCAAACAGTCTTTGATCCCCTATTTTAAAACTCATTGTTCTATGACCAGAGTGGTTTAGACTGCGTTGATCAACAAAACACTCGCACGACACCTCTGCAACATAAAATTTTATTCTCTGCCAACCAAGAAACCAGGTACGAGAAACTTTATAAATCTCTGTAGCACTCTAACGTGTGAACAACTGGGAACAGCACCTATAAATCTATCTCCTGAAGCAAACGCAGGATTCCACTTAAGCAACGGTGCCTGCATCCATTTACTGAAAACATTTGTCTTACCTCCCATTTCTCTAACGCAACTTGGATGTATAAGAAACAACGTGTAAGCCTAGACTAACGTACATAGAGTATGCGGGGCAGATGTTCCACTTTATTATGGCTTGTTGAGTTTCTTGCTGGCGTGTTCAGGTGTGTATATAGAGGCTGTTTTTTTACTGTTGTTTAAATCTGAGGTAGATTCTTGAGATTTAAATACGTCGCCTCTTAGTGTAACTGTTTAAGAAGTTGTAGTAATTATTTAATATTGCTGTATAGAATTAATAATATTGAGATGAGGATGTTGAGATGGATGTGTGGAGTGACAAGAATTGATCAGATAAGGAAAGAGTATATAAGGGGAAGCTTGAAAGTAGCGCCAGTGACTAAAAAGTTAAGAGGGAACCGTTTAGCGTGGTGTTATGAGGAGAAATCACTAC
The DNA here is from genome assembly GCA_951394255.1 of Polyploca ridens. Taxonomy (NCBI): domain Eukaryota; kingdom Metazoa; phylum Arthropoda; class Insecta; order Lepidoptera; family Drepanidae; genus Polyploca; species Polyploca ridens. The sequence goes on along the minus strand of OX596247.1, from coordinate 1,292,185 downwards.
CACGTCACTAAAAGAGTTATATGAATATGAAAGTAGATATATATACTGGAAGAGGAAGATCGAAAAAGAGTTGGATGGATCGTGTGAAAGATGATATGGGTAAGAAAGGAGTGGATGCTAGTATGACGGATAGAAGAGACGAATGGAAGAAGAGCACATATTGCGCCGACCACAAATGATTGGGAACAGGGCAGGCAGATGATGGAGAATTAATAATACTTCTGCTGCCTGACTGATTGACTGATATATCAATTACTAGAGTTAGAAACCATTTTTTTGTATAGATTTATTTTATGGTATTGGTATCCAGTTATCCACTAAAAAAGAATATTTGGAATTTCCAGCCCTAAGAAACAAAATTTAAACGGATGAAACTGCAGGGCGTATGTAACCTGTAACTGCAGGAATAGTTCTATAATATAATACTCATATTAATGGAGTAATATACCCTGAAACCTACATCTTTGGTGGAGCAATGGCGTCATATACATGCCGAGTCAAGTTAATTCGCGTCATCCGCAACGAATTTAATCATGTGACGTCATAGCGGTTATTCAATCGCTTGTGATGACGCAGCGAGCCGCAGCCGCACCACACCGGCGCTTTGTGGATTGAGAACCGAGTCATAAGCAATAAGCGGAATCGTGGCTTAAAATACTGAGATTATATTTAAAATAAATGTAGACAAATATGAAATTAATCATTAATTATTTTACTATAAGAAGGCAGCATTAAAAATAACGATTTCATAACCACTTTTATACTGATAAGTGTTAATAATATTTTATTGCCCTATATTATAATAATAATGAAGGTTTCGCTGGATATGATGTCCTTGAAATATGGATAACGATCATTTATTTTATCTAGTAAACAAACTGCTTATATTTTGTGCATTTGAGGTTAGGAGCAATAATCGCTCCCGCTACCTCCTAAAGCTCGGGCCATCATTTCCACGATCACTCCGCTAATGGAGCGGACGGGCGTCGCATCAAGCGGGGATAAGTATCCACTTCCCTTGGCTCAACGAGCTTGTATAAATATTTTACTAATAAAACATAATTTCAAACGTAAAACTATACAACCTACGTGTTATCAAAGCTTATTTAAAAAGAAACTCTAAAATCTAATAATTCAGAACGTTATTCAACTACGTTTTGAGTTATGATTGAGATTATTGAATTTGAAATCTAGAACAATGGTATAAGGTTTATTTTAGATAAGCACTATTCCTACGGTTAAGATAGAGTTAATTACCGAAAAGCGTTATATGCCCGGTTTCTATAAACAAAAACGAATCGTTTTGCTTACCAATGGTAGGTTTTTTTTGCCAAACTGGGCATATGGATCATTTCGTAAGGTAATTTTACCTACGATAGCTACTTCAATATGGGAGGGTCAGCTATGGAAAGCTTCGAGGTCTTTGCTTCATAAAGATATAAGAGTCTTAATTTTAGCCGATAACGGTCTGTAAATTATAGGAATCGGCCATTAATCGTATACATAATGTTGCAGTTTAGTGTTAGTCGGTCAGTAATCAAATTAAAATAGATTAAGCGTAATAAGTGCCTTTGCACATTATAAGAATATTTCTTGTGTCTTATCAGACATGTCTTATAAGACATTCAGTCGCACTGGTTGTTATATGAGACCGTGCTTATTACAAGAAATGTCGGATCAGACACGCCCATACATTTTATGTATCATGAAATTTTATTATAATGTGCAAAGGGCCTAAATCTGATGGAAGGTAAATCGATTTGAACGATAGTGTATTTACGAATATTTTATGACGAGATTTTTGAGCATAATTATAAATAGTTGAGACATAGGTACACATTTAGAAGACAATAAACTAATAATATAGAATAAGTGAACTTGAAGAGATCTCACACACTTTTTGAAGTTGCACAAGTGTAATGACTTTTTTGATCAAAATATTGAAAACGCGTATTCTGGTCTTATTTGCATTGATTTATTATGTAGTCAGACCCTCCCAATATAAACATAACAATATAAATATTATAATTTATTAATGAACCAAAGTTCGACGTTTATGTACACGAGACCCCTACAATATAGCTGTACAATACATAAACAAACAAAATGATCCCAATAACAATACCTCTTATAACCACGTTATCCGACCACTGTATCCATTATGTAGCACAGTACCAGTGACCTCTCCTAAGGCTATGTTACTCACGCTCCGGAGGTTTTGAAAGGAGCCTCCGTTGCCATGACAACGGACTTTGATATCAAACCAACTGAAAATAAGTGTGCACTATTGGATTAGTTTAAAGTGCTAGAAACTATTGTATTCTTGAGTTTGAAAGAAAATGTTCGAGAAAATCTTGAGGAAATCTGTAATTTTTGGGACATGCGTTTAAACATACTTTTTCTATATCTATATAATACTGAAAGACAGAGCGTACACACGGTTACCCATCAAGCTATACATTTCCAGTATAAGTTGATCTCGCATTGTATAGGATTTCCGTACAATGAGAGGTCAGCTTATATTGGAAATGTATAGCTTGATCTGTAGCCGTGCGTACAAGTATTTTGGGCTACGAAACAAAATTCATACGAAAACAACCTATTTAATGGCAATAAATCTAATTTATCATAATCCGCCATCGTAAATCACAACAAGAAAATACTTAGCGAAAAGAAAAGTCTCAATTACAACAAATCGCAAAGTTGGCGGAGGGACATCGCCGATGCTTGGAAGCACTAAGCGTTTGTGGACTACGGCAGTCGAAATCATAAAGTTCCCAGTACACAATACACAAAATAATAAACGCAAAGCTATGCAGCGTATAACGGAACGCCGAGCCGCACGGGCTCAGCAAAAGGACCGTTCCGTTTTAATAATGTTTACCGCACGCAAACAGTGCAAAACTAAAAACCGGGTTATGTTCACAAAAAGAATAAACACGAAAAAAGTTCGAAAATAGAACAATCTGCGTTTGAATTTTGAACGGAGAGAGTTCCGTTTTATGCTAGTATTGTAGAACGATAGAGTTGCACATTATTATAAGCTTTTATTTATCTTGCAATGTATGTATGTATGTTTGTTCGGGTGGAATCTTGCAGGTCAAATTTCACCCATTTCTAGTGGTCGGATTGACTTGATATTTGGTATACATTAGTATATTGGATGACAATGCAAGTAAAGTTAACAAAAAGTACAGTCACTCAAAAAAAGCTTGTATAAAAAATGAATTTTTTAACAAAGAAGTTATTTTAAATTATTATTAATTTGTTTAACGTTTCTTGAATTTATATTACCATGAGTCTTTGTTTAAAATGGGATTTAAAACTTATATGCAAGTAAAACTAAAATGAAAGGATTTATATTAGCGTTATGCTATCTGGTAAAAAGGCTTAGCAAAACCAATGTTGTACAGCATAGCATACACGTCACCATGTCGTTCACAAGTTCAACCCTCGTTAATCACAAGTTGAGACTTGCTGGGCGTACTTACAGCCTAAACAGAGCTGACTAATTAATTCACGTACATAGCCGATACGCTCCGCTATACGCAGAGTAGAGTTACTGTTGTGATTTAGCGTAGAAGTTGGAGTTGGTGACAAGCTTTTTTTTTTTCAAATTCAAAAAGCATTTATTCAATTTAGGCCCTGATAGGGCACTTGTGAACGTTAACAAATGGCTCTACACCGGTTCCAAATACAACTTGAACTGAGAAGACTCCGGCAAGAAACTCAGCAAGTCTTTTTTTTTTAAATATGTAAATAGAAGTATTACAATTACAAAATATATATAACAATAGCCTGCGAAGCGAACAATTCATTCAAATGCATTCTTGTCATCTACAAAATCAGAAACTTTATAGTACCCTTTCGTGCATAACTTTTGTTTAACTATCTTTTTGAATCTATGTATAGGTAGCTCTTGGATTTCTTTGGGTACTTTATTATAGAAACGTATACATTGCCCCTTGAAAGAGTTAAGGACTTTGCTGAGCCGAGTTAAAGGTACAGCAAGTTTGTGCTTATTTCTAGTGTTCAAACTATGAGTGTCACTATTCTTAGGAAAGTTATTTAAGTTTTTCCTCACATGAATAAGATTTTCATATATGTACTGTGACGACACTGTCATTATATTAATAGATTTAAACTTGTCTCTCAAAGAATCTCTAGGCCTTATTTTATATATTGCGCGGACAGCCTTCTTCTGCAGTATAAAAATTCTATTGATTTCGGCACCACTACCCCAGAGGAGGATACCGTAAGACATCAAACTGTGAAAGTAACTGAAATAAACTAATTTTGCCGTAGATTCGTCAGTGAGAGCGCGAATTTTTCTCACTGCATAAGCTGCAGAACTAAGTCTATCCACCAATTTACAAATGTGAGGGCTCCATTGTATCTTATTATCTAAAGTGATACCTAAAAATACAGTTGTTTCAACAAGATCCAGTTTTTCGCCTTTAATTACAATATTTGTGTCCGAATGTCTCACATTGGGTAGACTGAATCTGATACATTTTGTTTTTTTCTCATTTAGCAATAAATTATTAATAGTAAACCAATCAACGACTTCAGAAAGAGCATTGTTCACATCGTCAGAATTAAAATCATGTCTATTCACTTTGTAAAGAAGTGAAGTGTCATCAGCAAACAATACTATCTCATGTTTTTTTTCTACAAGATATGGTAATTAAATTAAAAAAAGCTATTGTGTCAAATGTTGGGATCAAACGTTGGTGGCAACTTTTAAGATGAAAATTTTATTATTCAGAGGGTTGCTAATTTTTCTTCGTGCATTTGATAAATAAGCAGGCGGTCCACCTCATGGTAAGTGGTTACGGCATTAGCAATACACAGGAGAGTGTCAATATGTTTGCAACAGATTTTCAATATGAAGTTAGATTGCTGAGGAAGCAAAATGAACGTACTGGGACAAATAGAGATTCCTGGAGAAGGAGAAGAGGGTGCAATATTACTCCACTGAAAAAAGAAAGGGAGAGTAGATAATATATGTAAATACATATAATATTAGATAGCTGGGGAAGATAATAGAGAGGCGGTACTAGGCTTCTGATTGTTGAATGATTTTTGTGTGAATATCTTAATGCGGTTCACAGAATACATCTAATTACCAAGTTTCAACAGTATAGTTCTTATAGTTTCGGAAAAAAGTGGCTGTGACATACGGACGGACAGACAGACATGACGAATCCATAAGGTTTCCGTTTTTTGCCATTTGGCTACGGAACCCTAAAAATAGAAACAAATTGACACCGCAAACACACCCTACTCCACTTTCAGCACTCGAAAATCAGTCGGCAACTAAAAACATGACAATTATGATTTATAGTAATATTATATGAAACCTTACACCCTCGTTTCCGTGTTGGTCATAATTCATTTCGATTTCCCAGCGATCTGGCGGCGGGTTGTCGTTTCGGTACGCCGGAACTGTTATTTACGATTACCTACATATTACGGTAATAGTTCCGATTCCCGTGAATGTTATATGCTGATTACTGTACTGTTGTACACGGAACTTAAGTGATTGAGGTGATGACGAAACTATACGGTTATTTTGGTGAGTGTGAGTGCTGAGTCAATAATTGGACTTTTTTTTATGATTTTTACGTCTTCTTCTTGTTAGGGTTCCGAACCAAAATGGTAAAAAGGAACCAAGGTGCTACTCCATCCGTCTTTCCATCTGTCCGTTTATCACAGCGCTATATTTCAGCAACCACTGATGCTATTGGTTTGAAATTTTGAATTTTGTTATAAATATTGTTGGCCCATACATTTTGCAAATGAAAAATTTTAAGAAATATTTTTATTTTCTTGCAAAAGGGGCCGGAATGGGGGACCAAAATTTCAAAATAAGCTTAATTTGTAAATTCTAAATCAGGTTTTTATTTTCTTTTATGTTGCATAGTTTATGACTCAAGATGAAAAATGACAAAAAAAATACCATTCCCAAGATCTCCGAAGTTCGCCAACCCAAAAATCTGAAATAATTCTAGTAGATAGACATTGATGTAAATATTACAGTAAAAATAGAACGATGTTCGTAATTAGCACAGTTTTTTCAAAATCATCAAAATTCCTTCTCAAACAAATCGTGTTATTCAAGTCAAAGCAAGAAGTTATGCAGCTAAAAAAAAGAGCTCTTCAAGGTTGGCAACACATCGGCAATCCCCCTGGTATTCCAAATGTCCATAGGCGGCGGTGACCACTTACCATCAGGTGGACCGTATGCCTGTTTGTCAACCTATTGACATAAAAAAAAGCTAGGAAGATCGGAACCCTCGATGCGAGCGTCAGACTCAGACTTGGCCGGTTTAATTTTTTTTTTAAATACTGTCGCAGTTATCTATGAGCTCCCGATATTAGCTGTTTAAAATCATAGACAAGTGTTTTCAATCTAGATGGCATATCGATTCTGTACGACAACTAACATGAAGCGTTTAGAAGCGAATACATTCACAATTGTCAAAACTGTATACAACCTAGGTACTTCATCCATCTCCAATTCCTCTAAAGCAACATTTATGAACAGATTGTATATTATTAAAAAAAAAACAGACAAGATATAAGACTGCGCGTTCCCTAACACGGAATCACGCTACGCTACGCCTTGCGTGATGAATGTCCTACTTCACCCGGGCACGCTGTCAGTTTTGATTTGATATGTAGAGCATACTGCTGTTTTATTTGTAGGCTATATTAAGTAACAATTTCAGAGGGAAATTGGTAATAAAGGACTTGAGAGGCGAATTATTAAACATGAAGTTTGATGCAAATTGAATTCTTTTTTCAGGCATTGCGTAAAAGGTTTCGTATTACAAATATTGAATTACTTTCCTTAACTTTTTACAATTTAGAAACAACAATATTTGATCGTCAATAAGCTCTTAAAATAACATTAAAATCTATCACAGTGTATAAAAAAATACTCTCCAAAGCCACAAACTATAACACTCAGCTCTAACGCTACTATATAACTTATAAATCACCGCCGTATAGCCGCTATATAACGTGCTATAATAAATCGACGCTCCGTTGACAAACAAGGTGATCTACAAATGTTTGCATAGTCTTGACATAAATTAGCTTGTTACCCTCCTGACGCGCTAGCGACATGCCAAACTTGACAACTTAGCTAATTATTTTAGTTGGAGGCCCCGCAAGTCGCTATTTATAAATTGAGGTTAGTATCTTAAGTTATAAATAGCAGCTAAAATAGCGGAAAACTTTTCTGTGACCTGTCAACGTTGACAACTAAAAGAAAAAGTTTTAACTGACTGAGTGTCCATAAAGTGCTGTATGACAGGTATCACAGAGTATCCTATAACCTGTTTCAATAAAGAATGATTTTGAGAATGGTGACATGTACTTTTATGTTTAGATTGGATAATAGGTACAATCCACAGATATAAACCAAATAGATAACAAAAGTCCCTCACAACTCTATGAAACCCAAGCGTGGCATTTTTTTTCTACCTAGCATTACTCTCCCATGCGGCAAGCGAAGTGCATACAATCGCGTCATCTATTTAGATTTATATCTGTGTTACAATCTCAATACAAGTACAAGCTGCCATTTTTAAATCATTCTTTATTAGAACAGTTTATTCCTTTCTAGTAAAACACAATTGCCTCAATGTCTATGTTATAACATTGCTTGGCTACAAGAAGGGATCGCGCAGGCGGCAGGAGCTTTCAATCGGTTTAGATTTGAAATAAATAATTGAATGGTTACGGAGTAAGGTTTCAGAGGATTGAAAAAGATTCGGAGAAAGGTTTCGTGTTTTTATTGTCTTGGTAAATTGTGATACTCGAAGCCAAAGCAATGTCATACAGAAAATAAAAAGAAGTGAATATAAGCATGTTTTATTCACTTCGTACTCACTTAGTTGTATAATCAAACTAATAAAAATGTTCTTTCGAACTTAGGTTGTGGGTCCGTAATCTTTTTTTTTTTTTTTTTTTTATACTACTAAGTCGGTAAACAAGCATACGGCCCGCCTGATGGTAAGCGGTTACCGTAGCCATATGGACGCTTGCAACACACGAAGCGTCGCTCACGCGTTACCGACCTTTCCCCCCTCCCCAATGAGCTCTGGCGACCTTACTCACGCGCAGGAACACAACTTTACACGACATAAAGTTATTTGGCTGCGGTATTCTGTAAGGTGGAGGTACTTCCCCAGTCGAGCTGCTCTATGAGCGAATAAACGCGATGCTCTACCTCTCTGAAATCTATAATCTATAGTAAAAATTAGTATTCGGAGTCAAAAATTATCGCGAAGACACCATAGCAGTGGACGGGTACTTTAGTAGTTCCAGAATTGCTGACAAAACTTAAAAATCATATAAAATACATAATATAAACACAAACCCTTATTCATAATAAAGTTAGAAAGAGTGAGACGGGGCACACTATTACACTGATTTAGTTAAAAAGTGATTATGAATAAGGGAGAAAGTATTCTTAAACACTTGGCAGATATTCTTCTAAACAAGATTCCCAACAAAGAGGTTTTTGTTCTCATTCAAGATAAAACAAATCTGATTAATGTAACAGAAAACATAATATACGATAAACAATAGATTTCAAGACTTGAAATGGGAAATGTATATCGTGGAGTATTCTTGTCTCAACAACAATATAATCTTTTGACTCTTGGAATTACTTATGTATTCTCCATGAGAATAAATTAATATCTTACTCAAGAGCCTGCCTGAGTATTTTCGCAATTTAATTATGGAAGATATTCATGTCATATCGGGAGTTTCATTAAAAGCTTTTACACAAACAATGATGATACAAGTATTCAGCAAGAGATGATTGAAAGACAGAAAAAGACGGAAAAAAAATACAGTCATAAAATGTATAACAAACACGAAATTTCTAACAAAAACAGTGTATTCAGAGAATATGTAAAATTAATTTATTGCATTGCATTGGTAATGTTTAAAAGATAAAAAGTTTTTACCTTATTTATCTTATATTGAAACTATTTATATATTTTTTACTAAAATTGTTTTTTTTTGTATATTTTCTGAAATAAGCCTACCAATACAAAGAACCGGTATCACTTAAAAATATAAATCTATATTTACTATGCAATTTTATTATTCTTAACTTTTTTAATATGGTATTAATTATTGGTTTTTTAATTCTCTCTTTTATTACGCATCAAATTTCAAGTAAGTAATTCATATTACTATACCAAGTAAAGTCGTTTCTGTCAGAGAAGTTAAGATATAGAAAATTCCACGTCATATCAGAAGTGTAATGATGTAAGAAATCAACAAGGCCTAGATCCAATATCCCTGAACAGGTATGCGTGGAATCGGATTACTATAACAATATTTGACGATTGAACGAGCCCAATCGATCTACCCGATGACAGCCTCAAACCCCGAATTCCAATAAAAAAATAAAACCTCCCAAATTCAGGTGAAAACTTTGTGTAAAAGTTGATTTACGGCAAAAGTTTTTAAGGTTTCTTTTATGTTTTAATTCCTCTGTTTTTTTTGACATTTATAAATTTTTGTCTTGGATGGAGGTACTCAGCTGATGTCACAATGTCTCGGTCCTGATTGAGGATTGAATACATTGTTTAAATAAATAAATACCCGAGGACATTTCTCGCAGCGATGTGAATAAAATCTTGAATAGATATACAAATTGAGGTCCGTTTGACACTGTACAAAATAAAGAAACATTATGGAGGTCGATTAACCGATTTATCACCGGTAAATGAATATTTATTTATATCGATTGCAATTTAAACCATTGAATGAGAGGTTTCTCGCCCTCTGTATCTATTTTTGTACCTTTATCTTCCTTATAACACATCCTGTTTAAAATATTCACACCCATTTAAAATACATTTTTACGACTTCCTTTTAGGTAAGATTGAGGTAAATTCTTTAAGAAGTAAATTGAATCAGGTTATTCAAGAGCGTGAGCCGCACTTAACGTTATTTGGCGCCCAACGTGGGGCCAAATCTGACAAAATGATATTTAATTTATGGTTAGTAGATTTACGTAGATCTTTGGTGTTTATAAAGCTTATTTCTACCAAAATTACTAAATATTTCATTTATTTGCTGGCGCCTTACCTTTGGTGTTAAATAAAGGTGTAATACTAGTGTGCAAGTAGCCAAGCGTAATAAATATTAATAAGTCAGAAAAGTCGTTAGAACATCCCTTTGAAACTTACATTGTAGTTTTTTTGGGCCATGCTGCATAAGGTAAAATATGGCTTTGTGAAACTATGGCATGGTTAGCATAGTTGATAAAAAATAGTCATTTACTCTATCTTCGAAGGTCTCTTGATTGTGTTAGAAAATATAAACGCCGTTGGCAGCGACTTCTACTCTTTTGCTGATGGTTTTATTCGACCTATATCCTCGAAAGAGAAAAATATATATATACCCATATGTTTTGTAATATCTACAGATGAGCTTGAGTGTCTACGTATTAAACAAATGATTGTTCTAAATTGTCATATGTTGCATGCGCATGCATGCGATAAGTTTAATTTTGAAAATAGTGCTTTTATAAATTTAAATTTACGTTTAAAGAAAGAAAAAACATTTATTTCGACAGTAACACAACATTATAGTACAAGACATACGCAACAAATTAAGAAACAGATAAAACAATTTAAATTAATACATTCAGTAATATTGGTTTACGCTTTGTTTTCATTGGGCCATTATTATGTTTCAAAACACAAAATTAAAACCAATTTAAATTAGAACCTTGGAGATCGAATTTCAAGAATAAACCAAGAAGTTTCAGTCACATTCTAATTACAAGGAAACGGGTCTAGCCCAAACACAAACAGAACTATGTACTAACGAGTAACGAAGAAGCTACATTTTGCTAGTTAATATGGCTAGCTACTTACTCGAATAGTTAGTATGGAGCAATAGTATGTGTTCCTGTTTAACATTAGCTTTACGTTTACCTTTAAATAGGTTCAGATATTGTTTTATTAGATTTACGCGCATTTCAAAAACAAAAGAAGATAATGGATGTAAAAATCTAAAAATTTAAGCGGGTCTTCCTTCGATGTACAAATGATGAATGATTGAATGTTTTTGTAGGTGGAAGCACATCTTTAACACGTCATATAAGGACCTTAGAGCATATCGTCCACTTAAGGGATGTTACATACCTGATTAGATATGAATTTTGCAGGTGAAGGACCCAGCATAAGATGAAATGTGGATGTTTTCAATCGGTGTATGTTACAAATTATTGCATCATGTATCTAACGCAGATTTTTAAGACATGAACATCTGGTATTTGCTAATCCAGTAACCTTTTTGCAATGGCCGTTAGAAAGTGGATGGCTAAAGCCCCAACTTTTATGAACATGGCAAATTTCTAAACGAATCCCCTCATCCCATGTGATTCAGGGACCATCAATCACGGAATACATTTATTAAAAAAACGAGCTCCGAATTTCGCTGCTTCAATCTGCACGTCGAAGTTTCTTTTATTTTCTTACATAAGAAACTTTGGAAAGTTTCTTAAGGATGTTTCAAAGTCGGCCAAAAAACATGGGGTTAATAAGCTGATGTCTTTTTCCATTTTGCTATTGAAATTCTCCTTCGTAACGATGCTTTGACAGTAAGGCCATTCTTTAGAATTATTAATGTTTAATTTATTTATAAATTATCGCCAAATGTTTTAACTAATAATACATTCCCTAAAGAAATCTGAAACCGTGAGATTGCTGTTGTTACTTGAACTGATTAACAATCGCGGGCCATAGATGTGTATTTAAAACTAGCTGTCTCGTGCGGTTTCACTCAAGTTCCCGTGATAAAAAGTAGCCTATAATACTCCGGGATAATTTAGCTTCCTATTAGTGAAAGATTTTTTCGAATCCGATTTGTAGTTCCAGAGATTAGCTCGTTTAAACAATCAAACAAAAAAACTCTTCCGCTTTATATATATATTTATATATTATAGTATATAGTATAGACGAAATAAAATTAATTTCATCTATACAGGTCGTTGTTTTGGTCAGCGACGAGCGACTCAGGGTCGATAATACAAATGATACTGGTGCTAAAAAAAATATAAAAAAAATACTTTATTTTTTGTTAATAATAAAAATTAAAAAATTAAAATTTTGAAAATCATGTAATAAGCTAAAGTGTAGACATAATACTCAACGGGAGTACGAGGGAGTAAAGGGGTGGGGCGATGGCGGCTTGTGCCTAGCTCTAGTCTGTGCACGTGCCTAGTAATCATACTTTGCGGTAATTTTATTTCAAATTGAATAAGGTATTTCTCAACATATTTACAGTATTTAATGGAATTAAGTCCATTTTTGGGGAATATATATTTTGTACTAACGCTCCTGGGTCGCTTGTCGCCGACCAAAACAACACCCTGTATATCTGATCTAAACCTTTGTTCTCAAACAGACACAAAGCTTATATTTATTATTGTGAAGTGAAGCAATTTCAATCAGCAAATAACATTAGATATACTCCGCGTACGTCGTGTTTTAATTAGCTTTGTCTCTGAAGTACGCCACAAATTGGATACAAAAGAGCTAATTCCCGAATTTGGAAACTGAACTGGAATCGTTGCATGTTCAATATGTAGTCAGTTTTATAACGTGCCCTCGCAACCGATCCGTTTGTTTGTGTCGAACAAACCACGAAATCGGATCGTGTCTAATTTGACGTGGTTAATTCCAGGATTCGTACTGTTTCAGTGGAATAATAGAATTTTAATTTGAAATGAATAAGGTTTTACGACATTTCGAATACCAGCTATTTGATTTTCATATGCAGAAAGAGACAGTAAACAGATACATCTAAAACCTGTGTTTTACTAGATTTAGTTGAAACATCTCATTTAGTAAGAGATAGCGTTTATCTCATTACCATAATAGTTAAAGAATAAATCTAATTTCTTCAATGTTATAGTTTAAATTCTAAATTAGCCACAACTTTAACGTCCAGAAATAGCTTCAGCTTTAGACGGCTCAAAATCAAAAGAGCCAAAACCGCAAAGCCTTGGTGTTGGTCGTCCATTGATTTTCCAGTATTCCGGTGAACAGGTGCGTAGGTGTCAGTTCAAATGACCCACAAAATAGGGCCTGGCTCCAGGATTAAATTCTGTAACGATGGTAGTGTGGTCCAAGCTACAAGAATATAACTTATTTTACAGCAGCGACCCCAAGGAGGACGATGAGTCGATGTGGTCACGATCGTGCGATAGCACAGCGAGGGTGCTGGGGGGAGGTATCACACTTCCCCCGGGACGAGCTATCTTAGCGCCGCGCGTGGAGGGGTGAGTAGGTACGCGTTCAACACGAGAGCCCGCCCCCCTCTCTATAGCGTAGATGGCGACCACCGTGGGGTTTTAGCCGGTAAAAGTCCGGCATAACCTGGCCGCTACCCCCGGGGCGGTCGGGTATCCTATGAGGATTTCCCCACGAAAAAAAAAGGCCTTTTCCACACCTTAGGCACTTCACACATGACTACTAATTTAATAACCTACTCTTTGTATCACAGACAGCAAGCGGCAAGGTTTATTGGTCGATAGGCAGGGCAATATTATCTGGAGTATTATCAAGCCATTGCATTGCGGGTGACGACGGTGGGTGACGATAAATTCGGGGATTGTATGTCTTTACGTAGTAATAACTAATATTTTTTACGACATCACTGGAGGAGAATGATGGCGTACCTATATTTGTAGTTTATCAAATCCCATGACTTGTACCCCACAAACAAACTTAGCGGTGGCCCAATCAGAATCACGCATACAAAGGTACCTGTGTCATGTTATCCGATGCTATTGGTTCCGACCTGCCGTCGGATTTGCGTTTATTTGCCCTCTCTATTTATAGATCGTGTATATCGTGGAATTTAGGCTGAATCAAGCGTCTTGTGCTATGGTATTATGTTTACGTTTTGATTGTATGACTGATTGGAGTACTATTAAACTGTTTTCAGGATTAGAAGATATCGGTGACAGTTCACTTTTGACAATTATAGTCATGCGCCTTAACGATATCCAATCGATTTTTGTTGTTGTATCGAGAAAGTTAATAAAGAAAGTCTAATCGATTTTCATTTTAGTGCTTTTATTTTCCAAATTATATTTCCTTATCAATGTCTTACTGCTTAATACCGCCTCGTGTGTAATTACCAACTTTGCACACATGTATCATACTGTACTATTATCGTTGTTCTTAATTTCAGATAATTATTACAGGATTTATGAGAAATTATGTTTTTTAATTGATATTTACCTAGTATTGTAAGAATATTCTCTCTCTCTTTGATATCGTACCGATATATCGATTTTTTTTGGTAATTAAAAATATTTCAATATTGATAAACCAATTCAAAAATAATCGATATAAAATATATCGATACTTTTTTGAATTTCCCTGTCGATCAAGCATTGTCAATCACTGTAGGTCAATGTTCCGTTTCATGCAGCAAATATTTTAAGTATATCCTATTTCTTAATTTTTAAAATTATCAAGCTATAGTATTAATGTGCTGAAATTATTTCTTAGTTATGTATAGCGATATATATTGTATTTTTGCAATGATATAAAATGGAAATTAAAATAATTTTTGTAAAATATTATATTAGTTACTCGCAAGTAGTATGAGTGAACCGGAAAATGTGAACTGTCACCGATATCTTCTAATCCTGAAAACAGTTTAGTTTTAAATAATTGAATGTTTAGAGAAAATCAAAAGAAAGGAAATATATAAAAGAGGCGAAGAACATTTCTTTATTTTGACGAAACTCACAACACTGTAAATGAAACATAAGATTTTATATATTTAACAGTGCACAAAACATAAAACCAGATTTTTTGTTAACTTAAATTAACTAAACTAAGGCTTTGTGTGTCATTGTTATTTTTTTTATAACTTTGTTTGTGTTGCCTTCTTGTCTTGTAATGTTATTGTTTTTACATTTTTTATTTCAAATAAAGCTTTGTCTATTGTAAATTTTCATTTAAAAGCGAACCCAAAGTTTCTTGCATGAAACAACATGTTGTTAATGTTGTTCATACATTAATATCAACATCGAACTTTAAATAGGCAATTAAACTTATGACTTACTTCCCGCGGCCGCAATGGTGTGATAGAGAAACATAATATTTTAACACACGTGTAAGAGAGATGGGTGATACGACGTATTTTGGAATCAATAATTGTAAACAATGGTTCAACTTATGATTAGGCAATTAGAGTCAAAATTTAGTATAAATTGTTTGCTGACTTGGCTCTTTTAAAACAATAGAATTTATAGAATAAAACGACGACTTTCGTTACAAAAAGTGAACTAAAATATTCTAAATGTTAGCTTGTCATTACAAAATGTGATGGATGAAAGGATGGCTGCAAGAAATTTGAAAAATAGGTTTTTAACATATCTATTGCTGTCGCGCTGTGCCCGAACTATTCCGCCCGAGGGCGATAGAGACAACTACAGCTTGGACCGATTATACCTATTTAAATTAGACGAAATCGCTATTTCGTAATCCTCGGTTTGCTCCTCAAAAACTGGATCGATTTAAAAAAAAAAACAAGAATCATAATTAGAAGGGCTTTGGCTGTTTGTCGGCTTTTTTTCGTTTTTTGTATTCTTTTTTGTTCGCTGGACGTCTGATAAGGGCGTTAAAAATGGTAAGGTTTTGTGATTTTAGAAGGCTCCTAAATTAATTAATGGAAAAAACACAACCGAGGGACATACAGTGGTACCTACAGATTGCATGGTAAAATAATCATTACTCTATTGTCATTATCCAGAGAGGAAACTGAGGATTACGTTTGTATGGAACAACCGCCACCAGCATTTTCTCTTAAGGTCACGGAATGACATAAGGATTTTAACAATATGTGGTACTGTAAAATCAGTTCAAAGATTTACAAGTTATGTTGAATTAACATACATTAACATGATAAGAGCAAATAGGTTATTGAACTAAAATAATTATGTAAATTTGCTGAACGTAATTCAGAATATTAGCACAAAGGCCTGTATTTGAAATATTACCAAAAACCTACCTATACAACCTACTAGCAATTATGTTAATTGAACCCGATAAAAAGAGATATGTATCGGTTGTCGCGCGATTGAAACGTCCGATTTTATCACAGCAAAAGTGGAAAATTGAATTAATGGCCGAATTTACATTTAAGGGGCAGTCGAATCGATGTTCCGCTCGGAAGTAATAATTTGTGACCTACAACTTTATAACGCAACGTGACAATGCATGGCTGTCATTGTTTTATTACATATTTTTTAATAGTCGTGCAATATTTTTAATACGGGCAATGAAACGCTTAATAAAGATTAAAATTTATGGGATATGAATATTGTTTGTTAAATTGATAGCAAGTTTTTTAAAGCCCCAGATAAATTCAATTCAATACTAGCACTATCATTCAAGTGAAGGCTCAAAACATATTTGGGAGAATATGACGTTTATAAACCAACACCAGACCTTTTATCCATAGGATAAATATGTCAGTTTGATAGATTCTCTATAAAATTATGTTACAAGGCATTTATAACGTGGTTAAGTCTGAGTGTTGTCTTACGTTGAATCTGAAATATCAAATTTTCGCACCCTTCCTGGAAGAATGTTGCAAGTGAAAAGTGTCAACTTTTCAGGAGCGTAAAAAAACTGTCCTAAAAATTTATAAACATTATTAAAAATATGTAGTATACATCAAATGATAGCTAAAACTACCTGTGAGGGGCCTACGTGTTTATATTTTAAATTTACTCAATGTGTATTGAGAAAAACCTAAAAAGGAGCGTTGCGTAATTATTCTTCGAAACATATTAAACACTTGATGGAGTAATTATGAATATTGCATTGTTGACATGTTATGGAAGTCTCGCTGTTCGGTATTATTGCAGATAACTCTTTATTTGAATTCTGATTTATACTCTATTTCACATAGGATGAGTCGTCAAGGTCAAGGGTTTTTTACCAATATCTAGTGAAATTCCATTTGATTACTCTGAAATAATATTCACAATATTTCGTGAAACCTAGCTCTATCATAGTATTCCTTTATTATATCGAAATGAACATTAACCATTGAGAAATTTAATAAAATACCATGTGTCACCGAACTCATGTTATTTGAAATAGACTATAGTAGTGCATTCAATGTGTAAGTGTCGTTTACATAGGTTTTCCTCGAGCTACTCGTTTGTGTAAATAACGTATCAATTGTTATATAATATAATGTGGATAAAAGTTTCGTGGATAAAGTAAGCAACTAGACTTGCACTACGATACCCACCAAATAAATTCGTTCAAAATGTATGTAAGTATGAATATGCTATTAGTCATATGGAACTTTAGTGAATAATTAAGTGCAAATATATTAACTTCGTTTTTATGATGGAATTATAAATATTTTAATGTTGCAATATTTTACATATTTGTATTTTATTCCTTCATTTTGAAGATAAAAATTATGAAAAAAATTGACAATATGTATTAGCTTTTTCTTTAGTGCAATAAAAAAAAAAGACGCAAGTCGACTTGCATCTTTGTTCCAGGGGGGGTGCGAAATGAATTTAAAAGAATGTTTGCTCTAAAGTCACTTTCAAAAATATAATATAAGAGAGGTAGAGCATAGCGTTTATTCGCTCAAAGAGCAGCTCGACTGGGGAAGTACCTCCACCTTACAGAATACCGCAGCCAAATAACTTTATGTTTTGTAAAGTTGTGTTCCTGCGCGTGAGTAAGGTCACTAGAGCTCATAGGGGAGGGGGGAAAGGTCGGTAACGCGTGAGCGATGCTTCGTGTGTTGCAAGCGTCCATATGGCTACGGTAACCGCTTACCACCAGGCGGGCCGAAAGCTTGTTTACCGACATAGTCGTATAAAAAAAAACATGGGACTTTGTTTTGAAGGCAAAATCTTAATCAAGTCTTTATTCAATTTAGGCCCTAATTAGGCATTTATGACCACTACAGTTGCGGTAAGCCATTAGTTTTTCTGTAAATAATAAACAGTGTATGATTTTTTTTTCTATAATATCACATCACCCTGCCTTAACAAAATCAAGTTCAATTCAATTATATTCAAATGAGATAGTATTCGATGCGTATCGACCTCATATAGATTTAATGAGCAATTCGATACCGATTCCGCATAATAACATATGTTGTAACTTAATTAGGTAAACGGCGGAAAAATGAATCACCGCCGGCGTAATTATTCGTTTATTTATGTTAATATGATTGACGAACATTAAATTTATGATAATGAATGCTATCCCAATAATTTTATAATCTATACTAAACTATATCTATACTAATAATAATCTAACTAATATTATAAGGAGGAAAGATTTGTTTGTTTGTTTGCATTGAATAGGCTCCGAAACTACTGAACCGATTTGAAAAATTCTTTCACTGTTGGGAAGCTAGACTATCCCCGGGTGACATAGGCTACTTTTTGTCACGGGAACGCGGTTGAAACCGCGTGAGACAGTTAGTATAAAATATGACTTGTAACAATTTTGATAGCCATTTGATATTAAACAGATTTTGTATAGAAAGCAACTGAAAAGTTGGACCTTATTTTATCATAACCTTGCATGTTTTATTTTCCGCTAAAGATCTTGAAAAAAAATATAGCCAGCTTAGGGGACTACCATAAATTACGTGAGGCGTTTAGAGGGGGAGGGGTCGCAACGAATCTCTAACCACAACGTGAGAGGGGGGTAACGTATTTTTTTTCCGCAAGAAACAGTGTAAAATTGCGAAAATACGGTAAAATTTTCGAATTTTTGTAGCTCCCTTATAAGTATTTTATTGTTCGACATTTTCACTGTAATTCTAGACTATGTTTTAAAAAATAATAATAATTAAGTAAAATATTGTTGTTTTTAAATAAATCCAACGCACTGATTAAAGTATTTACGAAAAAAAATATGAATAGGTATAGAACAATCTCACGTGAGATTAATGGGGAGCGGGAGGGGGGTCTCACTAAATCTCACAAAGGGGGAGGGGGGTAAAAAAAATTACAATATCGCCTCGCGTAATTTATGGACGCCCCCTAATAGGCGGTCAGAACTGCTTGGTGGAAAAGCTAGTATAAATATATTAATTTGCATAGCTATAAAACGATAAAACATGTCACGTCATTTTTGTTTGTACTATCGATACGTTCTGAACGAGCGGTTTTGTTTAATTGAAAAATGATCCATCAGAGTATTTTAAAATTATATTTTGGTACGATCATTCATATTGAATAATGACATAGGTGCGACACGTCATCGCCATGATGCAGAATAATATCTCAGTCATTAAAATATGTACGTAATGATGATTTATTGCTATTGGGTAGGGCCTTTGTGATGTGTGGAGCGGATGGTGTGTTATATATAAAAATCTACCTTAAATTCCGGTGCATAGGTGCAATGTTAATATTTTATTAAGACAAGCCTGCGCGTGCCGCAAAGTTAGTCGTATTTTCTGTGGCTCCACAATTTCGAACACGTCCATTAACATCAGTAAGAGCATCGGAATCCTTGGTGTCGACATTTCTAGCAACGTTTTGTACCGTAGTATCAACAAATCAACGGATTTAGAAGGCTATCGGCATGAATCCTACTACTGTTTTAACTAAATTTTTTACCTCTAAGGTTGAATTTTGAAAAGTCCTTTCTTAGAGCTTAACTCTGCCTAAGTTGCCTATAAAGAGACGAAAGCAATGGACTCGTACCTCGTTAATTGTGAAAATCATAGCTGAGTATGAGCTGATATCGACTCTATACCACAGCACTATATGTCAACAGTACCTACCAAATGATGAGACAAAACATATAATTATCAGTGGGATGAGTTTTTTTATGCAATGCTTTTATTCAAATACAACCTCTTATCGCTACCAACAGAACCGTGCCCTCCATTCCTCCTGTTCACATGGTCGTTCCGTTCATTCATTCACTCGTTCAATTACAGCAGTGACAATTACAAAGTGCATCGCAAACCCACCGGTGCCGGTGCACTGCGACAGAGAATGATGACTATTCAGTCGTTATCTAGATGCTTCCCACTGTTATTTTGTCTTCGTTAGATGGGAAACGCAAATGAAACTAGAATTGTTTCGAACGTGAGTTTTCTTCCGCGGACGCTCAGACTGTGGACGAGCCCCCCGTCGTGGTTTTCCCAATGGAGTACAGCATGGGGTTCTTAAAGAAGGGTGTGAAGAGGTTTCTTCAGGATCGGCAACGCGCGAGTGATACCCCTGGGGTTGCAAGCGTCCATAGGCTACGATAACCGCTTACCATCAGGCGGGCCATATGCTTGTTTGCCACCTTAGTGGTATAAAAAAAAATGAATAGAAGCTGGGGTGTTACTTGCATAGGTACAGTACAGTAAGCTGCAATAGTAGGTTATTACTTTAGTACCCTTTTGTAATAATCTTCTGACATTATCTAAAAATAAGCCAACGAGAAGAGATAAAATATGTAAACAACCGACCTGTACTGAGTTACATTACGATAGCGAGCGATCATTATCTCTCGTCCTACTTAGAGTGAGTATGGATGTACGTTTGTTACTCTTTCACGCAAAAACTGTTGAACGGATTTGGATGACATTTGGCACATAGATAGAATATATTCTGGATTTACATATAAGATACTTTTTATCCCGGGAATACATACGATCCCTCGGGAAAGCGAGTGAAACCGCGCGGGACAGCTAGTATACAATAATGACGTCAGTTATTGATCGACGACAGCTGTCGTTGTGTGATTCGTGGTACAGGAATGTGATTGGTAAAGCAGCTGTCAACATAATTTCTTTAAATATAAATTGAAAGTTTGTTTACATTCTTTCATTCGTCTCGTTGGCTTACCTTTAGACAGTTTGCATGAACATTGCATAATAAGACACGGTACTAAAGTGATCAGGTCCTTTTCACGCTGACTGTACGAGGTATTGTACGGGTACCTAGAAGAACTAAAATAATTGATTTTTCATCAAAAAGTATGATCTAGGTATCTTTGAGTTTCTTGCCGGAGTCTTCTCTTCTTTTTTCGTCTGTATCTATGCTTAGGTATATCTTTTTTATTTTTAATTATTTGGAAAAAAAAGCCAAACATAGTCAGATTGTCCAAAAAATATATAAAAAATGTAACCTTGCTGAGTTTCTTGCCGGATTCTTCTCAGTTGAAGGCCGAGTTCCGAACCGGTGGTAACTTCAGTAAATTTGACCTTCATAAGTGCCCTTCTGGGGCCTAAATTGAATAAATGGCTTTGACTTTGACTTTGACTTCTCAATTTAAGTGTATTCCGAACCGGTGGTAAATTCAACTGTATGCACCAATTTAATGTGAATAAATGACTTTTTGATTTGATTTATTTTACTACAATAATAAAGATATAGCCGAAGGTAAGCACACAAACAGCTGCGGAAGGGAAAAGCGCAGTGCCATTTGGTACTACACCACTCTACCCCGGTCCAGCACGGCGCCTCCTCATAAAGCTATGGTGACCCTCACCGTAGGAATACGACACTTCAATGATTTATCATATAAACTTTATTGTAAAGCACAAGACTTAATTTTTCTTTGTCATTCTTAAACGCCAGAAATCAATTCCTATAATGGACTAGGGATAGTTACTATAATAACTATTACTAAGATTATTTTAATAACCTATTGTATACAAGTAGACGTAGATGTATTTAGCCCGACACGTGTTGCTTATCCATTAGATAAACTGCAGCATAAATTATGAGCCAGTGCTAATTGTCAGCAAATGCGGTTGGAATGGAGTCTGTAGAACATTGATTAAGTCCATTAATATTACTCTAGATTCTAAAGCTATTGTGGAATAATAAAAAGTAATGTAATCTAAAAGTAAATAAATAAACCTAGAATTTATTATTATACCATAAAAATGTTGTTCTCTTGTATCTTTACCAGTAAATTAATTAGAGAAAAAAAAAGCGGTTCAATAGGTTGACAAGTAGGTAGACAGTCCACCTGATAGTAAGCGGTCACCGCCGTCTATGGACATTTTCAATACTAGGGGGATTAACAATGTGTTGCCGATGTTGAAGAGTTATTTTTATACCTTTTTTGTAGAACCCCATATAGCGCCAAAGGAATAACGTAATGGGGAGCTCATTCCACATCCTGATGAAGTCCCTGCCTCTGCTTATTCGATAAGTTTCATCACCATGGAAAACGAAGCTCGCTTGAATGTGGGTCCTAATGTTGTTCTTTCTATCTATGCGCGCACAGATTATTATGAAAATATTATGTCTATTTCTATAGCTTATGCCTTATTCTTGATGCTATAAAATTATATTTATAACTAGCTGTCTCCTACTTATTGAATCAGACATAACTCATAGAATAACGTCTGGTTGGAACAAGTGGCGTATGTTGACTGGTGTCTTGTGCGATGTAAAACAGCCCATAAAAACGAAAGGCAAAGTCTACAAAACAGCTGTTAGACCAGCGCTTCTGTACGGCAGCGAAGTCTGGGCGATGAAAAAGACCCACGAACAAAAACTCCATAAGTCAGAAATGCGTATGCTGCGATGGGCAGGAGGAGTCACACTCAGAGACAAGGTGCGCAACGAAAATATTAGGGGGAGCTTCAGGGTTGCAGAAATAGCGGATAAAGTTAAAGAGTCTAGACTGAGATGGTACGGTCATGTTCTTAGACGAACAGACGACCATGTCGTAAAAAACGTGCCTTTCCATAGCCACAAAGAAGAGGGGAAGAGGAAAACCTCAAACTACATGGATGACAAGGGTCCAAAAGGACTTGAGGGGAATGGGACTTACGGGAGATGACGCACAAGACCGTAATAAATGGCCGACCCCGCGTAACGGGAAAAGGCGAGGCCAAAGAAGAAAGAAGAACTAGCTGTCTCCCACGGTTCACAGAATAATAAAAAGTAGCTCATGTCCTTCTCCATACCATAGGCTATCTGCGTGCCAAAATTCATCGCGATCAGTTTTGTGGTTTAGGCGTAAAAGCGTGACAAATAAACAGAGATACTTTCGCATTTATAATGTTAGTATGGATTCATCTGTTTATTTTATTTTCGTCTATAATTAATTAGAAGAGCTACCCAATTGGTGTTGTCGAAAAACTTGTTTTTTATTTCGAGGCTTTATACGACTTCGCATCAAAAATTGTTGGTTACATAAAAAGTACCTCATTAATCAAACCCCTGTTCATTATTTGGACATTATTAATATAATTACTCTCCAACCTTTTCAGTTTTTTAAGAAGTGCCATTTCAAAAAACCTCATAATACTAACCAAATCTTAGCCAAAGGATTTCACAGAAAAGAGGAGGAAAAAAAAGGTGAATATTTATAATAATAAACCATTTTGTGTGAGTGGCAAGGTTCATAATTTATTCTGTGCGAGTGGCACCCGGGTACACCGTAATGAGCTGAATTCAAATTAATGCCCCTTATCTCTTACAAGGCGAGGATTATATTTTGCTTAGAAATGTAAATTCAGACGAAAATTTTAGTCTTAATGTTTCCTCGCACAAATCTAGTTCTCAGAGAAACAGCCGAGTTGTAAAACAACTTTTGTATTGTTTATAAATTGACGGATTTATTTATGAGATTTTGAGAGGTTCAGTTTGAGAAACACGGATTATGAATATTTCAGTAAACGCTAGCAAGATGCTAGATTTTATTAAACTTTCAATAGGCCTGTTTGGCCGAAGGTGGTAAGCACAAAAAGCCTAGACGGAACGGGCTCTCAAGTGCAGCTATCGGAACATACCGATAGGTGCTTGGCGACAGATTTTCAACTTGAGGGTGGTAGCCAGCCAGGTTCGACTACAAAGTATCCTACCACCGTTCTATGGTTTTCTAACGATGTTTTTCTTCACCGAAAGCTCAAGCTTATTGTTGGATTCGAACCCGTCGTCGTTCAATTTGAGTGTTAAGAATGTGTTCAGCCATTACAGAGTAAACGTTAAAAAAACCAAAAACAAACTATCCTACTTTTATAATACCTATTAGTAAAATTTTAATTATATTTCATTTATAGCTCTTTTTTTAGCAAATATTCAAATTACCACTCAATATTAACGGCTAGTCTACGCAATAACCTTAAAAATGTTTGTTACATTTTTACCAAGGTCGAGAAATACCGAAAAAATAACTATTCCTTAGCTGAAAAAAATAAGAATCTCCTAGTCGACCGGTGATAACATTTCACGGGGTTTTATTTATTATTTCCTTAACGCGTAAAGTAACTGAGTGGGGCGCAGCGTACTTCGTATTTTGGGCGTATTACCGCCCCGGAAGACGGTAAATAACCCCTACCAAACGTTTGTAGGGCAGGGATGAGTTATTTCACATCCTTTCAGTGACGTTTTAAGTATAAAGAGTTGAATTATAAAGTGCTTAATGTAATTGCGCTATTTTCAGCTTATTTTTTACGCTCTATAAACCATTTTAATATCGGGTGTTATTTAACTTTTTGATACGAAACCACTATGAGACCTACAATTATGAATTCATTAATTACCTAGGTATACAAAAAAATGTATTTAACCATAGACTAAAGGCACTTATTGTCAATTGTGTAGATGTATAAGGTGGTTACAATCTTCACCTATTAAATTAGTACTGTTGCTGACTCATTGACTGACTGACAAAGCATAGACTAAACCAGTCGTCATAGAACCATGAATGTTTGACAGTGAAGCCGGGTTAAGGCGCGGACTGACTACGATTTTGACAGGACTCGTTCTTCACTGGAATAGGGTTGAAAATGGTAAATCATAAATGTGTCGACTCTATGAAATGGACTCTTATTTACGGGTTTTCTTTAGATTATACAGAATATACGCATTAAATTGAATAAGTGTCTGGTTAACATTCTAATATAATTCTGTATCTTATATATTCTTAAAAATAAAATTGTTGTCATCGCTGAAAATACGGAGAATTTCGACGCGAAAGATTTTTTAGACGTAACTTAGGATTTTTTTATTGGGAATATCAAAGCACTTTTTAATATTCTATTCGGTTAACATTTTTCTCAAAACCCTCTTCTATCCACAGTATTTTTTTGTGTTAGGTATTTCATTGCGTTACGTCATACTCGACTCTCAAAGAAACCCATTTTTGAGATTTGAGCTTAGACCCGGCCTTAACTAAGAAAATATTTTTGGAAATTATATCCCTTACGGACGAAAAAGAGGGTCGCAAGGGAAACCAAGTGGAGAGCTAGTAAAAAAAGCCTCTTCATGCATTTGAATATAGATTTTAATACTGAGTACTAAGACCTAATATGGAATATAGTAATCGACAGTAACAAAAATGTTCAACCTGCCGAAAACACCGCAAATTATACTAAAATAGAATTCCATCTCCAATTACTCAAAACTTCAGGTTCACTTGATGATTTTCACTGAAATTCCTTTTGTTAAGGGATTACTTAAATCCGAGTTGTTAGGTAATTTATAGTTGGATGGGCAATCAATTCGTTTCATCCATTGTGCTGGGAACAAGGCGGCTCCCGTCATTTTCCAATTGAAAGCTCAAATTCTAAACCCTTCAGTTTGCTGCCACCGACTGCGCTAGTGCGCTACACTCCCGGGCACCCGGCAGAGCTTCGCATTGGTGCGAGGCAAAAGAGATAAACCCTTTGCCGGTTTATATGAACATGAATTCATATATTAATAATGAAACAAAGTTTACAACTATTTTTTTTCTGTTTATAGGCCTGTGTTTGCCCGCAATCTCACCATGGTAAGTGATGATGCGGCCGAAGGTGGTAAGCACACAAAGCCTAGAAGGAGCTGGCACTCAAGTGTAGCTGTCGGAATACACCGAAAGGTGCTTGGCGACAGATTTTCAACTTGAGGGTGGTAGCCAGCCAGACGGGTACTACAAAGTACACTACGACCGTGCTATGGTTTCCTAACGATGTTTTCCTTCACCGAAAGCTCAAGCTCATTGTAGGATTCGAACCCGGGACCTTCGTCTTGGTATCCGACGTCACTACCACTGAGCTATCATCGCCTTAAATAATGAAACTAGTTGTACTCCGCGGTTTTTCCCACGCTAGCAATCTATCGAAAATATATTTGAAAAATATATTTAATATACTAGAACTTGATTTGCGCGTTCAAATAAACAAAGTCTTCAGATTTAAAGTATCTGTACTCTATAATAAGTTCGATACAGACCACAAAACAGCTGCTTTTGAAATTTTTGTCTGCTTGTTTGTTTGTTCATATCACTCAAAACTAATATCTCGATCGTGATGAAATCTGACATGCAGATAGGATATGTTGTGAATGACATAGCAAATAATCGGGATAACAGAAAATCGCTAGAGGAGGCCTACATCTTTGACTAACGACGGGTTCTTGTTAACTTAGTTTATAAAAACAGTAAATTGTTTACAAAGTAAATTAAAACTCCAGATAAAAAATAATAAAAATTATTTTTGTAAAATTTTGTAATCTTTAACAATAAGGCTTTTTTATTTTTATAGTATTTTATTTATATTATTTTATTAACACATAGGATACTTTTTATCGCGGGAATACATGCCACACGGGAACGCGGGTGAAACCACAGGATGAAAGCTAGGTCAAAATTCATAATATAAGTACAAAGTATAGATTAATCTGAAATAGATTAAACATATTGACAGATATTTGGTAATATGTCTAATGCGACTTTGCTTTGGGGATAAGTTACACTCTGTCTTATACCGTGTAAAAGGCTGCTAACTTGCACCCCACACCAGTAGCATGTTCACCGCCCGTCGCACGCCCCGCTCGGCGACAACTTCATTAAAACCGGCACAAACAAAACATAGCAGAGCAGGCACCGTGCACCGCTCACCATACACCAGTAAACATCCTCCTAGCTTTGTGCTGCAATCAAATTTCTGCCGAGCCATGGAAAAAATAACACGGCAAGCACGTTTGTACGCTAAGAAGAGACTGATTCTGTAGGTAACAAAAAGTAAATAATAAAATGGTGGGTGTGTGTATGACTGCCTATCGTAAAAGGCGACTAAACGGGGCCTTTGGGGTCGCGGGCAAACAGAGCGGGGGCTCTGTCGCCCAGAAGCGACCCCAAGGAGGACGATGAGTGGATGTGGTCACGACTCATCCTGCGATAGCACAGCGAGGTTACTGTGGGGAGGTGTCAGACTTCCCCCGGAACGAGCTATCTAAGCGGCGCGCTTGGAGCGGTGAGCAGGTTACGCGTTCAACACGAGAGCCCGCCCCCCTCTCTATAGCGCAGGTGGCGACCACCGTGGGGTTTTAGACGGTAAAAGCCCGGCATAACCTGGCCGCTCCCCCCAGGGCGGTCGGGTATCCTATGAGGATTTCCCCATGCAAATAAAAAAAAAGGTACTGTGTACGAAAACGATTGTTACGAGGATGCAGAGGAATTCATAAAAGACCCACACGTTAATTGCACAACAAGTGTCGCGGTAGGAAGCTCCTTTGAAAACGCCGTCGATGGTGAAGGTGCATCATTCTTTTGAATAGCTATTTTGATGTTGTGTACCTTATTTAATTCTTGTTTTTGAAATAAAGTTATTATTATCATTTCCTTAAAGAATCATGGCGAGATCCATATATTGATTTGTACAAAAACAATAAAACATTTTAGAGAGTTCTGAATTACTTCTAATGTTGAGATTACATTACCAGCAACATATTCATATACTTGAAATATTTTATAAACCCCGCAAAACATAACAACAACATTATGTTTTTGGTCGCGATTCGCTGGCATAGCACAGAATGTCGCATTTTTATCCCGGGGATCTAAAAATATTTTAAATGCCTCAAG
The DNA here is from genome assembly GCA_951394255.1 of Polyploca ridens. Classification (NCBI taxonomy): domain Eukaryota; kingdom Metazoa; phylum Arthropoda; class Insecta; order Lepidoptera; family Drepanidae; genus Polyploca; species Polyploca ridens. The sequence goes on along the minus strand of OX596247.1, from coordinate 1,264,307 downwards.
TTATTGCTTAGGCAACAAGGATCAATAATAACGCCATTTCAACGTCACTAAAAATTTTTGTACTAATCTCGCCATGATTCTTTCGTTTTTCGACGTGCTCGGCCATGTTATCTGTGTGCATCTACGTTTCCACTGAAGCACAATACATAATTATACGAAAATTCGTGGATGGATACCAAGAAGTATAAAGCCCGTTATACTTCTTGATGGATACCAATGGCTAGGCTTGACGTCACAAATATGTATAGGAGATCGGTATAGCGTAACAAAATTGGGACAGAATAACGAAACTATAACGGTCCTCCGTTTGACTATTCTAAAAATCCAAAGTAAAATATCCCGTCCTTATTCGCCTAATAAATCAGGAACATAATATTATTATCAGATAAGGAAGTACAATATTATGGGGAATTTCCATAAGTTGATCATGACTTTATATAAATACAATACACAAACCCAAAGCATGTTTATTAAACAAGGATATTAAGTTATGGAATGCAATCTCGAGTATCCCTTAGAAATATGTCGGAATAAATATTTGAAAGGCAATCCATGATAACAGGAAATAAAATAACAAACGAACTCCTTCCGGGTACAAATAATAATATCGGACTGGATTCTGTGAGATTTTTTCATTCACCCCAGACTTGATTGCACGTTATTTTTCTCTGTTACAAACATTTTGTTTAACATTTTGATTGAATTCTCTTTGCTGCCTTGTAATTTTTCAAAGTAGAATTTAATCATGTAGATTTTTACTAACATACGCAAGAACAATATAATTAAATTAAAATTAGCATGATTAGTAAATATTATTTGAAAGTATTTCAATAAAGATGCTGAGAGATGATATCACGTTTGAAGTGGGTAAAAAAATGTCCCACTTAACCTTAAAGGTAAATCCGAGTCCCCAAAGAAATCTCGCAATTGGACCGAAAGCAAACAAATCGACCCATGGTAAAAGTTTCCAAACGGTTTTTGGGTACACCATAAATGAAATATAAAAGGGCAGGGGAACCATCGGGAACTTGTGGAAAACGTGGTGGGAAAGAGATAGACCCATACAGAGGACAACTAGCTAGAAAAGGACGATGTTGTACGTCTGTAAATTCGTGCGATATTATTACTGATCTTTTCTGTTTGGAATTTCTTTGCTAACTTCTTATTTCATTTCCGCACACATTTATTTTCTGACTTATTGGTAAAAGCTGTGTAGATGAAAATTGGCGAGACTAAGTTTTGTATTTTGTAGTTTGCTGAATAATTTTATATTGTCGGGTCGTGGGTTCATAAGTAAAAAATCATCTAAGGAATCTATTTTCAAGTATATGTTGAATTTGTTTGTGTCAATTGAATCCCAACCATCGGGAAAACATTCATGATATAGTAATTAATATTATATCTAATAGTAAACTAATTAATGTCTAGTACTCACGTATTAAGCTCGAGGTCCAGTCTGAACTTGTGGTTGAAAGCTTTGATGAGAAGTGATGTCCTATGAAAGTGTTTGCCAGTCTGAAACAAAGAAAAAACATTAATACCAATATATAGTATTAGTAGACTAGTATTTACATTTGGTTATGGTAAATATTTTCTGAAACTGAAATTAATAGGCGCACTTTTTATTTATAATACATATCAAGATGCTATTCCCATTTTGTTTCGATTTTTTAAAAGACAAATATAAGATTTCCCTAAAAATATTTCATTATTATAAAACACAATAACGGCGGCATACAAAGAACAAAGACAATTCTATTCTCAACAACACATTCTAGTGTTCAACAGTCAATCAAATTAACTACCCAAAATAAACGTACCCAAGATCCAATTAATCCAAAAATAATGAGGGTGCCTCACTGGCGATCTTAAAAGCCTCATAGAATCAGCACGCGGTGATAAATCCCCACCCGAGCCCCAAATCCACGACAAACAAAAGCCTACATTACAACCTGCTAATGAGAAATTATCTGATAAGGGTCGAACATCACAAATGTGTGCCCTTATAGGTAATTTTTCGTTTTTTATTTGGAGTTCGGAATTTCTAAAGCAACACGCCTTTAAAATATAGCGTTGACCAGAATGTACTGTTTCTCACAATCTCAGTGCGCACTACCTCTTTAGTTAGCTAATGGGGTGGCAGTTTCTTCTAGAAATCACAGTGTTCTATTTTGTAAATCGATCAATCTAAAACATGCCTATGGAATCTATAGGTAAAGGTCATATTACTTTTCAAACAGAAATCTATCAACCAAACACTTAAAATTAATAAGCATATAAAACGACGCCTACAGAAGGAACTCAAGGAAAAGGCGTAAGAAAACAGGTCACTTAGGAGTAACAAGCCCTGACAGGCCAGTGAAGCGGACATTTAATTTCATCAGAATACACCGGAGTCATTTCACTAGAAAAGGCACAGGAGCAAATATAATTATGTAATGTTGACTTTATGATTGAATTTTCTCAGTTGAATTGACTTGTTCCGCTTGCTATTTGAACTATAATGGGAACATTTTTGATAGTTATTTATTTTGACTAGTGCATAATAAATCGGAGTTTCTGAAGACAAATAACTTGGCTCGCAAATACAGCGGGGCATAGGTAATCATAATTTCAAGTTAATTTGAATAGTTGAGGTCTTTCTCTGAATGCGACAATGGAAGCCTTGCAAGATAAAACAAAGTATTTTATCGAGTAAGGAAGTCTGAACGATGCAGTTATAAAAAAAAATTGTTCCAAAGAAAATTATAACTAATATATATCAAAAAATAATATTAGAAAAATAGACCGCGGAAAAAAAAACTTCTTTGACTTGCATAGAGGCATTTCTTTGGAATATTTTTTTTTGTTGAGTTTTTGTTAGTTTGATTACTAATGAGTCTAATGACCTATACATTCATCCCTCAAGAGGAAGTTCACTAATTTATTAGGACCTTATATACTAATCATTCTCCAGCATTGCGGCTGTAGTTAGTGTGTCGAAACAAAAATAGTCTACGGAAAACGTTGTTTATTCCCATAAAGTTGGACCACTTGGATTTCTACATCTACAGAATACACGACAAAAAGCTGATCCGCACACAAACTTTGAATTATAGCAGGTAACTGCGCAAAACGCAAATTTCAAGTTTCCAACGACAGCGAAGCAGTAAAACTACTGCACAAGCTGTTATGGAACTCTTCTCGAGTTACCGTGTACACTACAAAGACGAAACGTAACAAGACGTCGTCGATATCCGCGAGGGGAACTTTAATAAATTGTTTCTCACCAACAAAGTTTAAACACTTTTGAGTTATTGTTGATAAAGCTTCCAAAGCTAAGGGATGTTGCTTTGAGATAAAAAGCGTTTGATGATATTGTTTATCGGGGGATTTAAATTTTGAGATTTACGTGGTATTCCGATAATGACAAGCCTGTTGGCGCAGTTGGTTAAGGTTCACCTTACGCGCCGCAGGTCGTGGGTTCGATTCCCACACAGGACATGCATTTGTATGCATTAACATGTCTGCATGTCCTGAGTCTGGGTGTAATTATGTATATTTACAAACAAAAAGTATTGTATCAGTTATCTGGTTTCCATAGTACAAGCTCTACTTAGTTTGGGATCAGATGACCGTGTGTGAGGAATGTCCCAGGATATTTATAAAAAGAAAAAAAAACATTTAACTGGGCAAGCATTTATTTATCTGAACAATGTCTCTTGCATATACCTACAAACTTTAGATTTAAAAATAATAATCTACGACATCTTCATCGTCATCAGCATTGTAAGATTCTCCACCCTATCCTCTTCTTCATGACAATAACTTCATTCTTTTTTGTACAATTCGTGCTGTGATATGTTTCTGCTGGATAACGATTTTGCCAATCAGGGAACAATTAATTGTTGCTTAACTTGTTAGCATTTTGAGAATTGACAGCAGTTGAAGAGGCTGTATGGGTCGAGCCTTTGCCTGTCATGAAAAAACAAAGAGCAGATTCCGGCGGGCGCAGTTCCCGCCGGAATTTGCTCTTTGTTTTTTCGAGACGAGACGGAAGAACATATAAAAAAGAAGATCTGATTGTAAATAATTACACGATTAAAAGATAGAAGAGTGAAAGGAACTCGAAGATGTAAAGTACATACAGAGTATGAGCTTTAGGCGAAGCCAGAAGAGGTTATACAAGTATTTGGATTATAGATTTCAACCAGTGGGAGCTGGTGAGTGTGGAAAGGGCTATGGCTAATAGGGGAGATGGAGGCCATAAAGGGGAAACCCCAAATAACCAGCATGGATATAAGCTAGAGAATTTAATAAACTACTATATCAGTTTCCAATAGATCCATCCGTATATTACAAAGCAGATGCGTGTAAAATCCATGCGTTAGTTTATCTATAAACAAAGCTCTAAAACCACTTAAAACCGGCCCCTATAATTAACATTTGCCAAAATCTACGGAAGCCGTGTCACACTGTGTTGTTGGTCCATGCCAAAACCTGTCAATGCGAATTTTATGGGTCGCGTGGATGAGGGTCTCTAATTTGATAAACAATTAGGTTTGGGTTAATTACTGTATGTTGTCATCGGACCAAAGCCGGGCTTACAAGAGCTGTGCTAGATTTAGGAGATTAATTAGATAAAGGGTTGAAATTATGAAATACTATTCTTTTAGACCAGGAATAATAATCATTCTAATCTTTGGAGATATGGATCAGAGACATGCACTAATAGGTGCTTTTAGGTGGTTTATTTGAGAGGCAACTGAGGGTAAAGAATGACAAGTTGCGCGAGCACGGCTATTGGTGCATAGAGCAGCAAAATGGCACCTTACATGTGGTCACGATCCTGAGTATTCAAGGCATGACGGGAAATGAGGTACTTAATTAATAGACTTCCAATAAATAATAGGATTTTCGTTCTGACTGAAGTATTTTCTTTTTATATCTTGGTCCAATGGAGGTAGGCTTGCCAATCCTAAAGATTGAAAAGAAATTGAATACCATCAAAACATATTAAGGTATTCACCATAAGTCTTTTTAAAAACACATAAGGTACTAAAATATATGAGGCATCTTTCGACCCAAGTTCTATTATTTCTATACCTATGCAAAACGAAATGTTAAAAAAGCTATCAAATAATTATTGGAAATTTTAAATTTTCGGAGATTCTATAATGCCACTTTATTTTAAGCAGGATATATCTATATGCAGGTAAACCAAAATGCCTGGAGCGGTCGATTATTAAATTTCAACGGTGGTTCAATAATCCGATGCATCGGCCCTCCCGTCTCTCTCTCCCCTCTCTGTCCCCTGTGACCTGTGGCGTGGTTTTGGAATTTAGTTTGTATCATGTCACATTTTTTGATGTTTTAGCCTGGTGTGATATTTTGGTTATCCGGGTTATTTTCCTAGGTCATTCTCATATTACATAAAATTCTAGATTTTTTTAATTGTGGAAAATCTTAAACGGCCTAAATTGTTAGTCTGTTTGATAAAAAACCCGAAATATTTTGTCAATATTTTTATTATGTCTTTTAACTGTATTGGGTACTTTTAACATCATTTTTCGCAGGGTTTTTTGTATTCCAACTCGTGCCTTTTATCCCAACCTACATATTTGATAATAAAGAGTCGTTATCCTTTCTTTTGTCTTAATGTCGCTTTGAAAGCTGTCCCATTGTTTAAACACAAAGAATATGAGGTACAGCAACATATGCGTGTATAGTATTACGTCATTACCAGCGGTCCCTTTAAAAATTCTGTTGCTTGTTAGGGTTCTGTCGGATCATCTCTATGGTTTCGTATTAAGAGTGCGTACCAAGCCAGAAAAATATCGCAATGTCAGATGAAACAAACTTATGTCTAATCTTCGCGTGGAGATGAGATGGAGATAGCGTGTTACGCGGCACAAAAATGAACGAAGCGCTTCTTATCTAAATAACTCGTAAAGTATAGAATATTTTAAAAAATCGTTAGTAGCAGCCCTAGGTCATATGTTAGTGATATTATTTATCGAATTTTTGTCTTAAGGCGGCCCTCTGTGGCCGGCGCAACTTCAACGCGAGCATAGTCTAAAAGCTTGTTGTTTCATCCAACGTAATGTTTGACTGCGAATAAAGAGAGATAGCATCAGAGCCGTCGGTTATCAGTCGGTAAATTCCGCTGATCACTCGCGGCCGCTTCGCTAGGTCGTCATTCATGATTTCGCATTCATAAAACTTGTTCCAGGAGTATACTTCTTGAGAAAAAATCTTACAAGTTTGTGAAAAAAAAGTTAGTTATTTAGAATCTCCAATACATTTGCAAGCCTGGTATCTTAATGTTTTCTTTACTTTTACAATTTATAGGTACATTAGATATGGCCAAAGTTCAGGCAAAAACGCTGTTATTCGGAGGCTTTGACTGAATTTGTTTCACACTTTTTTTAAATTACGCCAAGATACAAGGCTAGATATAGTACACAAGATACTAATTTGTTCAAAATATCTAACGAAAAATGTTTAACAACGCCATAATAAGTACAGGGGTTTTGTATGAAAAGTATGACGAATTGAGTCCTCTTAATTAGATACACCATTTTTTTTTTTTTTTTTTTTTTTTTTTATTGAAAATAAATGATAAGTACATAATTAAATATAACATACACTTCTCGCCAAACTATGAAGTTTGATGGCGACACACGCTCTTTACAGATTATTATACCTACCATTATTAAAAATACATACAAGAAAGGCATTCACATGCAACATATAATAACAATTAAGCTAAAATTACCCTAATTAATTACCACTTGCCAGTAAACAGTAGTCGGCAATTTTTTTTTTTTAATGAAAACAACTATTCAAAAAATAATAATAAAAAAACACAAAAAAAGTTAACACATTTAAATATAACAAAACAAGACATGCAGAGTGGATTCATTTCTCGATGGCGCCTCTTCAAGTGAAGTTAGCGTCACCGAGCAATTCAATTCAAATTCAATTATTTGAACCTGACTCAAAATATGTGTTTATTTTGATTTCCTTTCTACATTCATCATCATCCTGGGCAGGCCTGCCCTGTTCCCAATCACTTGGGGTCGGCGCAATATGTACGCTACTTCCATCCGTCATAGCAGCATTCACTCACACCTTTTATTTTGGTTTATTATACCTACATTGTGATCAACATATCGTATTATGACGCTGATAGTAAACAACACACACGCGTTGATATTAATAGCTTATTATTATACCCCCGCGGTTTCACCCGCGTTTCTGATATAAAAAGTAGCCCATGTCAGTGTTTGTGCCGTTGAGGCTTCAAAAGGTAAAATATGAATAGAGCGACTGTACTAGAGCATGTGCCGTGAGCACGAGTATGTGCAACGCTGCCTTGAAACAAACTGCACGTTTCATAGAGTTAAAATAGTATAGAGCGACTGTGTGATCTGCACAAGAGCCCGCCGCCCTCTGCAGTGCAAGGTGGTGACCACCGTGGGGTTTTAGCAGGTAAAAGTCCGGCATAGCCTGGCCGAAGGGCGGTCGGGTATCCTATGAGGATTTCTCCACGCTAGTAAAAAAAAGAGCTACCGTATGAGAGTATGGTCTAAATGCCTGGAAACGAAGTGCGAGTACATAATTTGAACGACTAAAATACGTATAATGAATGCCAATTTCTCGTTTTTCATCGATACTTTTACCAAGAACATATGATAAGGAATCTATATCGATAGTTTGTCTAACTATAAATCCACTAGTGTGCGATATATCTGTGAATGCATCTATATGGAAACTACTCACGCTTTGCGCAAGTTAACGTTATTAACGCTATCACTCTATAATATTCTTACTCTATGTAACAAACTCACTCTCATTTTACAATATTAGTATTCGATAGGATAATAAGTTATATATCATATTCTCTGCGTAACTTAACCATATTGAAAATCGCGTATTAAAGTTATTTTAATTAATCTCAAACTTATCGTTGGTTTAATCGAACTTTAGGCCTTCAATCACCTCCAGCTACTTAAGTAACTAAGTACACATTGAATTATGTTTGAGTAACTTAACTTACGAGTACATGGGAGTATTATATAAACTAGTCAGTAAGTGGATCTTCCTCAGAAATACTTAGGGGCACGCGTAGGATAAAAATAAGTTATCCCTAAAAGGTTATATAGGGGGGTGTAATATAATAATGTCAATCGAACAGCATGGAATGCATTTTTACCTAGTGTATTAACGATCGTTGGCCCTCCTGTAACTCATTGGAAATAAGTTCAATTCAAAATCATTTATTCAAATAGACCTTCGCAGGCACTTATGAAAAGTCTGACTCTAATACTCTAATACCGGTTCGGAAGGTTGCACCTCACCTCTCAAATTTTTATCATTGCAAATATATCTATCACTTCCAAAAGAGCCGAGACTATCTTAAAACCAGGGTTTTTCACCCCTTAAAGATCAACTGCCGAAGTACACCTACTCCTATGATAAAATCTAGGGTCTTTTCAGATTTTCATTGCTTTACTAAAATGTATCATTCGACATCAGTTTCATTGTATAAACAAACTGTGCAATTATTTATTACCCACATGTTGCCTCCTGTGAGGATTGAACTCACGACCCCTGGTTTACGAGACCAGTGCTCTACCACTGAGCTAAAGAGGCGATGCGAAATAGGACGAAATCGTCGTACCAATTAAACAACCCTCTGATAAAAATATTATGTCACTGGTAGACTATAATAGGAAGACGCGCAAGGCCATAAATTACACTGAAAAAAAAATCTCACACGAAGGTTTCTAGTTGTTTACTCTCCCCAACCGAGTGGCAAAGTGATACAACCCGAGAAGGATTGCGTCCAATCTCCGGCATTATTTACCTACAGCTACTTTAAATGCCCCTTTAACGGCATCCCCCGCAAACTGGCATCCCCTATTCACATACAAATAGACCCAGAGTGGACCGGACCGGCAAGGAACAGGGAAAAAGTGGAACGAAAAGAAAATAAAATTAAAGCTTCAGTTTTTCGGGTTGGAACCTTTTTTAGTGTCGGTATTAGATTTAGGAGGTGCTTAAGTGAGACTTATTTTGCTGCTTAAGTTAGTTATTGGATGTTCGGGTGTTTAATGATGTTAAACAAAACGTGATGAAAATATATCCTAAGTGAATAAAAATACATACATTGTCATACAGCTTTCTTATACTAATAAGGCAAGAAACAAGCGTACGGCCCGTCTGATGATAAGCAGTTACCGTAGCCTATGGACATCTCAAACACCAGGGGTATCAATCGCGCGTTGCAGAACCTGCAGAAATCTCTTCACACCCTTTTTGAAGAACCCCATGCTGTACTCCCGGCCCAGCCTGAGCATCCGTGATAGAAAGCTCCTTTTAAACCGCACAGCACGAGACCATTTATTCCAATGTGTGAGAACAGACTACCGTAGATGGCGAACATCATTAAAGTCATATTTTTTTTTTTTAATAATATGAATGTGTATAAAATCTCTGCATAAATCTTAAAAACCTTACACTTTTCTCCGCTAAAATGTGCAACCGAGCAAAAACCACCCGAGACATAAATTATGGCGCATAATCACAAAAGCGGACAACCTTACCATTACTCAAAAACATAATGAAATTTCCTACGTCGAGACCGCACTCCATTCAAAGTTCTGGAAAACACCAACCCTAACGCGGGGTCGAAAATCAATTGAGGAGGCATGCTGATTTAAGTGAGGTCCCACATGACCCGGGGTCAAAACACTACCTTTTTAATTAGCAAAAGAGGGCCACACCATGTATCAAGTCTTACCATCCCGCCCATTGTTCTCCACACCCATGAGAGTGAAGAGTATACGGAATAAAAATAGGCTGGCGTATTTTTATTCGTGGTGTGGTTTTCTTAGTTGCGAAGATGTATGTAGTTCATTTCGCTTTGTTTTAGCTTCTCTGTTTTGATGTTGGTGCATTTATTTTTGCGTTTGTGTTTTAAAAATGTCGGTGCTAGTTTTTGCAAACAAGCTCAACGCCACTTTATAAAATGTATTAAATCTATCGCAAGATAAAAATATCGAATTTAGTTAATTAAAAATAGTGTAAATGTGAGTTTAAGGAAATGTTCATTAATGTATGGAGATGGAGAGAAATATTTAAAAAAGAAAACATTTAAATTGATAATAGATTCTAAGCACCAAGCAACTCAAGTAAGATAAAAGTTATCATTATAATAACTACGCAAAGCAATTTGACCTCTTTCTATCTAGAAACAAAACAATTTGCCGGACACAAAGGCACCTACATACATCGTATGTATTTTGGGAAATGGTTTGGAAGTATACTGAGAATCCTGCAAACACTTAGTGAAAATATATGACCTCTGTACATAGAAGTACAATATTGTCCATGATAAAGTGTTGGGCTTTTTAGCTAGGAATTCGAGTACATTCTACTAAACTTCGCGACGGGTCAGCGATATATTTTATTTGTCTGCCAGAATGCTTTTAAGTCGTGAATAAAATAAGAGAGACTGGAATGATATCTGTGATGACTTGAGAGGGTGGATTGGTCTAAGTTTAGTGTTACCCTGACCACACCATAGGCCGTGGGTTCAATTCCCACCCTGGATAAATTATGTTTGATTTGAGTCAATGTGTAGATATCAACATTAGTATATATGTATTTACATGTATAATGGGAAGTTTATCATAATCTCTGCTGTGTTACGGATCAGATGGCTATGCATAAAGTCCTTGGGTATATTATTTATTTATTTATGGTTTATCATTAATATTTTACAAGATATCACAGAAATAAAATTAGTAAGAAACAGTATTCGCGATACCGTAACCGGGTGGCGCGCAAATCGCTCCACTGACACCACATTACGATTTACGATATTGCACCCGTGCGAAGCCGGGGTGGGTCGCTAGTATTGTATAATAAACTTTATTAAAATAAACAAAATGTTAGTACAAAGGATGGTAGTAAAACCCAAGATAGTGCCGGCTCTATTTGTTATATGACATTAGAAAGTGACGATTAGATTTAAAACCTGGGTTTTGATAGACTTGCTTTAAACCATCTCACGTAATAAAGAGGATAGGCTAAAATTCAGTAGCGTATTTTAATAACACAAGTTGGTAGTCAGGATATGGCAACATCATCAACATAGGTTTGTCGATTGGTAGATAAAGGGCTTCAAAAAGTAATTTCAAACAAATAAAAACAAACAACAAACAAAACTATCAAACAAACCCTAACGAATTCGCTGACAACTTTCACTGTGACAGCAATAATTTGTCGCTGTCATATAATATCAGTATTGCAACGCAACTAAATTGCAATTTCCCAGCGGGTTATAAATCAACAAGAAACTCTTGTCTGACGTTAGAGAAAACAATAAACGTCTTCTTTATAGTGTACAGTTTTTATCAGTCTCCCGTGTAAGAAATGTTTATTTGTTCTCACGCAAAATGGTTTCTATGTCCATCCTGGGTGAGATTCGGGTACGGTTGCCCAGCCGTAATGCATCTCGAGGGACCACCCGTTTTTTTATATTACCTATACAAATATATACCTTGTTTTATATATAACTTTGGTAACAATTTTGATTGTTGGTAGTGTATTTTGACGAGAAGTTTTTTAATTAGAAATATGCGAGAATTACGAGTATAAAGCTAAATTTATTTAATCGCTCTTATCTCAGGAAATACATAAACAAATAGGATTCATATTCGACAAAACATTGAAATGATAGATTATTTTCATACAGTAATACGAATGAAAACGAAAAAAGATAAATCAAATCGATATCGGATAAAAATTAATTAAAAATAATATGCGAATCAGAATATCTGGGAGAAGAATAAGTCATAGGCGATAAAGCCCATCACAGACGTAGCTATAATATATATGAATATAAATCATAGCAAGTTATATTACGATATATTTTCAATACTAATCTTCGAGTGACCGCACACGCAGCTATAATATATATTTCTGTTACTTCGCCAAATTGTACTGTAATTTATATTATAGCTCGGCATATTAATATATATTATAGCTACGTCTGTGATGGGCTTAATCGACGATATGGGCATATGGGAGTGAATCTCCACACAGCTATGTAGTTAAAAATTGATGTCTAATAGTATGTTCTTAGCATTTTCTTTTTATTTTTGGAGTAACATTATCACTTAAAAAAAGCAAAATCTCATTACAAGCCTATAATACTCGAGGATAATCTAGCTTCCTAGATATTTGTGAAAGAATTCTCATAATCGAATCAGCAGTTCCAGAGATTACCTCCTACATCCAAACATACAAACTTTACAGTATAAGGCACGAGTCGTGAGCACAGATAGGCAGTACTGAGGGCAAATTACAGTACCCAAATGACACCCAACAATCCAATAGATGACGAGGATCGACTGACGAACCAATCGTGTGTAGCTCAGCGCACCCCCCCCCCTTCTTCGTTCCACCAAACAGATCGAAAAATTAACCACTGCGCAGGTGTCAGTTTGTGCTCACGACTTATGCCAGTTACTGTACCTCTTTATAATATTAGTTTAGAAGTAGAATCGCGCTCGCTTCCTTCTATACTTTATACCACCGTAACGTAAACATAACGTATTATTTACGTTGACCCCGGTTTATATTTCGGATATAAATAATATTATTGTCGAAAGTAAAACGTTGGTTGGTCGATTTACGATTTTTGGACCGGTTTGTGGATAAACGGGGTATTGTTATCTGTTTTGTATTGTATTCCATTATTTATCCGTGGTTTACACAATGTTCACGGTTTATTAGGGTAGTTTGGGGATGTGTGAATTATCTAATGTTTGTTTGGGTTCAATCAAGATAAATAAAAAAAAAAAACTTTGTAATAAAAGTATATGGCTGTTTGAAAATAAAAATAATAGGGGAACATATTTTTACAAAAAAAAATAACATTCAAAATGGGTTAGCCAAAGTATAAAATGACAACGGAGGAACTCTTATCCAACACTGTTTTGAAGTAAGCGAATTAAGAACCTGCTCCTTTTAAGTCGGTTAAAAATAAGACACAAAAATAAATTGATATTTTGATTTATTACATGTATAGGTTATGTTGGATACAAAATTTCAAAATTCAAAAATTCTAAATCATTTTATCGATTCATCGAAGGTCTATTTGAATAGACCTTCGCAGGCACTTATGAAAAGTCTGACTCTAATACTCTAATACCGGTTCGGAAGGTTGCATTTGCTGAGAAGAGCTGGCAATAAACTCAGCAATTACTCTTTTCAAAACAAGCTTAGATTCATTACACAATATTTACATTCTAATCGCACTGACAACAATTGCGTGATATTTAAAACACTCAAATACTTACCTAATCTTCAAATTTTAATAATATTTTTTGAAATAAAAATGTACATTATCAGTGCATCATAATTTTATGCATAGAAAAAAGACGACATCCCTCCATCCCTACTCGAAACAATCGCCGTAAACATTCGATTCTCTGCGTACATATCGATAACGTTTTATTGGCTCGTACCGATCTCGGTCCCGCTCCGATAGTTCTTGATGTCTGATTGTTTGCGATTTAGAGAATAAGGATGCGCTCTTATTCCATCGAATAGTGTGATCGTGTCGATCCTCTCCTTTTATCTTTGCTAGATATGCGAACTGCAACGTTTTTCGAGTACCTATCGAATATTTGAAATCTTGTTTTTGCAATTCAAGTAGCATAATGTATTCTGAAGAATCCAGTCTTATTATATACGTGTTTTTCTCAATCCTTACTAATATTATAAGCGCGAAAGCTTGTATGTTTGTTGTTAATCTTTCACGCAAATACTACTGAATGGATTTGGATGAAATTTGGCACACAAATAGAATATGTTCTGTATTAACACATAGGATACATTATTCCCGGGAAAACATCCGATCCCTCGGGAATGCGGGTGTTATCGCGCGGGACAGCTAGTAATTAATAAATATTTTTAATCTCCATTTTAACGCCTAAGGCGGGAGTCGGGCATACAAATGTATTCCCCTGTTTTCTTCCTGAATAATGCCTCTACAGTCATCGTTTTTTTTCATATAATCAAGTTCTGCTTTGGACACGTCCCTGTTACTTCCTTTTTTTCAGGAACTTATTATTAAAGAAATTATGGCCCTCCAAAAATTACAATAAATGCCCTATTTTTCCACCGTGATTAAAAGGATTACCAGACAAATTTGAAAAGATTTTAAGATAAAAGAAAGTAAAAGGGACCTAGATAACCCCTTATTTAGAATTTTAATGTAAAAAATAATTGAATCGGCTTAGTTTTCGAGGAGGATAATGGGGTAAACGAATCGTCGATTTCGTAAATTTTTTGTGAATAAATCGGTCTGATCTGCAGATGTCTCTATCGCACATAGCGCATAGCATAGCGACATAGCGAAACGGCAATAATTTCTTCAAATACCTATTTTCCAAACAAAACAGCTAGGAACCCCACATAAGAAGTGGGTTTTAGGAACGGTATGAAGAGACTTTTGCAGGGTAGTAGTGATACCCTGGTATTGCAAGCGTCTAACCTAACGATAACCGCTTGCCATGAGGTGAATTGTATGCTTGTTTGCTAACTTACTGATCTAATAATTTACAAGGCCGCCTACGGATATTTGACCGAGTCAAACCCATCAGCGGCCAAAATCTTCTTTCTTTAAAAAATGAATAAGGATTATCAAGTAAATTTATTTTTTTCATTGTAAATTAAAGTAGGCATTAGAATGATATCAAATAATCTCTCTCGTCTCTCATAGCTGACAGTTTGAAGAACAAAGTTTAAAGTTAACCAACTTAGCTAGATACGACAGCTGTCACTTCAGCTTTGAACTAAATTGAAAATTAATTTATTCAGTCTAGACATAAAACAATCTACAAGCTTTTCGGAGAAATTTTATTGAACAATAGGAAAATACCTTTAGGCTTTTCTTTATAAGTTTGTGATTATAGCTAGATCTTAATCAATGATTTAAATAATCATGCGTGACCCAGACAATTATTTATATAAATAATCTCACCAAAAACATTTTCATGTAGAATGTTGCCAAGACGTGACCATTTGGTTCGCACTGTGAAAAAGTTATCAGATCTCATGTAGAGCCAAGCTTATAACTCTACACGCCCTAACTCTACAATCCCTGAGTTCACAAACTCTACATCTTAATCAAAATATGTGGCTTGGCCATTTCTAGGACTCCAGGAAGTACCCTAAGAGTTTTGACGATCATCAGTGAGTCAGTGACGAAATCGGGGTTTTTGAGATGTCAATAAAATCTAAATTATAAGAGCTATGTTATTGAAACTTAATATGTTTAATAAGTTCAGTATTGATATCTTATCCCGAAAATTTTGTTTATCTGATATAATCCAAACCTAAGTTATGAGGGTTAAAAAAACGACTAAGCGCTTCGAGAAAAGGTAGGTTGAGCTTCGCTTGGATCGTTTTGGCGAGGGGCGGTCCCGTGCCCCCAGATTTTTTTAGAGAGTTTAGAATTCCCAAAGTTCAGATTTCATTGCAACATGTTAATACACATGAAATGATTTATAAATCCCGCGTAATTAAAATATTCCACTTTTTTTTAATCTTTAGTTTTTAATCTCATAGTCACATAATGACGTTCATTTTGTTTGAACCCTACTCCGCCAATTCCCCACCACCGACAATGCGTTTTGATTGGCTTAGTCAAGGACGCGCTAACCATTTCGATGCAGTGATTGGTCGGTACTGTTATTAATTAGTGCAAAAACACTTACTAGTTGAGAAATTAGTTTGCTTGGCATAAAGGGTTTCCGATGATTCTGGGCTTCTAAAAAGAATCAATTGTGACATTCATCCAGTCTTGTAACACCTAATTCTAGAAAAGCCCCGGCTCTTTTTGTTCTATGACGTTAGAAAGAGACGGATAAGAGACGGATAAGAGACGGATATTTAGAATCTGGAGTTTACTATACTTGGTTTAAACCATATCTTATAATAAGAGGGTTTTAGTTTAAATACTGCACGATTCTTTATTTCAATCAAAATAATCAATACGTGTCTCAAAATTATTTGGTATCTACGATAAAATATTGTTGTTTAACTCTATAAAGCCAATCACAGACGTAGCTATAATATATATTAATATAAATCATAGCAAGGCATATTACGATATATTTTCAATACTAATCTTGAGTGACCGCACACGCAGCTATAATATATATTTCTGTTACTTCACCAACTTGTACTGTAATTTATATTATAGCTCGGCATATTAATATATATTATAGCTACGTCTGTGATGGGCTTAAATATATTATTAGTATGAAATATGATTATCTTTTATATCCTATTTAAATAATCACACAGAACATAAAGCACCACTCATGAATATTCAAATGATCAAAAATCAGTTTTAAATATTCGACAATACATTACGCAGGCTTTTATCTGTGCAGCGGGCAACCACAATTTAATGAACATTTAATTTTAAATTCATTAACCAGTGGGTTTCTGCGGTCTCAGTTTGGGATTTGCCACAAACAATGAGCATTTTCAATTAGACATTAAAATCAACTCTTTAACATATTAAGCACATCCATACAGAATTCATATAACAATACAGCTGAAAATGTTCGTGTCATAAGACATTACAGTATTACCCAACTGATATGGCGCGTCGTGAATCTTCCTTCGCACAGAAAATAAAGTATGGCCCGAAGATCAACGAAAGAATGCTTAAAACTTACAATCAACCTTAGATCACTATTATAAGGTTCATAATACACTGCAGCTGCTAGTTCAGTCTCACTCGCAAGTCACGCCCCTACGCACGGCGCGCGCTTACATGGCGGCAGCTTTTGATCAATAGCGGTTTCCCGCGTTTGAAAATGTATCTTCTGCGCAGGTACATCGGTAAGCCATATCAGTTGGGTACTACTGTACTCCAAATAACTGCGTTTAGTCTTTCTAATGGGCACAAAAAATTCTCAAATTTTTGGTCACTGAGCACACAGGCAAGTGAGTTAATGATACTGAATTATTCTTCTTATGACAATAATTAAGGTCACGCGTAAGTGAAATTCAATACACAAATAAAAGCTTATCTGTTACTATTAATATTATTATTGTATTAGCACTTCCTTCATATAACGTGTAACGATTTAAAAAAATCTATTATGTGTTTATCAGTTAGGACCTCTAAATGGATCACCAATTTTTATGCTGATATAATGTACTCAATTGTGTAAGGTGACGGTCCTCCAACTAAAAATAAGTAAATAAATATGTGTTCCAGCAGTATTTGTAATAAAGTCCTTTTCAACACACTCGCTCGTAAAGTGACATTTATTGCAAAATACAAGCCTGTTTTTTTCCTCGCAAGTGTATTGAAAAACGTCGTATGACACGCGTGTGCATTGATTATTACACTCTCAGCTCACTTATCGTAGCTTAACCGCCTACCGCCTGGAGTGCTTTGCACACATGTACCATAATGTACTATTAAATAGTAATAAACAAAATTAATCAGATTTGAATGTAATATTGAATTCTCTTTCAATTTTGCGTGATAAATCCTTTGTGTACAATTCTAACAGATATATTAATAATAACGATTCTACAATCTTTTATATATAAAATTCTGCTGCACGTGTGTATGTCACCGAATTCCTCCTAAACGGCTGGACCGATTTGAATGAATTTTTTTGTATGCGTTTGGGTGACGCCCTGGATGGTTTAGATAGGATTGGGTAGAGTAGGGGAGCACCGCAGGGTAGGGTAGCACCACGCAAACGAAGTCGCGCCGGGCAGCTAGTATTATAATAATTATGTTCTAGTGACACGAATAATTGGATAGAGCCCGCAAAGCGTGAAGCTCAACTTATGTTTGTCTATGATATACTTTAATAAATGAGCATAAAAGCCACGTGCATTATTTCCAGTTGAACTTTCAGGAACTCTGCAGCAGGTCGTGAGCAGTGCAGCCAAGTTCATTCTAACTAGACCCGGAACTTTGTTGCGACAGGAAATTGTAAAATAGTTTTTATGATCAATGCAGGTAGCACTTCATAAGTTTCCTTTGTGATATACCATGACGTATATACCACAGACCTCTTGAATAAGGTGTAGAGTTTGTGAAATTAGGGCTTGTAGAGTAAGGGCATGTAGAGTTATAAGCTTGGCTCTACATGAGAACTGATAACTTTTTTGTTTTTAAGAAAATTCTGTAATTTTTAAGATAAATAACTTAAATAACCAATTGGTACTCGTTAAATTACATGTTTTTTTATATTTCTAAACAAGCATACGACTCACCTGATGGTAAGCAGTTACCGTGACCAATAGATGCATGCAACAACAAGAGTTTCATTCACGGATTGCTGACTGTACAGAATATTTCAGTGTTTTATGAAACTTCGGAAATGCGAGGGCACCAACGGAATGAAAGCTAAATAACTATTTAGCGATAATCTTCTAAATCCAATTGTTCAATTGTAATATAAATGAGAATAATATTAAATTATATCATCTCCTATCTAATAATCAAATCAATGAACCCAGATTACGACAACCCTTATCATACATTACGTATCCAAGACTCTCCCGTAAAACAAACAAAAAGTAGCCCTTTCGCTTTGACACAAAGTACATTTCCCAGCAAATGCTTCAAATGGAAAAAAGCAGCGACAGACGAGCAGGTGTGTCGCAACAAGATACGCAGCCGAGCATTCGTTGTTCGCGTGCACTCGACTGAACGCGTTCTTATTGGAAAAATATAGAGAAATACGACCTACATCGGGGCACCGTGATTATTCGCCGGGAAAACTGGGCTCACTCCGCGATGTCATATGCTTGCGTATGAGATCCATGTTAATAAATAAATGACATGTATTTTTCTTTATATATCAGCCTAACGTCTCCATTGCGAAACTTCTCTTGTTTTTGTAGCCGTGTCCAAGTCGAGGTATACATGACCACTATAAGCTGGCCCGCGAAGGTATGCCTAATTCAACCTACCAGAGGCTTCCCAGAGGCTTGTTTATAATGGTTTTCTAGGGCTCGACTTGTAGCCGTGTGTGATCTGTTACTCCTTGTAAGTCAAGAATCACTGTCTATTAAATAACCCAGAACAAGGGTTTTCCGAGTGTATTTATGTCTATTTCTTTGATACGATCTGTAGCCTAAACGTAGATTTAAAAAATACTTCGTTTCATAATTAAACCCGCTAACGACAGTGGGAACAATACATCAAACGTTGTGAAACAATCGACGACACCTATTTTATTAACAGCAATAAAAGCACGCCCAAGTGCACATGAGGCGATATTTCAAGCACATCATAAAGGCATGTTTGCCATGTACACGGAATTGTTTGTAAAGGACACGGCAAACACATATTGCTCGTGACCGTCAAACGACAATCAATGGTAGGGGTGAGATGTGCCTATTGGTTTTAAAGGGTATCCCCCGTGCTCGGCCGACTGCGAAAATTGGAGACCCCTGATATGATGGACTGAGTATAGACCTTTTTATTATGTGCTGAATTTATTGAGCTTTGTTGCTGTTAAGCTCTTGATACTGGCTTCATTCGTGGACTTAGAGCTGATGTATGGAGGTGTGATAACTTTGTCAATTGTTAATGGACTTTACCACTACGGAATAAGAAACAGAACTTATCAAATAGAGCTCTGAAAAGCTTTCTTTTCCCATGGTGAGTGATGATGTGGCCGCAGGTGGTAATTACACGATATCTGGAAGGGATCTAGATCACAAGTTGCTGTTGGAAAACAGCGATAGGTGCTTGGCGATTGACTATCAACTTGAGTGTGGTAGCCAGCCAGTCGGGTACTACAAAGTACCCTACCATCTTGCTATGGTTTCCTTACGCCGTTTTTCTTCAGTGAAAGCAGAATCTCAATTTAAGATTGGAACCACAGAGATAGATTATTATAGAGGCACAACGTCACCAAAATTACCTTGTGGGAGGCGTGAGCAGTTTGCATGTAGATATATTCGTAGATAGTAATATCGTACACTAGTAACTTACTAGTCCCCTGTCTCAGTTTCGTGAAGTACATTTGTTAAAGTTGATAGAGTTCGTGCTGCGGCTGCGTTGACTGGTACAGGTCAGTTACCGAAAGCTGGCACGTTCAACACATATACACGTTACGCTTGTGTAGTGTCTGAATAAGCGCGCGGCGTACATCACACTGCATTCGCGTCATGAAAAGTCTGTCCATCTCTCTCGTGCGCGGTCAAGCTTATGAGTATGACCGAGACAGTTATTGTTTTGCTTTTGCTACGGCTCATAAGTATACAGTGGTATTTTTTTGTATTCGTCCGTTATAATTAACTGACTGATTAGAAGCAATAATGTTTTAAAACATACTGGCTCTGATTCTGTTGTTTACAAATTAACTAATTTTAGTCTCACTATGTCTCTTTCTAACAAAGAACATAAGAAAAGGATGTAAGAAATTTAGTCATGTCAAATTAGTCCAATGCTTGTTTTGTATAAATTTATCGCCATCTATCGTGGCTACGTCTAAATACCCGCAAATGAAGATGGCGAAGACTAATTTGAAAGCTTTAAGTATGATCTATCCTTTTTCAATAATATTCCCAAGAAAGAGATGTGATGTGAATAAATTAGTTTCGTGCTATTTACAACAGAATTGGCACCAATGCATCGTGAAATTGCATAAGTGTGAGGACTGTGAACATGCCAGCTTTCGGTAACTGTACTTCTGTCGCATCACATACTCTACTATTTTTTTATCTCTATGATTGACCCATGATGCTCTTCAAGGCATCCAACGTTTACAGGAAACATAAATACCAGAAATAAAACCCAATCATCCGTGATATTGTTAACTGAAATGAAATTCCATATAAAACTTCATGAAACGTGGAGTTCCCACGCGATAAAAATAAATCTTTGGCGATAGCTAGAAATGTTTGCTGTATTTATTGAGGAGCTGGAGGCGACACGTGGAGTCTTCGAGGAAGATCTAGTAGTAAAAGGGGTTGTTAATATAAAGTTTTACAAGTATGATGTTTGAAAAAGGAACATTTCGATCCGAAAAAAAAACGAATGATCAACCTCCTTTTTTGGTGGTTTTATATTTGTCCCTTAATATGCTGATAAACCAATAATAATTAAAGAATCTTTTATTCTGTCTTCACAAATTATATGTAAATTATTTTAGTATGGCAAAATATACAATTTGTGAGAGACTGGTGTCTGTACTAGGAAAACTTGTACCACAGATCACCAGGCTCCTATCCCACGACAATGATGTAGTAGCTCATTCAGTAAGAATTAATGAAGAGAAAAGTATTGCAAAAGCATTGATATACAACTAGCCTTGTCATGATGCTTCTAGCAGTGTACCTGATGGTGAGTGAATAAGTGTCGTATATCAATGTTTCGCGTATATAAAAATTATTATGAACATTTTAACAATAACAAATGGTTAGTACTTAAGTTAAACTAAAACAAGAGAAATGATAATACTACATAACAATTAACGTTTAATTTGCTCAATGACTTTATTGAATGCTTTTAATACCGCTCTCGTAGGAATTTGTATGCTATCAACTCATATGAAGAATCAAAATACGCTATCATCCATCGATTATAAAAACGTCATGTAAATTCTGAAACAAACCGCAGCTAATTTAACAAGACAAAAAGAACAAACAGAGCCTGTAATAATTCACACGATTTTTATTACACGTCGGTAAACAAATAATAAATATTAGAGGCCCATCGACCTTTAGTACCTTCAACCGCCAGCTTAGATATACAGCAATATAAACCTTGTCTGCTAAAAAGAAGATTCAATATTCAATACAGCTAACGTGGACGATAGAATTCTGAAGTGTGGACTAAAATAGACTTTATTAGATTGGAAGTAGGGTTTACTGTGGATGTGAGGTATATGTCGAAATAGTTGGACGCAGCAAAGTTGTCGGCGTGATTTAGTGATGGCAGGCTGGGTGAAAAATTGCCGGCCATGGGGCACAAATCATCGCCACGCCAAACGCCGATAGACGGACAGTCAATAATTTAGTATTTGCCGATAAATATCTAATACTTTTTATCTAGCATCCTAATAAGAACACGTTTTTATACTGAATAAATTTAATAACGTAATCTTTTTTGTGTTATTTTTACCTAACGAACGGGTGAAATACAATAACTCTAATGTTTTGATAAAAATGAAAAAGGATTAAAATAACGATGTTGAAACTAAATCTATAAAGTAATTAGTGGCATTTTATATTTTGGGGGTTATAACAAAGCCTATGGCCGTTCCTAATAGAGTTAAATAAATAAAAAATAACAGCTCAGATATACTTTCTTTTATACTAAATTAAATGTATATTTATGTAATAAACTAGCTGTCCCACGCGGTTTCACCCACATTCCCGAGGGATCGTATATTTTCCCGGGATAATAAGTATTCTATGTGTTAATCCAATACATATTCTATCTGTGTGCCAAATTTCATCCAAATCCGTTCAGTAGTTTTTGCGTGAAAGAGTAACAAACATACATCCATACTCATAAACTTTCGCATTTATAATATTACTAGTTGTCCCCCGCGGTTTCACCCGCGTTCCCGGGATAAAAATTAGCCTATATCCTTCTCCATACCATAGGCTATCTGCATGCCAAATTTCATGATGATCCGTTGAGTAGTTGAGGCGTGAAGGCGTAACAAACAACTAAACAAACAAACTCGCTTTCGCATTTATAATAGTTAGGATAGGATAGTAGGTATAATAAAGATTTAATCTAGAAATATCCCCGTAAATCCATTTAATATTCCACATCTATTCCAACCTCTTACGTCATAATAAACGAACAATATTATGAGTATTATTAATCACAATTGAGATTAGTGAAACCTCTCTACCCGTCAAAGGCACCCCTCGCTGTGAGGGAGGAAGACAGATAAACAATAATATTTGCTGAGACGAATCGTAATGGAATACTTTCTAGGTATTTGATAGCTAAGGTCTCTGTTTACCGTGTACCGTTGGGGAAAAATGCTTGGAAATTATTTTCCGGTTGGTTAATATATTTTTTGTACATTAAAAAAAGTTTGTGCCTTAAATGAGTGATTTTGGTTGGGCTTTCTATTCTGAAATAAATACATTCATAGAGTCATTGACGTATATAGAGGGGGGGGATGGTCTGGTGACCACCCCAGGATGTGGTCAAATGTACTTAACCTAACGTATGAATTAATTTGGGATGATCAAAATGGATTTAACTAAAAGAGTCTAGTAGATACACGTAATATAAGTTTAGGTACTAAAAATCATTTAAACTAGTTTCTGTAAGGGGCAGCCTAGTTTCCCAAGTAATCGTATGTTGCGTCTACGCTACGCGAACCGAGCGCGAGCCGAGCTACTCTTCGTTCGTCGCTCGGTCGAGCTTGCGACACGACCGCGATGCGAATCCCTGAGTTTGTCAAAAAACTGACAATTGACGGAGCGCAGTCGACCGTGAGCCGTACGCTCGTTCGAGGCTCCCAAGTCCGTCTACACTAAGCGAATTCATGCTCCAAGTATGCTCGGCTCATGCTTGGTTCGTGTAGGGTAGACTGGATAAAAATTATCCAGTTTCATTTTGTTTAAGATGATGATAGCTCAGTGGTAGTGATGTCGTATACCGAAGGTCCCGGGTTCAAATCTTACAATGAGTTTAAGCTTTCGATGAGCGAACATAGTGAGGAAAACATAGCACGTAGGGTACTTTGTAGTACCCGCCTGGCTGGCTACCACCATCAATTTGAAAATCTGTGTTCCGATAGTTGCACTTGAGAGCCAGTTCCTTCTAGGCTTTGTGTGCTTACCACCTTCGGCCACATCATCACTTACCATAGTGGAATTGCGGTAAAATAAAGGCCTATACACAAAAAACACCATATGACCTAATTATACCCTTACTATTCTTTTACTAATATTATAAACGCGAAAGTTTGTATGTGTGGATGTTTGTTACTCTTTCACGCAAAAACTACTGAACGGATTTGGGTGAAATTTGGCACACAGATAGAATATGTTCATAGGAAACTTTTTATCCCGGAAAAACATACAATACCTCGGGAATACGGGTGAAACCGCGCGGGACAATTAGTGCTAAATAATTCATACAAATCCATTCAAACATTACGGCATAATTAAGTAACAAACACTTAATCTTACACGTACACTTACGGAAGTAAGATAATAATGATATACTGTAAGTTTTGCTGACTCTACCCCGTACTCAATTCATCATCCAAGCCACACGGACGACAAGAGTGGGTCAATGGGTATTCCATCACTATACATCATTAACAATGCTCGCTTAGTGCGCGCTTTGTGTTCACTCGCGTTCATCATAATGTAGTGCTAGCGTGAAATATAATGGGTACGTGGGTGGAAGGAAATTTACATATCAAGCAAGCATGTAACAACATTGTATTTTCATATATTCAAAAGAAAGATCTAGAAAGATCTCGACGTTTCTCGACTTCTCAGTTTCCGAGTGTTTATAAGTGCTTTATCAGGGCCCTTATTACTTAATAAATAAGTTTGAATATATGTGTATTAATTTTAGAGATAGGTATACACATCTACTATGACTAACTGTCAGTAGTGATTGTTTTTTTTTATACCACTAAGGTGGCAAACAAGCATACGGCCCGCCTGATGGTAAGCAGTTACCGTAGCCTATGGACGCTTGCAACACCAGGGGCATCACTCGCGCGTTGCCGACCCTGAAGAAATCTCTTCACACCCTTTTTGAAGAACCCCATGCTGTACTCCAATGGGAAAACCACGACGGGGAGCTCATTCCACAATCTGAGCGTCCGCGGGAGAAAACTCCTTTGGGCCCGCACAGTTCAAAACAATTCTGGTTTCAATATGTGAGGATGGAGTGTGCTAGTTTACCGAATAAGTCGTATAAAAAAATGGCTAATTATTATCCCAAGAACGCGGGTGAAACCGCTGAGAACAGCTAAATTGAATAAAATTAAATGATTTATATTTTTTTTAGAATTGGTTTACTGACCGTTTCATTCTTGGATTTTAACTGAATAGTTCCTCGACCTGACAAACGACAAAACTGTTACCATGAGTTCCAAGACAACATAATCCTATCAACAACTTCCACGCACTTACTTCATAGTTAATTAATTGTATGATTACATAACCACAAATGCCAATAAGCTTACATTGCAGTCGCTGAAGCGCTGCGACAAAGAACTGACACTAATTGGAGGCCTCAGACAGCGCTGAATCGACGTTCCGCATCAAAGAGACATAACGAAGCTTACAGAAGAAATATACCAAAGAATATCTTGTGTTAGTCCAATCTTTTTAACTATCTGTCACATGGATTCATCCATTTCTGAAAACTTTGCAGTGGAAAGAAAATAAGTGATTAGTCTTTGTTAGTATGAAGTTAATGAAGCATAAACTAAATCGATTTTAGTTTCAGACGAACTTGAGTTTTAAACTATTTGCAATAATCCGAATACATCAATTCATCTTGGCACTTCGCGTTGTTATAAAATAATAAATGCTACAAGCTCTACGAGCGGCTACGTGTGCTACAGGATAACATACAGTCTATGTCGTAGCATTATCGTAGCTCTTATTAACCTATATAATTTATATTTTAGTAGTCTCCCATAAGGTCATCGCCCACTATGTCAGCACCGCTCCATCGCAGTAACGCCTCGGCATCTACATTGCCATGCAAGTGAGGCCTTTAAATCGTATGCGTTAAAGTAAATTTTACAATGACTAGATAAAATAGTGGACGCCTCGCGGCCGCTACAAGCCACTAGTCCTGCTGACTGCTCACTTCCAGCGAGCGGTCCGCTCCCTTACTGTGTGACGCCAGAAAGCGGTATCTTGCCATAGCCGCGCTACCAATTTCACCGGTGCCGCGCCGCCCTCGAGCTGCCACCTCGCAGGCGGCGTGCTGGCAGCTAGTGTTTGGATTAAGTTGAGGCGGGCCGGGTCGCTGCTGCGATGGAGCCGTGCTGACAAAGTGAGCGATGAGCTTAAGGCTTGAAACATTAAAAATTATCGGCTTCTACGCTGGCCCGGCTCGTCGTTTGCGTGCTCGCCATATGTCACTTCGCTATAGACAGATACGGCGATTTCTTAGATTTAATATTTCGTGCCCGTCGCCGGAATCGCCTAGTTCGCACTGCCAGCCCTTAAGGTTCTACGCAGATGTTGACAATATAAGTTTCTTCACATTCACCACATTCCTCCAGCAACAAATAATATTCCAGCAATCACACTTAACACGTACCCAGCCAAAAAAAACATATGTCCTGACCAATATGAGGCTGCGTACACGTCCGAAGGCGCTAATATCAGCAATTACACGGGCTAGCGGAGCGCGTGCGAGCCGCCCGTTTCATTACACCTTACACCGCCCTGTCCTCGAGTGTAATGTTGGTGAAAATTACGAGCTATGGTTATCTTAGTGTGTTGAATGACACGTTGACAGCTTATAGACGTTGATTATTGATAGACATGGTTCTTTGACCGTTGGATGATGCATTTCGAGTATAATGCATGCGGTATTTGTTTTCAAAGATTATGCTTTATTTTGAATAAAGCCAATATAGACAGATAGAAAGAAAGAAAGACACTTATTTATTTGACGAACACATTAATATAACAATATTTAAAATTATAAATAAACCAGAAGGTCTGTGCCGTCAAATAGGACACAACTCAGCATAATAGTCCAAAAAAATATTTAAAATATCTGGGGGCACGGGAGTGCCCCCCGCCAAGACAGCCAAGCGAAGCGAAAGGGCACTACCTACCTTTTCTCGAAGCGCTTCGTCGTTTTTTTGAACCATCATAACTTGGGTTTGGATTATACCAGATAAACAAAATTCTCGGAACATGATGTCAATAGTGAACTTATTAAGTATATTAAGTTTCAATAACATAGCTCTTATACTTTAGATTTTATTGATATCTAAAAAACCCCGATTTCGTCACTGACTCACTGATGATCATCAAAACTCATAGGGTACTTTCTGAAGTCCTAGAAAGCTGAAATTTGGTATGTAAGCTTGTATTAGTACACAAACAACAAAAAAATTATAAAACTTGGAAATTTCAAACAAAAAAAAAAAAGTGAAATCCCACCAAAAACATTTTCATGTAAAATGTTGCCGCCAAGACATATGGCTCGTACTGTCAAAAAGTTATCAGATCTCATGTAGAGCCAAGCTTATAACTACATGCACTTACTCTACAAGCCTTAACTTCACAACCTCTACACACCGTAGTCAAAATTTGTGGCTTGGCCGTTTCAATACTACAAGAACTATTGAATAACAAAAAAAGCAATGAACAGTGAACACATTTTTCACCTTACTCCCATGTGACGGTAGCGAAACGGCCAAGCCACAAATTTTGACTACGGTGTGTAGAGGTTGTGAAGTTAGGGCTTATAGAGTAAGTGCATGTAGTTATAAGCTTGGCTCTACATGAGATCTGATAACTTTTTGACAGTACGAGCCATATGTCTTGGCGGCAACATTTTACATGAAAATGTTTTTGGTGGGATGTAACTTTCCTGAGTTTCTTGCCTATTCTCAGTCTCAACCTCGATCGCATAGAGATACCAGTTTCATTTTGTCATGAAAAAAAAATATTTCTAAGTGATAATAATACTTGGGTTTGATAATCAATGTACAATCGGCGTATTTGTTGAAGTTCTAATAAGGTCGTAGAAACATTTACACCTGCATTCAAAATAGAGCTGTAAACTAAAACAATAAGACTGAAAATAGCTCAGTTTTCTGACACTAGTACAATCTAATAGCAAAGGCAAAAAAGCACAAGGCAGTGTTTCCAATCTGCCTAGGAAATATCGTAACTCTAGATGCTGGTCTGGACCGTCGGATACTGTGGATATGGACGCCGGTTCATTCCATCGACACAATGGGTATTATAAACCGATCCAGTGCCTTTGTTTGCCTTTGAATACTATTAGAGGCTTGGTAAGCTCTAGGTTTCGTCGATAGCTTTTTGGAATCAATATCGATATCGTGTCTTGACCCTGGTGCCTTCTATGGTATTATGTAAGTAGCTTGCCATTTAGTTGAACGGTTTATCAATATAAATAAATTAATAAATACCCCGGGACATTCCTCACACACGGTCATCTGATCCCAAACTAAGCAGAGCTTGTACTATGGAAACCAGATAACTGATATACTACATATACTACTTTGTGTTTGTAAATACATACTTAATATACATAATAATATAATTACTCACAATTCTATACATAGATATCATTTTATCCTTACACCACATAATATGACTCGAGAGGCAATACAAAACTTAACTAATAATGAAAATGTTACAATTGGCGGCTTTATCACTTGTATTAGCACTTCTGATACAAAAAGTAATTATATTTCTTATTAGGATAGATTTATGGTTGGCTATGGGTTCATAATGGTTTCACCCGGGAGATAGCTAATTATTAATACTCGGGGATAATGTAGCTTCCTATTAGTGAAAAAATTTTTCAAATCCGACTGGTAGTTCCAGAGAATAGCCAGTTTAAACAAACAAAAAAATACAATCAAAATCTTCCGCTTTATTATATTAGTAAAGATTAGTATAGATTTCTGTAACCAGTGCGATAAATTTGTATGTTGTGTCATGTCACCACCAGAATATTTGTTTAGTATGTAATACTTTACGCCAGTTACTCTCAATTTTGAGAGTAAACGTACTTTGGGACTTTAAACAGACTAAACTTTTGTGGGAACAGTTTATTGAATAAGTTTAAACAAAAAACATCTACAAAGTGGGTTTTTTGCTAAAAATATAAAATAACGATGTATAATATATGGTCGGCAATGCGAGTGATACCCCTGGTTTTGCAAGCGTCCATAAGCTACGGTAACTGCTTACCATCAGGCGGGCCGTACGCTAGTTTGCCACCTTAGTGGCAAAAAAAAAATATGAACTTTAATCTCCGCCTAGAAGTCAGCGTTTTTAGAATCATCCTCATTTAGTATTTTTGCTATTGGTCAAATAATATAAAATTCTATCTAGTATATATAATACTATATTCATAAGGTATGAAGCTAATAAATCGCGTCGGCGCAGCTTCCACTTTACTAGAGATTCTCTTAACTTGCCAGACTACATGCTTTATATGAAATCTCGGCAAAGTTACGGCAAGTTATGACAAGAAAACTGCACTTTATAGCCAAGTTTGTGAATTAAAAATAAGTATAATATCATTGTTCAGTTTGTTTTTTAATGTTGTACTTTTTCTTGGGCGTTCAAGTTTCACGTTGAGATTATTATTCCACAACGATGTACTAATAATTATAATATATATATTATAATATATAATATTATAAATGCGAAAGAGAGTTCGTTTGTTTCTTTGTTACGCCTTCACGCCTCAACTACTCAACGGATCATCATGAAATTTGGCATGCAGATAGCCTACGGTATGGAGAAGGAGATAGGCTACTTTTTATCCCGGGAACGCGGATTAAACCGCCGGGGACAGCTAGTTAGGATATAGTTAGGATAAGCCACTCTTTTGAGAGATTACCTATGTCTAGCGACTAAACTCTCACTCTTTGTTGAATCTAGAGGTGCGATTCGGGACGCCATGTCTCTTTAGCTTTTTAAATTGAAAACTACTGGGTACATATAGTATGGAATAACTAAACTAACTATTAATTTGTAACTATTTAATACTTTAGTAACAATTCTATTATTAATTACACACAGGCAGACTAAACGTCGTAATAAACGAAGCCCATAGTTCCCAAAGTAATATCCCAAGATAAA
Source organism: Polyploca ridens (assembly GCA_951394255.1). NCBI lineage: Eukaryota > Metazoa > Arthropoda > Insecta > Lepidoptera > Drepanidae > Polyploca > Polyploca ridens. The sequence goes on along the minus strand of OX596247.1, from coordinate 1,234,427 downwards.
TGGTTGTTAATAAGAAATATAAATAATTAATAAGGCATACATTACGTACCTTCTCCCACGCAGGCCCGCTTGATTGGGATTATTCACATCATAGAACATCTATGATTGAATCCTCCCTTTTTTCTTCAGCAAGGCGAGGAAAAATATCGCAAAGGGAAATAATTACTACCGAGGGTTTGGGCCCCGATCACGTAGGGGGACGTAATTAAGGCTGAGGGGGGCTCAAAGCCTGGATCATTTTCCTTTAGGTGTGCTTTTGTTCATATAGTCTACCGTTGCTAAAAATAATACGTTTTTTTTGTGGAAATCAGGTCGAGTTGGATATTGCAATATTGACAAAAATATTATATCGAATCGAAAAAAATATTTATAGATTACACGTATTATATGACGTTATTTTATTATATCTACTTTAAATTAATATTCCATACAATCGCTAAGTAATGCTATACTTAGTAAACCACCAAAAGTATTATTTCAAAAATCCATAATAATATTAGAGTATGCGAAAGTAACTCTGTCTGTCACGCGTTAACCGTTAAACTGAAAGCGATGAAATTTGGCATGCAGATAGCCTATGGTTTGGAGAAGAAAATCGGCTACTGTTTATCCCGGGAACACGGATGAAACCGCAGGGGACAGCTAGTATACCTATTATAGTTACAAGAATATTAAAAAAATGAAAAAGCAAATAAGAAAAGTCTAATACCATAGAATAAATAATACTAATTCAGAAGGTTGTTTTTGGCTAGAAAAGGAGGCAATAAACTGCAATTAATCTTGTCATAAATTAAGTATAACTATGACAATAATTAACAAACCTTATTTTGGAAAAAAAAATATTGTTAATTATTTATATATATTGTTAATTATTGAAAAATAGCCAGACATAGTCAGATTGTTCAAAAAATATTAACCTTGCTGAGTTTCTTGCCGGATTCTTTTCAGTTGAAGGCCGAGTTCCGAACCGGTGGTAATTTCAGTAAATGTGACCTTCATAAGTGCCCCCTCTGGGGCCTAAATTGAATAAATGGCTTTGACTTTGACTTTGATTCATATTGACCTGTAACTCACAAAAAACGATATTGATTTGATTTTTTAATAGAACCCCGTACTCAGTCCTAGAAATGAACCTTGTACTTTTTAAAACAAGATTATTATTATAAATCACGGTAATGGCACCAACTGGGCTGTTAATCTAATAATCCGTTCTGACGTTTGGTAATATTAATGAGGGTTAGACCTAATTATCGAGACAATTGGGAATTAGCTCAATGCCCTTTTAACCATAAAGTATTTGTACTCACATTAAATATCCCTCCTTTTAAATGGGTAAGATTTTTCAGCTTTTTGGACAACAAATATTTACAGTGCAGTATGACGAAAAAAAAAACAACTTTTAAAAAACGCTACATGCAATGTATACAGAAGTGTATTTAGTTTATAAGCAAATGTATTTTCTCTTAGTATGTGTTTAATTGTTATCTCCTTTTCTGTATTTTTTAAATCGTTTTATTTAAATAAAAATCACCCTTTTGATAAACTCATCTGTAAAAATAAGCTCTGACGAAGTCAGAGGTAGCTCGCGGGCCGGGCCATTATAGCGCCCGGACAGGATAAAAAAAAAAAAAAAAAAAAAAAAAGAGTGAGACGGGGCACACTATTACACTGATTTAGTTAAAAAGCGATTATGAATAAGGGGGTAAATCATTCTTGAAATTTGACTATGAAAAATATAAGTACAGTTTACTATTTATTTACGGCCTTACTCATAAACGCTATTTAACTAAATCTACTGAATAAATGGTCAAATAAATAACGTCACCTTGCTGTCATTGTCAAGCAATTTGACGTTATTTAGGTGACCACTTAATCAGCTTTTAGTTAAATAACGTTTTATGAGTAAGGGATTTAGAGGAGAAGAGATATTATTATGCATGATCATAATACCTATCCCATAGTCGTCTACTTCTAGAAATGTCGTCTCTAACACGTGTTCGTTCTTCAAGTCAAAGGACATTATGCAGTTTAGGCACTCCTAAACTAACTAAATACTTTCTTGGAAGTCAGCATTCAGATAAGAAAAATCGGCAAGAAACTTTAGGTTACATTTTTATGGTCAATCTGACTATATAAGGTACTAATAAATTAGTGAACTTCCTCTTGAGGGATGAATGTATAGATAGGTCATTAGTAATATCGTCAATAATATTAGAAAAATAATCCGAGGGAAAAAAAAATCTTTGACTTGTATGGTCTCTCTTGTGGAGTCTCTATGCAAGTCAAAGAAGTTTTTTTTTTCACTAATTTATTTGTACCTTATTTTGGCCATATCTAAGTATAAGTATAAAAACACAACAAAAAAAATTCTTCCATATAATCATGAAAAAAAAACTTCCTACGGCAGAGCTTCACTGCATTAACCTTGCATGGTCTTGATTCGCGAGCTCGTCTTCCCTAACATTCATTAGTTCCACAAAAGATTTTGCCAGCCCTAAGCTATTTCAGCTTTCTTATTCCATTATGATTATGTATTCTATGCCCTAAGCTCAAAGTAAACTTTGCAACACTTTACTATAAAATCTTCTGTTCTCCGAACTTATCCTAACAAAGCGGCCCAAACAACAATTTGTATGCATGCATGCGTATTCAGGCATGAAGTTCCATTCGCAGTCCTTGATTATACACACACATAGGTATATAGTATGTATGTATGTATGTATGTGTATAGTGAAATTGCTTCGTCTGCCTGGCGTTAGAGACACCGGCAGCTTAACCGGTCGGCGCTACTGCGAATACTAAGCAAATTGGGGTGTGGATGCTGTGGATAAGATTTGGCGAGTATATATTTTAACATCGATGTGGCATTAGATAGGCGAAAAATATGGCGGTGAACTGTCAACTTTTATAGAATTTTGATATTATAATCTGGAATATTTTTAGACAACTTAGTGAAAAAAATGGCGGATTACTGTCGAAATGTTTAGATTTTTGAGATATTTGACAAATGTAAAGTGCTACATTGATGTCGAAGACGTAAAAATCGGATTCTTAGGCGTCGATCCCACAGAGAGAGTTCTAGTGTTCCGAGTTCCGAGTTCTGCATTCCGTGTCGACTATTGTGCATACAGCAAGCAGTCTAGAGTTCTGCAATATTCGCTACTGATCGCACATCATACACTTTTTTTACTTTCAAAGGCCCCAAAGCTTAAAGTCAACGCGGAATGCAGAACTCGGAACGCAGAACTCTAGAACTCTTCTCTGTGGGATCGGCGACTAAGCCTTCGGCGTTCTTAAGAACAAGCATTGTTAATCAGAATGCTAGACCGCTCGCTGTGGGATAGATGCTGAAAAATCACGTTTTAAGAATTAAGTATAGTTTCAATCAGAAATTGGTACTTTCAGTGATTGATAGTTCGCGCTGTGAAGCAGAAATATCTTAGGTTTGTGAATTTGATTTTGGCTTCAAATTAGGTATAAAGAGTAGAATGATTAAATAAATGTAAAAAAATGAATGAAATTAACAATTTAAAAAAACGCCTCCACTCGTTAATATAACGTCACCATGGCTTACCAAATTCGATAGCGTTGAATCTTGTTGAATAGACATAGACAACTTTCTGCATAATGAAACGTTGTTTCTTAGGAGACGGGACAAATTGCCGTGCAACTAATCCCCTCTTATGTGTACTAAACCTTATTACCCTCTCTTCTTCAAACAATATTCAAGTCAAACCCATTATAATCAAAGTTGAAAATCGTACAGCAAAATGTCGGTTTTGATATAATGAGACCGAATGAAGTATGTAACAGGATACACGTGTTCAAGTGGCGTCAGGTGTAATTTATAGCTTTGCCGGGTTTTAGTATTTAATCTTTATCATAATTCGATGTGACACAGCCATGGTTACATGGAGTTTTGTGTGTCAAAGTTTTTTTATTGTTAAAAAGGGTCGGATTTTGGACCTTTTTTAGGTCATAGAGACGCCTGGGAATTGGGATAATGGCCAAATCTTTTTTCTACCTTCTAATGGAAAACTAGAATAATCTTACCTATAAACAAAGTTTTGTTTCATTGTTATCTATTATAACTTTGCGTCGTTTTAGAAAAATAAATGTATCTATCTTCCCAACTACAAAAAACTATGTCATATTTAGAAACTATCATTTGATATTATTAATTTCGAGCTAAGCAGAGTGCCATCGGGGCTCAGTGGTCAATACATCACACCACAGGGCTTTTCGGTGAAGAAAAATATCATCATCATCAGCCTATAAATGTCCCACTGCTGAGCACAGGCCTCCTTTCACAAATGAGGGTGAAAGGGAATGGGCAATACTCCACCACGCGTGCCCACTGCGGATCGGTGGAGGTAGGCTTGTGGTCCTACTGTTGGAATTTTTCAAGCCGCCTAGGAGGTGTCCAACTAGCTTAACGGTGATAACCGGGACCAACGGCTTAACGTGCCTTCCGAAGCACGGAAACGCTCGATTTGAAATACCACTAGGCGGTCACCCATCCAAGTACCGATCACGACGATGGTAGCTTAACTTTGCCGATCGATTAAGAACGGCTAATCATGCTACACCACGAGCGCTTCAAGAAGAAAAATATAGAGAGAAGGAAACCATGGCATAGAGGTATTGTAAATTATAGTACCGCCTAGCTTTGGTACCCAGCCTCAAGATCAAAATCTGTCAACAGCACCTACCGGTGTATTCCGTTGTTGAACTTAGGCTTTATCACAAGGTACAGGTATCATTGATGGAGGAACATTAATAAATGATTAAAGAAAGACGCAGAGGAATGCTAGTATAACATTGACTTATATATTACTGGCGTAAGGATAGGGCCAACCGCGCGACGAAATGGCACCAACGCGCTGGCCCTAAAAAGTCAGTATAGAACCAACGCGACTCAGCCGTCTGAGGTTTGCGGAACAGTTCGTTCGTTTATTGTTTATTTTTTTCTTGTATTTGTACATTGTACGTACGAACAAACAAAGTCACATCGTACGTCTATGCAACGCGGTATTTCGTAGTTCGATCGATTTTAAACAAATGGGGGTACTGTTTACTTATATGAAGAAGTTTTTTGAAAAATGATCCGGTGGGCTTATCCTTTATTTTTGAAATCATTGTAGTATAACCACAGACATATATCTAAACGTATAATATTTATTTAGTATAAAACCCAGCAGTTTCTAATTACAGGCGTCTCCGTCGCTCACGTCCTCAGTTTGTTAGTATGCTTCTTGTGCTTTGCAAATTACGAAGTTTCATGCTTTGAGAGACGAGTGACGTCATCTACCTACACTTTATTAATATCATTAGAAATGTTAGTGATAGGTTTTGATGAGTCTAAATGGCTTGAAAAAACAGCGCAGAGAAGCGTTCGTGGTGTAGCATGATTAGCCGTTCTTAATCGATCGGCAAAGTTAAGCCATCACCGTCGTGGTCGGTACCTGGATGGGTGACCGCCTAGTGGTATTTCAAAGCGTTTCCGTGCTTCGGAAGGCACGTAAGTTGGTCCCGGTTATCACTTAATTGTGATAAAAGGAAACTAGATAAAAGGAATCTATGTCTTCTCCATACTATCTGCATGCCAAATTTCATGTTGATTCGTTGAGTAGTTGAGGCGTGAAGGCGTAACAAACAAACAAACTCACTTTCGCATTTATAATAGTTAGGATAGTTAGGATTATTTCATGGTTCATCTAGAAATCTTGTTGTGGTGTGACGATTCTTTAGTAGGTATAATAATAATTATGTTGAATAATTCAAATACGTACATTAGTTTTAATATAATCATTCATATAAGATTCGCATAATAACTAAAATCATCAAAATTTCAGGTTATATAAATAGCAAGTAACTATGTATATTCACTTAGCTGATTAAGTTAGTGTTACAGGAGTTCAAAGCAGATGAGTGGGCATGCCATGCCTCTGAACTTCATCTCCAGCTTGCATAATCTTCAAACTTACCATGTGTTTAGTTCCGCACATAGCTTATATTAAGATTTACACTACTAGCTTTTTGCTCACGATTCGGCTGCCTTTTTTAAAATGTCATCTTTGTTTTATGTCAGCCCACTTGGATAAAATAAACATCTATAACTGCAAAGCTTCATTAACTTGTGAAAACTCCGTTCAGTAATTTCGGAAATTCTCAGTTTAAGTGTATTCCACTAAATTCAACTGTATGTGTACTAATTTAACATTCATACCTTACTAGTTTAAGTGTATTCGGTAAATTCAACTGTATGTGTACCAATTTAACATTCATACCTTACTAGGGCCTTAACTGAATAAATGTCTTTTTGATTTCGATTTTGAGTTATGCAAAATTATTATGTGCATATAATTACATGTATATATATGTAGATATATGTTCTTTTTTATTATCCTTTGACGTTTCACTTCTCGCGAGGTAGGTTCGTAAAATAATATTTACGTAACACTATACTAGATACTGGTAGTATTTTCCTGAGAATCCGCAGTTTTTAAGATTAGGATATAAAAATTAAATAAAGTTGATTAACTTACCCGAGCGCGCGATCGCACCCCCTGTTGATAGTCGTAGCCTCTTCCCTGAAACAACAAAATCTTTTTTTTGTAAAATGTTTGGAAACATAAAAAAACTATAACTTGGTGAGTTTCTTGCCGGTTCTTCTCAGTCAGGCTGACTTACGAACCGATGGTAACTTCATTAGCAACCTTTATAAGTGCCCACCTAGAGCCAAAACTGAATCAGTAGCTTTGTAATAGTAACATTGTTTATGAGATGACAGCAGCGGTATAAGCTCACAATATGTCAGATTACGACTAATATATTCAATGAAATATGGATTTACTGAACAGTTTATGAAAGGTTGAGCTTAGCATTATTCCGCTCAAAGAGCAGCTTGACTAGTGATTTACTTTATAGAACATTTAAGCCAAATAACTGAATACTGTATTTCTAAATGCGCGTAAGGTCACCAGAGCTCACTGGGGAGGGAGGACCGGTAAGTAACGGGTGGCTCGTGCGTTGCAAGCATCCATAGGGCTACGGTAACCGCTTACCACCAGGTGGTTCGTAAGCTTGTTTGTCGACTTAGTCGTTTCTTTTTCTCCCGGGCTATAGTAACATGCTCAATCAAGTCTCTAACCATCAACTAGATCAATAAGCTGTGAGAAATCTTATAATTATAGAAACATTTGTAGTCTTACTTATACTGGGTGGAGACTTCGAGATGGCATATTTTCGAAACCTATGTTGGGTTAGTCATGCTGAAAAACTTTTAATGTGGGACCAATGGTGAATTCTCAAAAAAAATTTAATTCTTCATAGTAAATGTCAACCTTGCTCGATCATAATGTATGAAAAGTAAACATTTTTTTTTGAGTATTCAGTGTTGGTCCCATAGTAAAAGTTGTTCAGCATGACTAACCCAACATAGGTTTCGAAAATATGCCATCTCGAAATCTCCACCTGTTATACATACATAAATATAATTAGAGTAAACGTGAATGGTTTTGTAAAGATACCCAGCTGTTAGATCTCATAATCCTATAAAAGCACGGAAAAATATCGGAAAGACCAAATCCAAGGAATCTATGAAACTCAGCACCCTGGATACACACAATAACCAAGTTCCCAGTAGCGACAGTACAAGGATCAAACAAAATAACTAACAAGCCTCAAAGTTCCGTAAGCTCCGTGAAAGCTCCGCGACCTATTCTAACGGTTAATCCGCGTGTGACCGCGAGGACGCGTTAATTCAGTTACCGCTTTGCTATTTCAATTATGGTGTAAAGTTACATTTTCATAGTTAGATTAACAATAAGCTGATGGTTTGGTAGAGCAAAAAGGTTTTTATGATACATAATTACCCAGCTATTAGAATCTCACGCAGGTTAGTAATTTGACCGAACGAATGCTATGCCTAAAATGGGAATACAACAACTAGTGTAAACTTGGCGATAGATTCAAAATATTCCATATACACCTTAGAAAGTTGATTTTGCTGAGGAGAGCCGGCAATAAACTCAGCGATTACTCTTTTCCCTTCAACTGAGAAGATTCGGCAAGGACAGAAAATCTAATAATAAAAGAAATGAACACAATCTGATAGGAGTAACATAATAAAGTTCTCCAACACATTATGACGTCATGAAACCAGAAATTTAATTAACATAACAACACAGTTATATCAATTAAGTATTAAGAGTTTAACTTAACACGTGTGGCGTCTAGTGGTGAGACTAAAGTTAACATTAAAACTTGAACTATTTGTGGTCGTATTGCTTGCATAGATCTGTTGCATTAAAGTTAGTGGTTACCTTTTTTCATCGAACAATTACCCCAAAAAAGCGCAATTACGTTCATTTTACTTGAAATCTATTTCGCCAAATTCCCACCACCGATTAAGCGCTCTGATTAGCTGTCAAGAACACATAATATAATGATTGGTCCTTACTCTTCAAAATCAGTCATCATCAGCCTATAATGTCCCACTGCTGAGCACAGGCCTCCTTTCACAAATGAGGGTGAAAGGGAATGGGCAATACTCCACCACGCGTGCCTACTGCGGATCGGTGGAGGTACGCTAGTGGTCAACCTACTGTTGGAATTTTTCAAGCCGCCTAGGAGGCATCCAACTAGCTTAACGACTATCACAATTAAGTGATAACCGGGACCAACGGCTTTACGTGCCTTCCGAAGCGCGGAAACGCTCGATTTGAAATACTAGGCGGTCAGCCATTTAAGTACCGACCACGACAGGCATAGCTTAATTTTGCCGATCGATTAAGAACGGCTAATCATGCTACACCACGAGCGCTTCAAAATCAGTGCAATTATTTTTTTATTATTACTAATTTGAAAATTAAAAAAAGCTAATCTTATTTGTAGAAGAGAAAATCCAAAAAGGAGTTTTATCTTTGGTAAGAATCTCTCCTATTTATTAAAAGAAACGATAATCCTTAAGTAATTCAGTTTACACAAAGCCATAACAGGACAGTAGCAATAACCACGAGGGAAACAAAAAGAAATTACCAACCAAAGTAGGGTAAGACACTTAAAAAATTCATAAAGCAAACTTAAATTGAGTGATATCAACAAGTTCGGATGATGGCAATGTTAAAATTTAACCACCCTTGTGGGACTAAGCCGTAATACGATTCGCAACGTTGCTAACACAACTTTAACCAACTTTAACTTAACTTTCAGTGGTAAACAACGGTTTTCAGCTTAAGTAATAACGTGAAAGTTTTTACAGCTTTCTGTGAACTTGTAATTGAAATTATAATTCGGTATTGAAAAGAATACTACACGGAATTGTTTTTGGGAAAGGAAAATTATTTCGGGAGACTTGTTTTTAATTAAAAAAAAATATATTTTACTATTTATGAGATGTTCCATTGGAAAAAAAAATCTTTTCAAAATGGCGTAGTTAGTTCCTCTTTTGGCCACCGGACCAGATAAGTTTGTTGCATTATACACGCGTCACGCATGCTGTCACAAATTCATAGACAAACGGCCTTATACTTAGTTTATAAATATCGAGACACTTTACATAAAACCTATTTACTGAATACAGAGTTAGCAAATGACATACAAAAATATTCTGAAACTTTAGTGAAAAAATTCAATGTTTGAAAAAACACGCTTTATCGTACTTTTTATGTAAAATTAGCAAACAAGGCGCCCTTTGTGTAAAAAAAGAAATGATTGTAAATCCATGGAAATTGTACCCAGAGACGCAATTTATTCCACTCTGGAGTGTGATTATGGTACAAGTTGTAAGCTGAACGCGGAATTACATATTTTAAAGTAACTTAAAGTTGAGCTTCGTTCGGTTATATTTAAATTTGTTGACCACATTCTCAACATGAAAGGTGATAATTATATTATATGTGCAGCTAATATTGCTAACCAACGATACATTTTACAACAAATACTAATAAAAACATCAGAAACATATAAAATGAATTGATGAATTTGAGAATTTGTCTACTTACATGCCCTCAAAAGTTTATATTACTTTTTTGGCACCCGCTACCGCCTATACACTTGGACCATAGAAAAAATCGACGCATTAGCGATCCAGACATTAAGTAAACAGAATTAGTCGACAGTAAACGAATCTCAGTCATGCCTTGTTTATCTTGAGTGTGTAATTACTGAGCCCTGGAAAGTGGGATTTCTGGGAGACGATAGAAAAACTCTACTTAAAGCCGACTTTCTATTGATATATATCTATCATAGCCAAGGATATCTTTTATATAGGTCTGAATTACCATTTTTTATGTGTACAGGATAGGCCTTTACCTGAGTACGCTATGGCTTGAATACGCTCCATATCATTATCAAAAAAATTATGCAGGTAATTGTCAAACTATTGATACCGCTTATACGTCGTTATTTATTCTGAAAAAGCTGTAATTTTATGTTTTTGAAAGTAGGTTAAAAGTGGAATCTATTTCGTTCATGCACTACAGCAGTCCAATCCTTTGGTAGCGGTTCGCATTGCTCGCTATTTATTATGTATATACACCGTGACTTTTTATTCGTCTTAGAAACGCAGCCCACTTAATGTACCCAAGGAACAGGTATATATTTTTTTTTTAATTTTCGTTTAATTTTTTTTTGTTAATTTTTCTAATAAACATAAAACTCATTAGACTTATGAAAAATCGAGTTAATAATTAAAGTTTACATATAAAATGGTAGAAAATACCAACCCAGAGCACGAGTCGAGTAGACTGCGCTCGTAACAGGGTGTTTAAAACTACGTCGGCGGTTTCAGGCTTGGCAACGCGCGCGATACCCCAGGTGTTGCAAGCGTCCATAGGCTACGGTAACCGCTTACCATCAGGCGGGCCGTATGCTTGGTACGTTTGTTAAACGACTTAGTCGTAGGTATAAAAAAAAATGTGTACCTATTCATTGGGTTCATTATGTGGGCTGCGTTTTTAAGACGAATAAAAAGTCACGGAGTATAGGCAAAAGAATTGTGGCTTTATGAAATAATCAAATAAGTAAATTTTGTACTCAACTCTCGAGTAAATATACAAAATAACGAATGCTTTCTTCTTATAGCTAAACTTCGAAGCGGTACATAATTTACGAAGGCAAACTAGTTGACCTGCTCGCTTCCATTGTTGGATGTCTATCTAGACGCCATTTTAGTGTTTTAGTCTTTGAATGTTTCATTATTATTTAGTCTCTTGTTCTTAGTATTATGTCTCTGAGTTATGGTATAAGAGCTAGCAACGTCGCGAAAAAAAGAACTTTAGTAAGGCTGGATTTTTGATATTTTCTTGCGTATTAAAACCTGATAGAGATGCACCAAGTCTGGCAGCTGGAAGTGGTTGCGTTTGCTTTTGCGCATCCTATTTGTCCTAGTGAAAAATTCGGATTTTTAACCCATTAAACCATTTTAGCACGAATAATTTTTTCTTCATCATTTTTTACAGTCTTTTAGCAACCTAAACTTAAATCGACAGAGCGTTATGTGGTTGCTACCTACGTGCCAGATGCTATTTTAGTTGTGAATCTTGTGAATGAAATATTTTCTTCTAAACCATTTTCTAAAAGCTGAAATTTTAACATTATATAGTTATGCTATCAATGAACCTAAAACAAACCTTGGCAGATGGAAATCTGGTTGCATAAGGGTACAAAGACTAATTTAAGATCAATTCAGCACACGAAAAGCAAGTACCGGAAATGGAATTAGAGACCCAATCGATAGCAGCAATGAACAAAATGCTAACCTGAAAAAGTAAATTTTAAACCGTGAGCTATTTGAAGGATAAAATAAGATAACTTTGTTTTCAAAATCAAAATAAAAAAGTAATGTATACAGGTTAGGCCCTGATAAGGCACTTATGAACGTTACAGTTGAATCTATCGACGATTCGAAATACACTTAAACTGAGAAATCTCCGAAAATATTTTGTACTAGTTGTCCCCCGCGGTTTCACCCGTGTTCCCGGGATAAAAAGTAGCCTAACTCCTTCTAGGCGTAACAAACAAACAAATTCACTCTCGCATTTATAATATTGGTTAGGAAGTTAGGATTTAATAATTTTTTTAATATAAATTATGTATCGGGAAGCTGAATAGTTGGTCCGACTTATTTGGATCATTAGAAAGATTGATTAAGTGGCAACACTGACCATAAAATCAATAGCAAAGTTAATAAAAGTTTGCGTGTAGCATTTAGAGAAGGCAGTCTATAGCAAGCACTCGACCTAGCCCCCTAAAAAGGAAGCTAAGCAATATTGCTAACGCAATTAATTTTTTCGAATTTACAGCAGAATTTAAGTAGGTAATTCATCAATTCCAAGTCTTTTAATGAATTGAATTGAACATAATGAGTAACTATTTTACCAAAAAGAAAATCGAAAAAATGGATTCCGTAGCAATATTGCTTTAGCTTCCTTTTTAGCCCCCCTGTGCACACCTCTAAGTGCAGTTGCTATTTCACCCGTTACTAAAACTTTTAATTTATACTGTAGGTGTAATTAAAGTGATAATTTAATTGTAAAATTACAACAATAAACATGTCGGGCCCATGAGGAGTTTCTTACGTCGCATCTTCTCATTATTTTTTTCATTTAGATAACGCGATGGTTTTTACTTTTTAATATACTTTTACTTTATTTAATTCGTTGTTTTCTTACCCTGTTCCTAATTATATGGAGTCGGTGCAATTTTTGCGCTGCTTCAATTCGACCATTATATCAGCATTTCCTCCTTTCTTACTAATTTCATCTTTCACACAATTCATCTATCTCTTATTCGGACTTCTTTTCGGACATCCATCCACTATTATAATGAATAATAATATAATGAATTTACCCTCCTTGATACCTTGACCTTATTATGGTCGATGCAATCATCTTTGAGGTCTTCAGTCACAATAAACCATGGCATGTCATGGTTAAGCACCATGTCATCGGCATAGCTTATGTTATTTACACAATTACCAGATGGTAAATCACTGATCAGTTGATCTACATAAATATTGAATAACCTTGGCGATGTCAGACTCCACATTCCAGTTTGTATGGATCAGACATTGCATTAGACCATTTAACATAATTAATCTGTTTGTTATACCAGACGGATAGTGTAGTAACTAATTCCACAGGGACACCTCCCTTCCTAAGCTTATCCCACAGGATATTATATGATGCTAGATCAAAAGCTTTAGAAAGGTCCAGGAAACATGCATTCACGAGGGTTTTCTACATTAAAATGTTTTCTAGCTGTCTTTTGCTGATATATCTCTCCGTGGCATTGGGGCCTTAAGATTATAATTGCAAGGCTTTTAACCCAATTAGCGTAATATAGCGGACGAGCGCAAAAAGTGAATTTACTTAGTGGGGTGCCATTTCTTGGAACTGCTTTAATTATTTCTATTTTAATTTGATAAAAAAAATATCCTTAAGATAAACAATTTGGCAGAAAAAAACGCAAAATTCCAAGTTAGCATTAGTTCATTTCTGGTGTCTAAACAATTTAAACAAAGAAATTTCATTGTCATATTGACAACCAAGTGACGCCTCAGGGGTAGTCAACATTTTTCTAGACAGTCTCATTATAATTTTAATAATAATTCATAACCTCAGTCAGGAGATACATGAAGCTACATGATGCTCAATATGGTTTTCGTCAGGGGCTGTCTACTGTGAGTGCTATATTTTACCTTAGAACATACGGTTAAATACTACACAGATAGGAAAACTCTCGTGAATGCATGTTTCCTGGACCTTTCTAAAGCTTTTGATCTAGTACCTATCATATAATATCCTGTGGGATAAGCTTAGGAAGGGAGGTGTCCCTGTGGAATTAGTTACTACACTCTCCGTCTGGTATAACAAACAGATAAATTATGTTAAATGGTCTAATGCAATGTCTGATCCATACAAACTGGAATGTGGAGGTCTGACATCGCCAAGGTTATTCAATATTTATGTAGATCAACTGATCAGAGTGCTCATTTTGGCTGTCATATAGATATATGACAGCCAAAATGAGCACTCTGATCAGTGATTTACCATTTGGTAATTGTGTAAATAACATAAGCTATGCCGAAGACATGGTGCTGCTGGTTCCTACGATTGGTAGTATTAGGAAACCATTATTCATATGTGAAGCTTATGCTGAGGATCATGGTTTAAAATATAACTCAAGCAAGAGTGAACTGTTGGTATTTAGGGGTAGAAATAAATGTCCGTCATATATCCCTCCAGTAACACTAAATGGCACTACACATACACTACAACAATACACTATGGCAAAAAGTTTTATTGTGACTGAAGACCTCAAAGATGATTGTGATATAGAAAGGGAGCGCAGAGCGTTGGCAGTGCGGGCAAATATGCTGGCTCGTAGATTTGCTGGTAGCTCAGTTTAAGGCATATAGCCAAAAATTTTATTCCAGCAGCCTATTGGCTAATTATACCCAAAAAGTATACAACACTCTGCTGTTGAGGCTTCCTCCTTACTGTAGTGCTTCAGGCATGTTTGCAGATGCGATACGGTAGATTTTTTCGCCATAATGCGGAAAGTGGCCTCTATTTTAAACAGGGCTAGAGGGAGCACCAATATCATTCTGAACGTATTTGCTGTGAGGGCAGATGGGCCTACTTTAGGCAGGTTTATGAAGCTGCACGTCATGCGTTATGCTTCATAAACTGCCTGTCGTTCTTTTTCTGTTGTTTTAATGTTTAAAATTTGTATTAACTTAGCTATTTTTTGTATATTTACTAACAATCTATGGACCCTGTTGTCTGAAAATAAATGCATTTTATTTTATTTTATAATGAAACTAAAATATTTTGATTTTTATTACCAAGTTGTTTATGTGTCTTTATTTCAATTGTTACCGAATAAATAGCTCATTCAGAATATTCTTTATATTATTGACCTTGTATGAGGAATGTCCCAGGATATTTATATTTATTTATTTATTATTATTTAATCTCTCTGATTTGGGCTTTGACGAGCTTAATAATGAAGAATCTGAATATCTAATAAATCTTAATATAAACTGATATATTATATAAGCCAATTCTTATAGACGTGCTTGTAGGCATTCGTTAATTGTCATGACTTTCTCTGACAAAGCAGTTTGTTGTCTATTTTTAGCCAGTAATGGAATCCTCATACTTCTTGGTCGAACGTAATCTAAACAGATATTCGAGTACCACAATATATTCTTAAGCCGATCTTAATCTTTGGATCGCGGTTAAATGATAACAACGAAAAGAATTGTTATTACAGGACGCGCGTCCCTCGCGAGAATCAACACTATTGGTGTGTATACTCTTATGCAACCAGATTTCCACCTGGCAAAATAATTTTACGTTCTAGTATAACTTTATCATATTAAGATTTCTGCTTTTTGAAAATGTTTTTTTTTTTCACAACTAAAATAGCATCTCGCACGTAGTAGTAATCACATAACGCTCATCCAAAAAAAAATATTTGCTAAGAGGACGGAGAAAGTGATGAAAAAAATTTAAAAAATGTTAAAATGTTTCAAACTCCGAAATTTTCACCAGTACAAACAGGATGCGCAGAAGGAAACGCAACCACTTCCGGCTGTCAGAGTTGGTGCATCTCAATCAGGCTTCTATGAGCAAGGAAATATAAAAAAATCAGCCTTGCTAAAGTTCTTTCTCGAAAACGTTGGTAGCTCTCGTACCATTATATGACAATACTAAAATAGAAACATCATTTGCTTTGTTAAAGACATTGTATTAATTATTTATTTACTATATAATGTATTAATAATTTATTTTTTTAAATGTGTATGCAAATAAATAAATAATTTGAATTTGAATTTGATTAGTTTACATTATTTGATTGAATCAGGTTGACTATCTACTTGCTTGTCAGATAGGTAAGCTCCCGAGTCCACCTGATCTTCTATTATATTTTAGCTGTTCTTGCTTTGGTATATGGCTGCGAATGAAGTTTTAACTAGCCAGTTTGGTTCTGGGTGTACTCATTTTAATCAGAAAACCACGAATTAAGTAAATCATTTATTTCCTGACTTGAATTAAAATCATAAAATTAAATTAAATACATGTTTGTAATTGAAACTAGACTATTGAAAGAAATATATAATAAATATAATATAATGAAAAATTGCCGATCTAAACTTGGGTTTCAAAGAGATGACAATGCATCTAGAAATATCCAGCCAGAATAATAAGGCATTATAGGTAAGTCTGTGCCATTAAATAACTGAATAATAACGTTTACTCGAGCGGCAAGTACACGACGGTGGCACAAGACACACAAAAGGAGCATTAATCATTCTCAAAGGAGCGGCGTGGTTGGGCATCTATGCATTATAAATCGGTACTCATACGTACCTAGAGACAAGCTGATACTAAATTGTCGTGGTTCTGCGGCGTTTACCCCCGCTGACTGTCTATCTTTGCTTTCACATACTAGCTTTCTTTTGATAGTTGAGATTTCTTACAATATCTTTTTTATTGAGCCAGATTTATTTATAGCTTAGCAAACTCATCCCGAGTTTATAAGAAACCTAATTAAGTTATTTTTTCTATATTGATTTAAACTATGGTTTTAATAAATTGACCCATGTTTTACAGCAGCAAATTTTGAAAGGGTGGCTTGTTATTATGGAACATAGCACTATCTCATCATCATCAGCCTATAATGTCCCACTGCTCAGGCCTCCTTTCACAAATGAAGGTGAAAGGGAAAGGGCAATACTCCACCACGCGTGCCCACTGCGGATCGCTGGAGGTAGGCTAGTGGTCAAATTACTGTTGGAATTTTTCAAGCCGCCTAGGAGGCATCCAACTAGCTTAACGACTATCACAATTAAGTGATAACCGGGACCAACGGCTTTACGTGCCTTCCGAAGCACGGAAACGCTCGATTTGAAATACCACTAGGCGGTCACCTATCCAGGTACCGACCACGACGGTGATAGCTTAACTTTGCCGATCGATTAAGAAAGGCTAATCATGCTACACCACGAGCGCTTCGCTTAGCACTATCTACTGCACGTTAAATGCAAAGAGCTGAAAGTTGGATGCTGTGATTCGTATTAGTAAGTGTATTTATCCATCAGGATGTTTTTTTTATACCACTAAGGTGGCAATCAAGCATACGGACCGCCTAGTGGTAAGCAGTTAACTTAGTCTATGGACGCTTGCAACACCAGGGGTATCACACGCGCGTTGCCGACTCTGCAATGACTCTTCACACCCTTTTTGAAGAACCCCATGCTGTACTCCATTGGGAAAACCACGGCGGGGAGCTCATTCCACAGTCTGAGCCTCCGCGGAAGGAATGCCTATCAATGATGATTTCTAGAAGTAATAAACAAATGAAACATTTTCTCTAACGCAACATTCGAAAATATTTCGCTACAAATCTATCGCTATTAAAATCCCATACATCAAAAGGGCACATTGGACCCGTTTTTTCCTACATTGCAATTCGTAGGCTTTCTTCTTACATCAAAAGGAAACGATTTTGTAATATCCTTCTCGCGTGATACCTTTGTTTCAAAGCTGAGCCTCGCAAGCGAATTGTCAAAAGCACATACAGCGGCGATATACCTTTTGTTCGTCAAATATAGTTTGATGTTTTGGAGGGGTATGAAGAAAAAATATTTATTGCTCAATTAGTTTTTACTTCCTGAATATACAAAGTTATACGTATACAATAAGGTAATAAACGGGTACTTATAAGAAATATAAATAATAAAGAAATAGGCAATATCCTGGGTCATTCATCACACACAGTTACTGATCACAGGTTACTAATAGAATCCAATAAAGAAGAAAAATATATAAAAGCAAGGATATAATATTTGTTGACGAACCCTACCAGGAGTAGAGGTCTGGACGGGTACGAGCAGCTTGAAATGAAACTCGATTTGTGCGGTGAAATAATCTTGAAACTTGTACTGCAGTATTGCCTCTTTCTGACTTGTTCATGTAAGGAGAGTGCGTAGAGAAATGAGTGCCGTATGGGCCTGACTGCGCTGTTTATATTGTAATTTTAATCTTTGCGCATGCCTATGTCAGATTTGTAAATGATTACAGTGCAATATTATTATTATTAGCAATATACAATCGGTTGCTATGGCAACGGATCAATGTTGAAAAGTGGCAATACCGTGCGAGAGCCCTATCAAAATTCTTTATTTAAAAATGCTTATATCTAATACAAAAACAATGTAAAACTATCAATAACTACAAAATAACAAACAACAAAACATCCTAGTACATAAACAATAGCCTACAACCTTAAAGTAAACAATATAAAATTTCTTATTCTAAACTTAGCTTATGTAAAGTAGGTATATAATATAATTATAAGATCTTTATTTACATTGGAGTGGGCAGGCATACATAGCATAATGTGTTATGTGCGGGTCGAGGGACGATAGAGGCATGTTAAAGGGTGTAGTCGTGAACAGTCTCCCCCTCGTGCGAAGATGAGTTTCTGAGCACCATATACAGAGTTTCACGACGTCATGCTATCTTCACTATGCGGGATGTGGGTCGTCGTAGCTCTCCAGCTGTGGTTCTAACGTCTACTACTCGAACTTTGCCATCGGGGCCTGGGTAAGTATGGGTAATCTGCCCTCTCGGCCATACTCCTCGAGGTAATGATGAATCGATGATGAACACGATGTCTCCGACTTCTGGGTTGGTGAATCCCTTGGAGTTGGCACTATACCTAGGTGTTATAGTAGGTAGGTATTCGGTGAGCCATCGATTCCAAAACAAATCAGTCAATCTTTGTACAGTTTTCCAGTTGGCTGTACCTATTAGATTTTTGTCGTCGAATGTACCCATTATCACGTTGCCACTCGATCTTCCGATTAAGAAGTGATTTGGAGTCAAACTTTCTTTGTCTTGAGGGTCTAATGAGACGTCGGTAAGTGGACGTGAGTTTATTAAGTGTTCAGCTTCCAACAATATTGTATGCAGGACTTCTTCACGTGGCTGACGAGATTTTAAGGTGGCAGATAGCGCGACCTTGACAGAGCGTACTAAGCGCTCCCAGGCTCCACCCATGTTAGGTGCCCCAGCAGGTATGAACTTCCATTTGATGCCTTTCTGTTGAGCCTTATCAGTCAGTTTTTTCAGTTCCATTTGCATGTCCTTGTTAGCGCCTACAAAGTTGGTTCCGTTATCACTGTACATTATAGATGGCGCTCCTCGCCGTGCTATCATTCGGCGGAGTGATAAGATCATACTGTCGGCAGACAGAGACGGCACTATCTCTAAGTGCACTGCGCGTGTAGTTAGGCATGTATAGAGTGCGACCCATCTTTTTTCTTGTTTGCGGCCTACTGATATGATAAGAGGGCCAAAATAGTCAACTCCGGTGCATGTGAAGGGCGGTTGATGTTGTTGTAGGCGTTCTGGTGGTAAGTCGCCCATGGGGGCCGGTATAGGTAGGTACTTGTGCGTTCTGCACCAATCGCATTCTCGCGTTATAGACTTCAGCGTGTTTCGTAGCGAAGTAATGTAGTACTTTTGGCGTATTTCATTCATAACTGTATTATGATTGGCGTGATTGTAGTCGCAGTGATATTGTTGTATAAGCAACTTTGTAATCGGGTGCTTGCCGTCTAGTACTATGGGTTCCTTGTATGTGTCACTCACACAGTCAGCTGATGATATACGAGTTTCGATTCTTATTATGTCGTTTCTGAGCGTCAATGTTAGCCTTTTTAGGCGCGAATCTTTTTCGTTAGGTACATGGTTATTTCGTAGCGATTTTAATTCGCTCGCCCAACTTTCTTGTTGTATGGCTTTGACGAGCAGTGTCTCGGCATACTGTAGGTACTCTACGGGTAAAGGTACGGTACGGGTGGTAATCGTCGGCGCACGTTCGATAGGAGTTTGTTTACGTTTTCGTTCGTATTTTCTCCATGATTTGTCTTTGACGGTTTTCTTTATGGCGGCGACGGGTTCCGGTTTTTCCTTGACCTTGGCTTTGAATATGTCAACGCTGTGTAATAATCGTGCCGTAGCTCGTTGTAGGCGTGTCCACGAAGAAAACCTCGATACGTCGGGAATAGGTATTTCGGTCCGTCGTATGGTGGCTACGATTTTAGACTTTTCTTCGCCTGTGGTAGGTATGGAGCGGTCGCTCTTATCTTCCGGCCACTGATTAGAGTTGTATTGTAGAAATTCGGGGCCGTTGAACCAACGATGATGAATGGTAAAGTTTCTCGGGGTTGATCTGGTGGCGTCGTCGGCGACGTTTTCGTCGGTGGGTATCCACCGCCATTCTGTTGGTTTGGTTGAGTCCTCGATTTCTGCCAACCTGTGCGCGACAAATGGTTTGAATGTACGCGGATCGGCTTTTATCCATGCTAAAACGGTGCGCGAGTCTGACCAAAAATATCTCTTTGTGACTTTTGTTTGGATTTCTTTTTGAATATTGGTCGCCAGTCTGCAACCTAGGAGCGCTGCTTGCAACTCCAATCTAGGTATTGACGTGGGTTTCAGTGGTGTTACTTTAGCTTTTGCTGCTAATAATCTCACGCTGGTTTTGTTGTTTTCTGTGGTTTTCCAGTATGTAGCTGCTGCGTAGGAGCTCTCGCTCGCGTCCACGAACGTGTGCAGTTCTCCCTCTTCGCACGAGCTAGTGCACCTGGGTATGTCTAGGTGTTGCAGATGTTCCAGGCTGTCGAGCCACCTCATCCAGTCTTCCATGAGTGTGTCGGGTATGCTTTCATCCCAGTCGGTCCCAGCTCGCCAGAGTTGTTGTATAAGCTTTTTTCCTTGTATAAGGACGGGCGTGGCTAGTCCTAAGGGGTCGAACACTGACATCACCGCACTGGTGACTTCCCTTTTTGACGGTGGTCTGACTCCTTCTTTCACCTCCTGAGGTGTGTTTCGCAAGTTAAGTGTGTATTGCATTGCATCCTTTTTGACATTCCATAACATGCCTAATGTTTTCTCAGTCTGATCTTGCCCTAATGGGACCTGATCGGTTTGAGAGTTCTTCTCGAAGCTTTCAATTGCTTGTGTGTCGTTCGATGCCCATCCTCGCAGCACGAATCCGCCGGCCCGGTGGATACGATCGACTTGTTGTGCCGTGTTTTTGGCTTCGGTGACAGTTTGAAAACTTTGTAGGTAGTCATCCATATAGTGACATCTTTGTATAGCATATACAGCGTCCGGTTGTTCTTGACTGAATTCCTGGGCATTTCTGTCCTTTACATAGATAGCTGAGCATGGAGACGACGTTGCACCGAAAATTAATGACTTCATTCGGTATTCGCGGGGTTCGGAGTCTGTCTCGTTTTCTCTCCATAGAAAACGCAAGCTATCTCTGTCTTCTTCGCGCATGCCTACTCGCAAGAACATTTCTTTGATATCGGCTGCGACGGCGATCGGTCCGCCTCGAAAACGTATTAAAACGCCGAATAGTGATTGAAGTAGGTCTGGGCCAGACAATAATGCGTCGTTAAGGCTCTTTCCGTTTGTGCGCGCCGCTGCGTCAAATACTAAGCGCATTTTGCCCTTCTGTGGGTGTACGACGGCGAAATGGGGTAAATACCATGTTCGAGATGATGTCGGTTGACTCGTTGCTGGTTCCGCATATCCGCTTGCTAATAGGTTTTGAATCTGTTCAGTGTATTTTTTCCTGAAATCTTCATTTTTTGCAATTTTCTTCTCAATACCTATCAATCGTTGCATAGCGTTGGCGCGGTTGTTTGGCATCGTTTCATTATCGGTTCGCCATAATAACCCGCATTCGAATCTTCCATCGGAGAGACGTTTCGTTGTCTTATCAAGTATTGCGAGCGCTCGTTGTTCCGGGTCGCTTGCTGGCTTCTTGGGTGTTATACCCAAAGAGTCAAGGTCGAAATGTGACTTGATTAAGCATTCGATGTCCTCGTTTTTCTTTTGTAGGTGACCCACGAACGAAACTGGCTTTGGTGCTTCCGACCTGCATCCATGTAGTATCCAGCCGAGGCTAGTTAATGATGCTACCGGCTGATTGCTGTTTCCTGATTTTAACTCCCTTGTGACAATCAAGTGCCAGTTGTCTTGGCCAATCAAAATAGCTGGTTTCATCCTTTCGTATTGGATCTGATCTTGGATGTCGTAAAGGTGGACACATCCAGCGATATCGTCTTGTCGCACTGATTGCGATGTGAGGTTGAGTTCGTTGATAGTGTAGGCTCTCAAGTTTTCGTAGTTTCTAGCGAACAGGCCCTTTATACGTAGCTTGAGTTGGCGCGAGTTGTTCGTCTTCATTTGCTGTCCACTAATGCCCTCTATTGTTAAAACTTCTGTGGGTCCGTCGGCTCCTATCTCGTCGGCAACCTCGTTCAATAACAATGTTACGGTGGATCCTTCGTCGAGGAGGGCTGCCACGGTTTTAGTACCGGTAGGTCCGCATAACTCTACAGGAACGATCTTTAGGTATGCCTTTGTTGAGTTTAGGTGGTTTACAGACGCGATTTTCAGTTCTTCTTTTTCAGGTTTTTCATGAAGTAATGCATGATGTTGCCTCGTGCAATTATTTTCTCCACACGGGTTGGCTTTGCATGTTGAGTGTCTGTGGTTCGATTTCAGGCACTTGAAACACACCTTTAGTTTCTTAACAATTTCCCATCGATTTTTCACGGTTTCCTTGAGAAATTGAGGACATTTCACTAGTCCATGTTCTTTTTTACAGACGAGACATGTGATTGGTTGTTGTTTTCCTCCGGTAGTTGCGAGGACAATATCTTCTCTCTCTTTCACCGGTGTCTCGTTCAACGTAATAGCTCTCTCTCTCTCGAACTCAGAGTCGCTATCGTAGTTGTTTTCAGTTTCAGTGTCGCTCTCGCTGTCAGACTGTGCAAAGTTGGTGGTATTGACCTTCTGACTGCGTAGTGGTCGACTGCGGAATGGTTCTCTCTTTTTCTTGACGAACTCCGTAGTTGACACGTCGTATGCTTCGAATTGATCCGCAATGTTGTTGAGGAATTCTGATAGTGAAATCAGTATGGGTTCGTCTTCTTTGCTTGATCTGTACTCGTACCATCTGAATTTCACGTTCATGTTCATTTTGTCAATTATTTTTTCTGACAAATCGCTTGAGTATAAATAATCCTTGCGATTCATTTGCTTGATGACGTTGACACTATTTGCCACTGCGCTGGCAAATATGCCTATGCCCTTTATGTCGTTGGACATGGGCGGCAGCTTGTTGATAGCTGCTATCTCACTCTTTATGAGATGTGTGGGCCGACCAAATCTTCTTTCCAATGCTTCCAATATTTCCTTAGGATGCGTGTTGGTATACAGAAGCGACTTGACGGACTCTCTTGCTTGATCTTTGATAGCCCTTCGCAGTCTGGCTACATTCTCGATGTCAGAGAAATATTTTTCGGTATCTCTATAGATAGCCTTGAAAGCTATCCACTCTCTCGGGTTGCCGTCGAAATGATGCAACTCGTTTATGTACTTCGGTGCAGGAGCAGGCTTGCTTTCCTTCACGCTCTTGATCGCGCTCACGATCGCGGATGCAAGGGTTGACACGTCCCCTTTTGCCGGCATCCCATTTTTCTTGAGGTTTCCCTCGCGCTGTCGTTGAATGGATTTCTGTCGTGACTTCTCCACCCAATCCGATACGTAATCGCTGTTGTCCACGTCACTCGCATCCGATGAGTCTTCCTCGTCCTGAAGTTCGATCAATTCCAGCTTGGTCTTCGCCATTGCAACAGCCGCATCTGCCTTCTCTTTCTGGCTTCGCTCGAGTTCCAATCGTGCTTCTAATGCGGCTCTCCTTTGCGCTGAACTTGATGAAATCACCGAATTTGATGCTCTTCGTGGCCCGGTCCGATTTACCACCGTACCTTCCCTTGACACGCGTACCTCCTTGGTTTTGGACGTTCTGTCCTTCCGTGACTGCTCGGATCTCTCTGTACTTTCGGTACCCGTACCCGTGCTGTCTGTGTTCTCGGTGCTTCCACTCTGCACCGTGCTAGGAGTCTCCTTCTGAGAACTCCTCATGCTGCTCTCCGGAGCTGACTCCTCTTCCTCCCTGGACTGCGTCTTGTTTCTTCTTGCTTGACTCCTGGTGCTCATCTTCGCCTGGGGGAGATCTTCCATGCCGTCTTCCCTATTTTCCTACCTCCCTAACGTCCCTACAACCCTATCAGCCTGTTTGAGTGGTTCTTCGGAACACGCTCTCCCAGGAATGGAAACGTGCAGGATTGGAAAGGTGGGAACCGCCCGGCAGAGGGATATGAGTGAAAGTAGCGTGCTCAGGTATGGGGGGATCGTCCACACCCTCAGCCGTGCCCTCAAGAGGCCGTCTACTTCACCCACACCTTACTGGCGCGATCAGACTGTACAGTGCGCCTTGACAAAGGCACCACTGGTAGTGTCGTCCGGTCCACTACTCCCGCCAACAGGCGTTAACTCACTCTACCGTTTGTCACCGTTAGGTGGTAGACGTGAGCCGCGGCGCACCGCGTAAGAAACAAAGACGTTTGACTGTGTCCGCCACTCTTCCTCGGTGAACCCGAAGTCTCGACCGGCTGTGTTGTTCACTCGCTGCAGTGGTCACGACGATACCCGCCGTGTTGTTCACACGCTGCAGTGGTCTCGATGTACACGCCGTGTCGTCCACACGCTGCAGTAGTCTCGATGATACCCGCCGTGTAGTCTCGCCGCTGGGCACCGATTTGCGTTCGTGGCTGTGGCTTGCCCCTCGAACCCAACGTTCGCGGCCGTTGCCTGCCCCTCGAACCGCGCCAATCCCAATGCCCTTGAGAACCCACAGCTTGCACAATCTGCCCCGATCTTCCAATGTTCGTTGCTAACAAGCCCGACGAACCGAAGCGGAAGAATACCGAAGCTTCTTGCACTGATTCTTGATTTTTCTTTTTTCTATCCGGCTCGAAGGACCAAACGCTGTTGACGAACCCTACCAGGAGTAGAGGTCTGGACGGGTACGAGCAGCTTGAAATGAAACTCGATTTGTGCGGTGAAATAATCTTGAAACTTGTACTGCAGTATTGCCTCTTTCTGACTTGTTCATGTAAGGAGAGTGCGTAGAGAAATGAGTGCCGTATGGGCCTGACTGCGCTGTTTATATTGTAATTTTAATCTTTGCGCATGCCTATGTCAGATTTGTAAATGATTACAGTGCAATATTATTATTATTAGCAATATACAATCGGTTGCTATGGCAACGGATCAATGTTGAAAAGTGGCAATACCGTGCGAGAGCCCTATCAAAATTCTTTATTTAAAAATGCTTATATCTAATACAAAAACAATGTAAAACTATCAATAACTACAAAATAACAAACAACAAAACATCCTAGTACATAAACAATAGCCTACAACCTTAAAGTAAACAATATAAAATTTCTTATTCTAAACTTAGCTTATGTAAAGTAGGTATATAATATAATTATAAGATCTTTATTTACATTGGAGTGGGCAGGCATACATAGCATAATGTGTTATGTGCGGGTCGAGGGACGATAGAGGCATGTTAAAGGGTGTAGTCGTGAACAATATTAGTTAGTAGGGTGAGATGATAATTATCTCCTATTATTATCATCACTATGGTTTAGATACTTTCCACAGGCCATAACGAATAAACGGTCTAGAGAGCGCATAACGCGCCCCCTTGCGACACTAAACCATCTTCATATTTCACAGCAACATATTCTTAACACCAGTTATATCAGTGAGTGTTCCCATCTAATCTAAGTCAAATAACTTCACTAACTTGCTTCCTTAGCTAAAACTTAACGAATAAATAAACAAACACTTGCGGTTGACCACTGTTCTTTGTGCGGACATGAGACTATTTCAATTTTAGCAACTTCAAACATAACCTCCACAGGATAAGTTGCGTGTGGAACTCTAAACTCTGTAACCATATGTAAAATGGGGCTTATTGCATTTTGAGGGTTTAATTGTCCACTGTATTAGGTACTCCATTTCTAGACTTTTTTCAAAATCTTAAACATTTTTAAATTCAAATGTTATTAACCCCGAAAAAATGGATGGTCTCCTTAGAACTAATAATATGTTTTCCTGTATTTCCATGGATTAAGTTGTGCCTTTACAGACCCATCTCAAATGTCTACTGTACCTATATTGTATTGTAATGTACCCACGTCTACCTTTAAACTCTCCCTAAGGAGTTCTGTTAAAAAAGTTTGTAAAGTTTATCTAGAGCACGGCATGAAGTATTCAAATAATTCAATAAGCTAGTGTCTCTGTTATAAATATTCAACCATCGAATTTTTAACCGACGAAAAAACGGAGGAGGTTTACATGTCGACGCGTATATTTTTTTTTTTATGTATGATCACACATAACTTTTTACAGAGTGGTCTGATTTTGATAATTCTTTTTTTATTGGATAGGGTATACTTCGAGGTTGGTCCCATATAAAAACCTACCCTAAGGGTGGGAAAATAGGGGTGATTTAGTGTTCACCTTCAGATTTTAATGCTGAATTGTGTATTACATCAAGAGAAATCAAAAATTTGTAGTAATTAGTAGATTATAGCCACAAAAAATTATAAAATAAAAACTTTAAATAAATAAATATTACAAAAAAATACATACCTACGTAGGTTATTGGTTTATCCTCGACTGCAAAACCTTATAAAATTCAAGTTAAGTATATTCAAAATTATTTTTTGCTTTTCAGTTTTTTCGGTGGTTTAATTTTTTTGTTAAAAAGTTTTTATTTATTTTCTTTACACATATTCGTTTATCATAAATTTCTGATATATTTCAAAGGTCAAAATCTTGTCAAAATGTACATCGAGTATAAAAATCACATCGTTATTATATAAAACTTTCCCACCAACTCGAATGTTAGCATAATTACTTTCGATGCCTTTTAAAGGTACAGGCATTGAATTATTACGCTTAGAAGCGAAGTATCGAACAAAAATCCTCGCGACTCGTAGGCCACTTGACAACCAATGTGTGCGTGAGTACCATATACTTACACTCGCTGACACGCACACAAGCGCACGAGTAATGTTGCAAGCTAAACGATTTTTTTCGGTAAAATTAACCTTCCGATACTAGTATAAAATTAATTAAATAGTTTAAAATGTTCTGCGTCTTAGATAAATTACTAGTTTAATGTTTATGTTTCATAGTATTGTCGGGTATTTTAACATAGTAAACCAAGACAATGTGCAAAGCTATCAACGATCGTACAATTTGTAGTAGGTGTTGTTGGTAATGATAGGTTTCATATATGATAGGTTGTATAGAAAAAGAAGATTAAGAAGTATGTAGGTATTTAATTATCATTATCGTATAAAAGACGAATAGCTATACATTCTTATAATATCTAACTGAATCTATACTAATATAATATTTATAATACAAGAAACCGGAAGAGTTTTTTGTTTGTTTTTTTAACAGGTCAATCTCTGTAAAAAAAACTAGCTGTAAAACTACTACTGTGTAAAACTACCAGTCTGATTCGAAATTATTTCACTAATATGAAGCAACATTATCCCGAGTATTTTAGGCTAATTATCCCAAGAACGCAGGTGAAACCGCGGGGGACAGCTAGTCAGTTATAATAGCTATAAGTAAAAGAAACAACTTATCGGACTCAATTACTTACTCTCCTTCCTACTCTAACAAAATCAGTATCAATTACGTAAAACAACACAAATTCGCACACAAACAGCTGGCAACACTTTGCTCGAAATCTGAGTGAACTGTTTTATTTTTGAATTTTGTTATTTTAGATGAATTACGCAATAAAATTAGTGGCTTATCTGTGGAATATTACAACAGAATTCTAATCTTTCGTCCCTGATGAATTATGACACAATTTTACTGCACAAACCGTCATATTTATTATTTTTCTGAGAGCTCCACTCACTAAAACGCCAGTCAGTGCACTGACAGTGCGGCGGTCATTTGGAGCCATTATGGCTCCAATTGAATGGATTATGTTTCGCGCGTGTACTTTGTTTCTATGTGTAATAATTCAATGGGTACAGGGGATCGAAGGAACAATCTTTAACAAGTTCAAACAAGTTTCGCAGCCAAGTTAAATTGGCTCCCGGTCGAATATTTTGTGTGCTCAAGCGTATATGGAATGTTGGATATTTATAAGTTTAGAGGATGGATATGCTATTGATGTTGTTCTAGGACCGAGGATTTGGAATGCCTCGAGTACCAATCCCAGATCTTGTTAAAACATAAATAAACCATCATTGGTATGCATGGTCTTTGCTGGACGAAAATCTGGTTAATCTGAATTTGTTTGCTGAATATTATATTGTATGCCCTTTTATGATTTGTAGCAAACAAAAGTTTGTTTTGATAATAAATATGACTTAGAGGATTAGGTATATAAGGCTAGATCAAACTAGTGCCCTATATAGGATATAACTAGGGTAGCGTAAGACCATATACATAAATCTAAATAGATAACGCAAATCCCTCCATCCTTAGGAAAACCAAACGTTCCATTTTTTTCTTCCTACCATAAATTCACAACAGTGCTTTAGTTAGGCTGGCATTACAGATATAAAACGTGAAAATGAAGCGATCATATTTTTCAGCTAAATACATCCCTCGCTACACATCTCTGGTGGACATTCAGCCGTATGCGAGTTTCCTGTCCGTGCGAAACAGTTTCAAAGGAAGAGCAATGCTCTCTCTTTTGGCACAGTTTTTTTTTTTTTTTTTTTTTAATTCTTTATTTTAAGAGTTTATTCGCTAGTGCGAATATGACACTCTGTACAATTTACAAAAAAAAATACAGCATAATTTATTAAATAAATTACGAAGATTCACTTCTATACTTAAGGGCAATTTTAACAATTTTTAAAATCGAAACTATTTTGTCTGACAAAGGGTCTGACAAGTCGATTTCGACATCCAGCTGTTTCCTTATGACTTCGTTCCGGACACACCTCGTCAATATGTGATACATATCTTCATCATCATTACACACATCACACTTTGGCGATATCGATTTTCGCATGAGATATGCAAATTTATTTAGAGGTATATGTCCAGAACGAAGTCGCAAAAGTAACGATAGATCCTGTCTACACAATTTAGATTCGTTTATCCACGGCACAGTTTTTGACAACATACATACATGACGCGCATCTATTTAGATTTATATCTGTGCGTAAGACACGGTTTGACGCTCCAGTTCCATCTACAGGATCTTGCTTGCTCGCACATCTCGCGCACGTCGTATATGTCAACCCAGATTCTACAATGTAAACTTTGTTATTTCACTCGTACGACATTCTGAATTCTTCAGCCGATAATAGATCAGTGGTACAGATATCGAATATTGTGGCAAGCTCATTCTGAGCTTGAACTATCAGTGTATGGAGATGCAAGGTGGATGACACCTCCATATCTTCCGCCAGGCTGCGTCATATGCCTGGGGATCGCGGTCCAACTGAACATGTAGGACAGATATTTGCAGACCGCCGAGAAAATTTCGCAAGCGCGATGCAGGATGTTGTGGTTTGTATGCGCAGTGCAGGATAATGTGGTACCACGCCATCTAATTTTCGGCATCCATTCGAACTTCATTAATGGTTCGCTACAAGTGAAAGATCATGTACCTAGTACTCGCTTAGCTGACTTAAATCCTCAACTTGAAACCTATCATAACCTTTAAAGTTATGATCAGCCATCTGCAGATTCTTTCAAGGTTCTATGTGATTATCAATTTCGATCTTATCATCAAATACTATGGTGAAGTTGTGGTATAATAGACGCCTTTTTAATATCAAAAAATCTTTCAGCATAATCAAAAAGCAACTTTGCTCTCTTCATTAATAATATTATGTTCGTTTGCTTATGAAAACAAATAAACCTTCAATTTCGAATGTTTATACGATTACACTTTAACAAGCCCATAGTTAGACTTTCAAGAAGTTATACCAAAATTTGGAACAAACTCTCTTAAAGTAGATTAAAAGTGTTTTAAAATCATTGTAAGCCAAAGTCTGGATGTTTCGAAGATGTCTAGAACTTATCGATTTATCCAAACTTTGCGTAACTTTGAGTACTCGTAAAATTTCAGGTTAGCTCGAATGAAAATTTTATTACTGGAAGTATTTAGACATTCTTTTAATATGTCTGTATTAGAATGAAAACAACTCGGTTTTTTGTAAGTAGTATATACCTACTAAAAGTTAAAATAGTATAGTTATGCATCACGAATATGACTCTTATCTTGTATCTTTTTTTCTGTTTTAGCAAGCTTTTTGGCAATGATTTTCAATTTTGTCTGATTTCTATCTTGCCATCTAAACATTGGGCAATGTTTAGATGGCAAGATAGATATTGATAGACCAATGACCATTATTTTTTTTTCTTTAACCGTATCTCAGATTAATATTAGACTTGCGATTGGACACAGACTCGCCCATTAGGTGAGATAGCAAACCCAAGGATGGAGTCACTCGCTCCCTCTCCCTCCTTGCATCGTATGCCTCATTGCTGAGGGACGTGCCCTTTGTGGATTATCTTCTCACCGACATCTGGATCTGTCTTTCGCTGTGTGGATAGCAGCACACACACTGGTGTCCAATGTAGAGCATATTTGGTCAGACCAACGCATCGGACTTCGACCCTTAGGCCTCTTTCCCTCCACCTTACCAGTAATTAGCAACTTCTCAAGGAGCTCCATGCTTAAAGAATTTTAAGTATGTAGGTAGGTGGTACCTACACTTATGTGACTGAACTTGAAGAATTACGGTTTATACAGAATTTTGAATTCGATGCTGCAAACATTTAGGTGAAATCGGATCGAAACGTATTGTTTGTGCGAACGTGACAAAATGCTCTGAATTGGAAACCTCTCTTTAAAATTAGGTGAAATATCCTTCACTTTAACAATTTTTAGCTCACCTTCTGTGTGTTGACTTCCCGCGTGGATATGCCCATCTTCTCGTGGTGTCGCAGCTGCACCGGGTATATGATCTGGTAGTAGTGCGCGCCAATGTTGCGGACCAGCTCTTGGTTCTGTCTGTATTCGCGTAGCAGCCGCTCCACTTCACCTGTTGAGGAGAAAAACTACATAAGTGAAATCTTTTAAAAATTAAAATATTTTAGTACGAAAGGATCAAATATTTAAATTAAATTTAATTTCATGAATTTTATTAATTTTTATTGTAAAAAACTATTTTGGCAGAATTATAAAGGAAGCAACACCTCATTTCACTAATATTTAAGTGATTGTATGTTTTTGGGGTCAATTTTTTGCGTTGATTGAAATTAATTTATATGCTACCAGGAAGATTATTTTAGCAATTAATTAATTTAATAAACCCGAGACTCATTAAAAGTCTACCAACTGTATGACAATCTCTTAAAATATAAAATCGGTCTGTGCCTGATAAATCAAAACAAAAACCGTTATTCCATTATTACCATATTTAAACTTTTATCAATTAACCTTATTATTATTTGGGTAAGGTGGCTATTTAAGTCTTTCTAGATCTTGTATCACTTCCACAAACTAGATCAATTGTAATCGCCAAATAAATTAAATTAAATTACCACGACCCGCAGCAAACTACACTATATTCCTGATGTACTTAAATACATTTTCCTTCATCTGGTGTTTCGTCACAAAAGTAACACTCAACTCAAAATTCAACCTTACGCAACATCGCACAATTCCATTACCCTTCTAACTAAACAAGACAACGTAATTATAAACTTAATCCAATCAAAACACCTTTAGCAGTGAAAAGCAGCAGTTTCAAAATTGCAATTGCAACTTTAAGGTTGAACCATAAACCAGAGCCTCTCAAGCGGCCAGGGACGTAAAGATTCAGGTTTACGATGGTCTTAAATCCAACAATGGATGGCTATATTGAAACTCATTTAGGTCATAAGTACCTCTTCGACTTAGGTCAAGATAAATGCAGGTGAAAAGTAGCCCGACGGTAACATCTATCGCAATCTTACTTCAATCTTTTCAATAGCCTACTTATTGATATGGGCATCTTTATTTTAAGATGTATTGTGTTCCGTTTGGTAGCCAGTTTCATTTTGTCAATCAGAATTATTGTTGAACTAGATGTCGGTTTCACACGCGTTCCTGGGATAAAAAGTATAGATGTCCTTCTCCATACCATAGGCTATGCCAAACATGATGATCCGTTGAGTAGTTGAGACGTGAAGGCGTAACAAACAAACAAACTCACTTTCGCAATTCAATTCAATTCAATTCAATTCAAAATCATTTATTCAAATAGACCTTCGCAGGCACTTATGAAAAGTCTGACTCTAATACTCTAATACCGGTTCGGAAGGTTGCATTTGCTGAGAAGAGCCGGCAATAAACTCAGCAATTACTCTTTTCAAAACAAGCTTAGATTCATTAAATAATATTTACATTCTAATCGCACTGACAACAATTGCGTGCTCCGGCGCGGCGGCAAAACTACAAAGTAGACTGAATCTATATTTAATAAGTAAATAAATAAATGGCAAACTTAAGCAGACCAGCCCCCACAAGCAGCACCTGTTCACAAGTATGACGCGTGTGGCAGCCATCGCCCTCCTCGCCATATTGGAGGGAAGTGAGCGACCCGTCACACGACGCCGCCGCAAGCAGAGACCTTAAAGTGAGCATGACTTACTTAAGTCTGCCTTAGAAATAAAAAATTACTAAAGGGAAAATACTAAACACACAATTTGTTATCACTGTGACTATTTACAACATTAGATTACATATAATTTATATGGAATAGAATATAACAATTAGACAGACATAATATATCGATGAATTTATATCAAAACAAATAAACGAAGAACATTGAATTGAATTAATTACAATTAGTAATTATCTGTAACTTAAAAAAAAAAAACATAACTTATAATAATTATAACATAGGTACTTTGAATTAAAATGGACCTTGAACTAGCTGCTAAGTGAAGCAGGTGCAGAGAGAAGCTACTTCCATACATCCTTGTCGTCAATATAGTGAGACACTTTATAATAGGCCCTACTCAACAACCGCTTTTTGATATATTCCTTAAATTTAAAAAAGGACATACTGGTCACGCTACGAGGAATTTTATTGTAAAATCGGATACAATTCCCAAGAAAGGACTTATTTACTTTAGCTAATCTAAATCTTGGCACAGTTATTTTGTCATTGTTTCTAGTGTTTCTATCATGATAATCACTATTGACTGGAAACAAATTAATGTTTTTACGAACATACATAATATTTTCAAAAATGTACTGAGAGGGCAAAGTTAATATATTAATTTCCGGAAATACCTTTCGCAGAGACTCGCGAGAACCCAAACAGTAGATGGCGCGAATTGCCCTTTTTTGCAATACAAAAATTGATTCCAAGTCTGCGGCAGAGCCCCACAGCAAAAGACCGTAAGACATAAGACTATGAAAATATGCAAAATAAATTAATCTGGCTGTATTAATGTCCGTCATTTGCCTTATTTTGCTGACTGCAAAAGCAGCGGAGCTCAGTTTACCACCTAAGGCTTCCAGGTGAGCACCCCACTGCAATCTACAGTCTATGGTCAGACCAAGAAAAACAGTCTTATCTACTACATTAAGTTTACTACCGTCCACAATAACATTGGTATCAACTTTTGGTACATTTGGTAATGAAAATCTTATACATTTAGTTTTTTTAGAATTTAGCATAAGATTGTTGGCAGCAAACCATTGAGACACAGTTCTCAGAGCGCGGTTAACTTTTAAAAGGTCTTTGTCTTTTCTATCTACTTTAAATATCAGAGACGTATCATCTGCAAACAAAACGACATCTGATAGTTCTTTCACCATGTAGGGTAGGTCATTTATGTAAACTAGAAATAGAAATGGGCCTAAAATCGAACCTTGAGGTACGCCTAATTTGACTAAGGATCCCGATGACACACTACCATTGATTCCTACTTTTTGTTGGCGCCCTGAAAGATAGGAAACCACAAGATCGAGGGCCACTCCGCGAATTCCGTATAACTTAAGTTTAAGAGCTAGCGTTTGGTGATCTACGCAATCAAATGCCTTGGAGAGATCACAAAAGATACCAATAGCATCGTGTGAGCACTCCCAGGCCTGAAAAATATGCTCAATAAGTTTAGCTCCCGCATCCGTAGTGGACTTACCTCTTGTAAAACCGAACTGATCATCATGGAGTATCTTGTGGTTATTAAAATGCCTTAACATTTGGTTTAGCACAATCTTTTCAAAAATCTTACTTAATGCAGGAAGTACTGAGACAGGTCTGTAATCTGAGGGATTGTTTTTACATCCTGATTTAAAGATTGGAACAATTTTGCTGTATTTCATTAAGTCAGGAAAGTTGCCCTGTTCGAGACATTGGTTAAAGATTAGGGCTAAAATAGGGGCAATATTGAAAATAATTGACTGTATAACCTTAACTGATAAACCCCATAAGTCTTCCGTATTTTTCATATTTAGCGACTTGAAAGCCGTGATAATGTCATAGTCGTTAACCTGGGTGAATGCGAAGTCTGGAATGTTTTGTTGAAAATTATTCTGTAAAATCGATTCTGCTAACGTGGAAGACGAAGCAAGATTTTTAGTAGCCTCCATAGGTATATTTGAGAAAAAAGTTTCAAAAGCAGATGCTACTTCTAATTTATCTGAGATTAATTTATCATTAATTTTAAGAGAAAAAGTATTATCTTTGATTTTATTTTTACCAGTCTCTGTATTAATAATCTGCCATACTGTTTTAATTTTA
Source organism: Polyploca ridens (assembly GCA_951394255.1). Taxonomy (NCBI): domain Eukaryota; kingdom Metazoa; phylum Arthropoda; class Insecta; order Lepidoptera; family Drepanidae; genus Polyploca; species Polyploca ridens. Next base: position 1,199,662 of record OX596247.1, on the reverse strand, counting down.
TTATTAGAACTATTTACCCTATTGCCTATGTAGATGGCCTTTGCTCGAATACAAACCTGTTTAAATATCTTGGAATAGTTTCTAACATGTGTATGAAAGTTTACATTACTATTGTAAGATCTCTGATGGTAAAGATCATACATGTTATCCCTACTCTTCCTGATTCCTTTAGTTGCCCAGTTACAGAATTGAAGTTTATTAATTACTTTCTTAGTTTTGATTGGACAAGATACATTAAATTCGTTGCAAATATCTCTAAATATTTTTTCATAGTTTACATTTGGATCATCAGAAGTATAAGTAGTGTTACTAATTTTATAATCCATATTGACGCTGAAATTATTTAATCTCGTTTCATTAACTGACCTAAATGTTTTCGTTACGGATGAACTAAGTTTTTTACCCGGAATCTTTACTAATTGAGCCAAATGATCCGACCGGACGCCACTTATTATTGACTTCTCTAAAACGTTACAGTTAGTTATTATGTTATCAATACAAGAGGAAGTAGTAGCCGTCACTCTCGTGGGCTCATTAAATAGAAGAGACATATTAAATGATTTAAATAACGTAATAAAATTATTTCTATCTAATGAGGGTATTAGGATGTCAATATTAAAGTCACCACAAATAATTACTGACTTATTACACTTTGATAATTTACTAAGTATTTGTTCCATTATGGAACAAAACAAAGAAAAATTTGACACAGGAGGTCTATACACACATAAAATGATGGAGCTTTCAATCTCTGCACATGCCACCTCGCATACGCGTTCCACAGAATGACAAGTAATATCAGTACGATTCTTATCTATATATATAAAATTCAAAGTCCTGACTGACTGACTGACTGATTGACTGATATATCAACGCACAGCCTGAACCGCTGGTCCTAGAGACATGAAATTTAGAGGGTGTATTCTTTGTGAAGAGTAGGTATCCACTAAGAAAGGGTTTTTCGAAATTCCACCCCTAAGGGGGTAAAATAGGGGATGAAAGTTTGTATGAAAGTCCGTCAGTTTCGAAGTTAGGATCTTCAAATTTTGTGTTTAGGCTGAAGATTGAAAATTAATGTATAAGTACGTGTCTCAGCGCTTTTAATAATTCCACCCTCGAAGCGAGATTAAGTTGTTTTGTTTTATTTTATTGTTGTAGAAATATATGTCATTTTATTCCTGTAGGCCACGCGGGCGAAGCCGCGAGCAGAAGCTAGTATTTTATATTATTATTTAGCAAAATTAGGGTGCCGCCACCCTGAGCAGTCACTCTGTTGTACGCGCTGGCAAGAGTAAAGTTATTTACATTAAAAAGCATTCTGTCTGATTTGAGCCACGTTTCTGTAAAACATAATATATCGATTCTGATTTCATCACATAATAATTCAACGTCAAGTATTTTGCCAGAGAAGCGATTAATATTCTGATGTAGTAAAGTAATGCCATGAGTAAGCTTTTCTGTTGTCGGAGTTACAAATTTAAACAACTAATCACAGTATTATTAGTACTACTAGACAATACCGTTTTGTCACTACGGCTACATTTAGTTATATTAGCTATAACCGTGTTAATATTGTAAGCTATCAGTGTAGCAATCAAGTTTTTACATTTTTTGGGCATAAACAATGAGTCCCCAGAAAATTTTAGTCCACTAACAAATTTATTAGTGTCGAAATAAGAAAAAACGTCACTATGACGACATGTCAAACTATATATAAAATTGTTCAAAAACAATATATACCTATTTTGTCTGTCCGTATAGTTGACGGAGTATGGCAAAGCACATAGAAAAACATTCATCACCTTTAGTTTGAGGAATGTTTCAAAACTATTAATTAATTCTTTGAATTTCACGTTCAAACCATTTCCTATAAGTATCACAACAGTGGTTTGTTTGTCAAACTTAGTACTTACAATCTTATTCATTATATCTGTATAGGGAGCTCCCGGCATACAATAATTAATAACTGGCTGATCCATACGATTATTTAAAATTGGTCCAAAATTGACCCCAATTTGGTCAGAGAAAACAACAGTTTTCATGATTGATGCCTCAGAGGTCCCCACAGAAATATTGACACTGACATGTGGCTCAGTGCACGGAGCACTCAGAGCGCTCGGAGCGCCCGGAGCACTCGAAGCGCCCGGAGCACCCGGATCGCCCAGAGCACTCGGACCGCCCGGAATACTCACAGCACTCGGAGCGCCCGGAGCACTCGGAGCGCCCGGAGCACTCGGAACGCCCGGAGCACTCGGACCGCCCGGAGCGCCCGGAGCACCCGGAATACTCAGAGCACTCGGAGCGCCCGGAGCACTCGGAGCGCCCGGAGCACTCGGAGGACCCGGAACGCCCGGAGCACTCGGAACGCCCGGAGCACTCGGACCGCCCGGAGCGCCCGGAGCACCCGGAATACTCAGAGCACTCGGAGCGCCCGGAGCGCTCGGAGCGCCCGGAGCACTCGGAGCGTCCGGAGCACTCGGAACGCCCGGAGCACTCGGAGAACTCGGAGCGCCCGGAGCGCCCGGAGAAGAGAGATCAACACATGGTAATGGATTAGTAACATCATGACAGTGACATATCTTTTTCAATGTTAGGGAATCAAACCGTTCTTCATGATTTTTGCACATGTCCACCAGTTTTGTGACTGCAACTATGTGCTCGCTGATCTCTTTCTTAGCACTATTATATCTGCATGCTAAACCATTAATTAAATCCTCCTTGTGCTTCAGATCTGTTTGTAACTGCAGCATGTCAGTGTCATATAATAACCTCATATTTTGCAAACTGCTATTACATGTTTTTAATTGAGTAATTAGTCCTACACGTTCTTTCCTAAGTTTTATATTTTTAGAGAAACTTTCTTTACATTTTATGAGTTTCCTGGTTTTGGTAATGAATTTATTTATTTTGATGTACTTTTTAATTCTATTATGACTATTCATCAAAATCGGTTCATTAGTGGTTGATACATCATTTGTCAAATCAATGGTCTCAATAAGCCTAGAAGTAGGTAAATGACCAGGACAACTCACAACAAGTTCATCAAATAGGCTAAGTGTGCTTTTTTCCTGATGACAACTTTTCTCAAGTTCATACTTAGTTATAATGCCATTGGCCCGGCTCAAGCTGAGTTCAAGTTCAGAAATGCGAGACAAGGCCATTTCATGATTGTCACTACACTCTTGGAACTGTAACAATAGCTCCTGCAATTTGTTTTGGCGATCATTAGCCTCCGTACAATGTTGGTGAAGTTCAGCCATTTCACTTTTCAACTGACTATTTTTGTCTATGATTTTCTTAATTTCCTCCTCACTTTCCTCTCGCTCCTGCAGCAACTTAGTGCAGTCATCCTGGGAGACCTTGAGTTCTTGCAAGGTCTTCTTAAGTTTTTCCTCCATGTCACGAGCGGTGGCTCTGCGAGTCGTCATTTTAATTGAAGTAGACCTGGAATACACACAGGACGGTTTAAGCAAGTGGGAAGATAAGGATTAATATTTGAGAACCTACACCACAGCCTATACAGTAAACTGAGTTGTAATTAAGAGAATTATTCACAAATAATACAAGATGAGGTACTACTAAGGATTGTGTAAATATTTAATTATTAGTATTACTTATGTTTTTGTGAACTTGGTATATCTATATAATAAATTATAATGTTTAATTTAGTGTTTCTCTTACAAGATTACTGTAATAAGTACTACTTGGGATTGGGTGTCTAATGGAATGCCATAAAGTGTTAAACATTAAAATGAAAAGTTGAAAGTGAGGGGATTGCCAAAATATTGAGTTTATATATCATTAAGGTTACTGCAGTGTTCCGTATGTTAAGTTTTTAACTCTTAACACAATTTGGCAGACAAAATAAGTTGTGAAAATCCCTGCTGGTGCATTTGCATCTGTATGATATATGTAACTCAAATTGACAAGGAATCATAAAGATATGATTCCGGTTCAAAAGATTTAGCTACTATTGATAAAAATAAGACTTATTATCACAATACTCCCCAGGTTTATTGTTGGTTTTCAAATTCCTTCCGTTGGCTGTCACTTCGCCGGTGAATATCACAGCTGATTTTCGTTATTTTTCGTAAAGACACTTTATGTTTTTATTTTTCAGGAACATTAATCATAAATACTATTTAATTACAATGAAATATAATGTTTTTTACTAGAATTAGAATTATAAATTAATTAAAATACAGGAGACAAACTTTTGACAAGTTCACTACAGTGTTGCCCGTCACACATAGGTACGTCACGCATTTATAATAGTTAGGATTATTGTTTCGTTTTGTTTCATAAGAATTTTCATTATAGATACATCGTTTTTCAATGGAAATAACACCTAAGTATCCGTGAACAGATGTTTTCTTTGAAGATAGAGTTAGATAGAAATAACTTCATATAATATAAAATCTAAAAAGACAGAGCTTTCCAGTTCTTGTAAAATGTCGTCTTAAAATCTTATCTGATTCAGCTGAACCTTGAATTTTATGGGTATCGATCCCCCATCCCTCTTATCACTATAAATGTTAACGATAGAGAGTTCTATAGATAAGATAACTGGTTTAAAATACATCTTTTCCTTTAGGGGAACACTTCACAAGAACTATACCAGAGTAGTGTGTAATTTGTTGAAGCATTGTCTATGATGACATTCTAGTGCCATTTCAAATCGACTTCAAAAAAAGAAGATCCTGATCACAGATATTAAAAAAGGTCGGATATATTCTCGCTAACAAAAAACTGTGCCACTCAAGTCGGCCACTACGCTGTCCGTACAAGCCAGCACGCACACATTCACACATTAGTTGAGCGCGAGTAATCGACTCTGTGTGAACGGCGACAAAGTCTAATTTCCCGCGGAATAGCCAACTAAAGTGTGCGTGAGAGGTGGCCGACTCCATAGACAGTTTTTTTGTTAGCGAGAATATGTCCTCCGTAGTCTGTGATCCTGATATATAAATTGGATCCAATATTTAAATCATTTGAATAACTATACACCATGCGAAAGATTAATTATTTAACTTGATTGGCAGTATCAGAACGCGGCCTTCCGCCGTTTCTATTCTATTGTCCACAGAATTATTACATAAAGGGAACTATAATAAAGATCTTCGGTGGATGATTAATTATGATTTTCAATTAAGATGAAATAACTATAATATTTTAGTACAATCCAGGCAAATTATGAACGTAATTTTGGATACCTAAAGTCATTTATTCAGTAATGAAGTTACTGAAGATACCACTAGTTCAGCCTCGAACTGAGAAGAATGGGCAAGAAACTCAGCAAGGTTCATTATTTAGGTTTGGCTGCGGTATTCTTTTAAAAATAAAATCAACTCAAGAGGTACCTATTCTACATATTAATTTTGCGATGACTGAAGAATCTGGCACCGTTTGGTCTCCACAGCTTGTTCCAGAGAAAAACAAAATAAAAACAAATGAAGGAAGCAAAACCACAGTAGGTTACATAACGAGTCGAGGTGGCACTGAATTGCAATTTAATCGAGATACTCGATTCGGATGGACTCGGAATCTGTAATGTGCGGTGGATAATGACATTTTTTTCTTATTTTTGCGGGATTTTTACGGTGCAATTCGCTCAGCAAATTAGATTAAGGATGCTTTTACACTGTTTATATTAAAATTGAGCTTCTGAATAATTAAGATTTATTATTGGGGTACCATCTAAACCACATGTACTCCTTTAAGGTCTATATCAGTCCAGAAGTTGATTCCGATTTATGGAGGCTAAAGCGTTCTAGGGTAAAGGGTATGGGCTTATGTTACGTCTACAAATATCCATTTAACACAAATATAATATACGAAAATTTTACAAAAAAAAAATTTACTATTTTGCAGTAAACACAAAAAATTGTGTTCAATCCAATGTCAGGTTTAATACCCATTCAAGACCCGACAGAATCAACTAAAAAAACACAAAAACAACGACAAAAAAGCAAGTTACAGACGAAGTGCAATAATCAGGGCGTGAGTAAAGGCGGGCGGGATCGCAATTTGGGACAGTGCGGAGACGGCTTTAATACCGCGCCATTGTCACGCGGGAACTGGAGCGTGGTGCGGGATGTCTTGCTTGGATGTTTGCATGCTAATTATATTGATGGTGCGGTGGTTTTCGTGGATGAATTACGGAACTTTGACGTTCAAATATTAATCTTTGAAATTGAAAAGAAATATGAAAGTTTAGAAAGAGGTAACATGATTTGTGTCGGAACTAGCAAGGGAATTTTTTTTATTACTATGGCTGCTAAACTTGGAAGTTATATAATCTGACTGCCATGCCATAGGTCGTGGGTTCGATTCCCATATATGACAATTGTGTTCATGAACATATCTGTTTGGTATATAAGTACGTAATAGAAGTAGTTTTAATATGAAGTATATAATATATTTTTTTTTTTCATTTGACTTTTCGTAATGAAATCTTTACTCTAAAATAATATTAATTTAAACCCTTGTAAAGCTTGATCTTTTACTTACATATTTGAAATACATTTACTGAAGTATTAGATCAGCTTCATTTAACCATCATTATAAAATATAGAATCCAAACTCCGTTCAATTAAATCCTAATACAATTATATTCTAATTAAAGTTCGAGGGCCGTATTCAAGCGTAATCTTTTATGTCACCCGTCTGAGAGAGAAGGAGGCTTTAGCAATTTGCTATACGTTTCTAAGTTGAGCTCGAGAGATTACTTCCAATTATGATATTCGTGTAACTTTTGAAGGTGGTCGCAACTTTCAAAGGCGGATTTGTAAGTTTTTGTGCACCTTGTAAAGGACTTTAAGCGATCTGTGTTTTATTGAAATATATTTCTTTAGAATTAGATTTGTTTGCAAAATTCAATGTAACTTTTGTATAATTTCATGTTATATGGTATTTTGTTGAAATAATTTATTTGCAAACCACAAAAAATAAATATTTTTTTATGTATTCTACTTAGGTAGCAATTAAGCATACGGTACCCGTCTGATGGTAAGCGGTTACCGTAGCCTATGGATGCTTGCTACACCAGGAGTACTCGCGTGCTGCCGACCTTGCTGTACTCCATTGGGAAAACCCCGGCGGGGATCTCATTTCACAATCTGAGCGTCCACGAAAGGAAGCTCCATTGAGACCGCAAAGTTCGAAAAAAAACTGGTTTCAATGTGTGAGGATGGACTCCAGTCGATGGCAAGAGTTGCGATGGTGGATGGTAGCCATAGGCAACATCTTAAACAATTAGGCCTGTATTTCACAGACAGCACCGCGCTAATACCTAGCATGTGTAGTGGTTGTATTAGTATTATAGGTGATTCAGTAGTAAATGGTAACGTGTGCCATTTGACTTTGAAATGGCCGGCTCTTTAAATTGTGGTTATTTTACAAACAGAATTTTTTACATTACTGATGGTGTGATTGGAAAACATAGAATACTTAGAAATTGTATAATTATCTAATTACAGAGGTCTGCAAAACTTATGTCTTCACGAAAGAACATTTCGTAGAATAACAAACATTCAAAATGGTAAAATACTTATGGTTATGAAATGGAAACTTTGAACCGCAAATCGTGAGAACAAAACATAAAATATACACTCCACGTTTCCCCGCGCCATATAGGTATCGTTAATTAAGCAATTCATCAAAACTCCGGTTAGAACCAACAAAACCCATTGTAAGTTTTGGTACTTACCTTCGAAAACTGTCCAATATAACCTGGTCTACCTCTCCCCCCTTAACGGCTTTAAAACTGAAGTAAAGAGGGGGAGAGATATGATTTTATGGGGATCTAGTTTAAAATGGTTGATGTAGTTTACCAAACAGCTTGGGTTGTAGGTTGATGTATGTATTTTTGGCTCTAGCTTCATTTAAAGTGTTGTGTGGAGATTTTTATAACACATTATATGTTTTTCATGAATGATTTTAAACGTGAGGTTTGTCGATGTCAATTTGGTTTCGCGTTCCGTAGGGTGCCAATGGGACTCTATTACTAAGCTTCCAATATCCGTCCGTCCGTCTGTCTGTTAGTGGGCTGTATCTCATGTACCGTAATAGGGGGCCCCCATACAATAACATCTTTGCGGAACCCTTCGTGTGTTAATCCGACTCGTACTTGGTCAGTTTAAAACTTTTCTGGGTTAATAATATGGGTTAGCAATAACATGTAATTTTTAATAAATAATAAATAAATAAATTATCCTAGGACATTCCTCACACACGGTCATCTGATCCCAAACTAAGCAAAGCTTGTACTATGGAAACCAGATAACTGATATAATACATATACTACTTTTTGTTTGTAAATACATACTTATTATACATAATTACACCCAGACTCAGGATATACAGACATGTTCATGCACACAAATGCATGTCCTGTGTGGGAATCGAACCCACGACCTGCGGCGCTATAGGTTAAGACGCCACGTCTTAACCAACTGCGCCAACTGGCCCGTCAAAAATAAAATTATACTATTATCGTTAAATTATACTATTATTATAAATGCGTTTTATTTAGAATAGAATAGAATAGAATAGAATAGAATGATTCTTTATTTGTAGCATAATTTGACAATGTATACACATAAAAATACAATTTTTATAAATTTATTTTAGCACAATGTTAATCGTTATTTGTCTGTCGGTCTGTTTGTTGCCTTTTAATTAAACCTCAGAACTGAACGCGTTGAAATTTGGTACGCAAGTGATACTGCGGAGGACAGCTGTAACTTATTAATTATAAAAAAAAAAAAACTGGGGACATTAGGATTTAGGATCTAGAACCTGAAATAAATAAAGGTCAGTAACACGATGCAGCACCTCGGTAAGGTTAAATATCCATAGACAAAAATCGGAACGATCGAATTACACCATCATGCAAGTAATAACAGCGGTAGAATTTCTTCACCGCAAAATAATGACATCAAAATTTTCCTCCACACCAAAAGTTGGTGTAATTTGACGTGCATACATCACACGGCACCGCATACCGCATGCCGTACGCAAAACATTTAACCGCACTAAATACATATTTACAAACTGTCAACCGTGTACAAAGTGCTTATTCACCCATACGTAACGCCTTTTGTGATGTATCAGGGAAAAATTCTATTTTAACAGCCGGCAACTGAAGCGTCGGCGACGGGCGAAATTCCTAACATTCACCCCCTAACAATTTCGTGAAACAAAGTGGTTTTTCCAAGCGTGTTTTGAGGTTGTGCGACGTAATTAATATACAATAACGCGTTGTGTCATGACGATAAATCATTTAGTGATTAACAACTGTAGATATAGCGTGAGGGGAAACTGGGATGTGAGGTATAGTTGATTCATTAATCTGAGAGGCTTGAACTCGTCTTCATGTAAGACTTATCTACTACAATAGGTAAGTGGATTAAATTGTTCCTATGTAAGATGTAATATCAGACTTACGTTACCAAGGTAACATATTGCTAAGCTCTTGCACGATGCAGACATGCTCTCTTAGTAAACTAAGTGCCTATTAAAGATTCCGCGATTCCGTTTATCTTATCTTTTACTGCAAGTATAAATGTCAAAGTTTGTAACGATGTGAAGATGTTTGTTCCTCTTTTACGCAAAAACTACAAAATGTATTTAAATGAAATTTGGCATAAAAGTAGAATATGATCTAGATTAATAAATAGGATACTTTTTATCCCAGTAAAACAATATATTCCTCGGAAACGCAGGTAAAATCGCGAGACGGAAACTAGTATGTTATAATTTAATGCAGCTAATTCAATTTCTTCACCTTCGAGTGAATAAAATGCCAATCCGGCCCCACCAAATTGAAATTCAATGTCGGCGGGCAATTCTTATTCCTCTCGCATCTTCCCGGCAAATAAACCAGATAATACAAATTAAAAGTCTATTTACACAACATCGACGTACGCCTACAATAAAACCTGGATTTACGGCCCTCCAGCGCCGTGGAAGACTAATCATTAGATGTATAGAATAGTACAAGTTTCACGAGGTTTTGAGTGATGCGATAAACTCCTTAATCGCTCGTAAAGCTGTAAGATTGGACCAAACGCCGCATACAAAAGCTTCGTGTATGAGTTATTTGGGTGGGGTGCAAGTTACAGAGATTTTTGAACATGCATTCCATATTAATAATTTAAAGATGTTTTATTAACAAAAGTTGCAAATTATAGGTTAATGTACAGATAAAATTGGAACAAGAATGTAAATCTATGTCTGATTTTCTTTCAATACACAGCCTAAACTATAAATCTCAAAAACGTGAAACATAAGGGTAAAAAATAATAAAAAGATCTAGCAAAACTGCTTAAATAAAACCCAAAATACGACAGTAATTTTAATAACCATATAAGATCCTTATGATTCTAATACAATCACCTGATTAGCTTGCAGGGATCAAAGATCAATTATCAGTTTGACCAATATAATAATACTAGCTGTCTCGCGTGGTACTCGGGGATAATATAGCTTCCTATTAGTGAAAGAATTTTTCGAATCCGACTCGTAGTTCCACTGATTAGCCCGTTTAAACAAACAAACAAAAATACTCTTCCGCTTTATTATATTATTATTATTATATTATATTATTTCTAAGGCAGACTTAAGTAAGTCATGATCACTTTAAGGCCTTTGCTTGCGGCGGCGTCGTGTGACGGGTCACTCACTTCTCTCCAATATGGCGAAGAGGCCGATGGCTGCCACACGCGTCATACTTGTGAACAGGTGCTGCTTGTGGGGGTTGGTCTGCTTAAGTTTGCCATTTATTTATTTACTTATTAAATATAGATTCAGTCTACTTTGTAGTTTTGCCGCCGCGCCGGGGCACGCAATTGTTGTCAGTGCGATTAGAATGTAAATATTATTTAATGAATCTAAGCTTGTTTTGAAAAGAGTAATTGCTGAGTTTATTGCCGGCTCTTCTCAGCAAATGCAACCTTCCGAACCGGTATTAGAGTATTAGAGTCAGACTTTTTTTAAGTGCCTGCAAAGGTCTATTTGAATAAATGATTTTGAATTTTGAATTTTATATATTATAGTATAGATTAGTATATATTATAGTAGTATTATAGTAAAGATACACGTACATACCCCTATTACATTCAAAATCCTCGCTCGAAATTGATGTTCTCCCAATAATAAAGTTTTATTACTCCGAATATTATTAATTAACGTTAAATGTAATGAAATTGTCTGAACTTGACACAATGATATCAGGCGCATAATTTAGTGGTACGCAAAACTAGGTCAATTTCCGCTTATGAAACCGCTGTGGTATATACCGTTCACGTCTAAACGCCGGCGGCAACGTGCAGATGACGCGTACATTATATTGCGTGGACATTAAACTAGCGGATTTTTTTAATCATTTTATTTGCTTTTTTATTGGTAATAATTTGGAAAAAAACGCCAAACAGTCACATTGTCCAAAAAATATTTAAAAAATGTAACCTTGCTGAGTTTCTTGCCGGATTCTTCTCAGTTGAAGGCCGAGTTCCGAACCGGTGGTAACTTCAGTAAATGTGACCTTCATAAGTGCCCTTCTGGGGCCTAAATTGAATAAATGGCTTTGACTTTGACTTTGAAATTGAATAGTGATCTGATTTTACAGTATAGTAAGTTATGTGTATTTCTTAACTATAATTTTAAACATTTTTTTATAGGACTAAGTCGGTAAACAGGCATACGGCCCGCCTGATGGTAAGCGGTTACCGTAGCCATATGGACGCTTGCAACACACGAAGCATCGCTCACGCGTTACCGACCTTTCCCGCCTCCCCCATGAGCTCTGGCAGCTTTACTCACGCCGCAGGAACACAACTTTACACAACATAAAGTTATTTGGCTGAGGGATTTTGTAAGGTGGAGGTACTTCCCCAGTCGAGCTGCTCTTTAAGCAAATAAAATGTCATAATTACTTTCTATTCGAGGTCTAAGTAAGTATCTACAGTAGTTAACTTCATAATTTATTTACTTTTCCATAACCCAGCAAAATATATATAGTGGGTAGCATTAGCTTATAGAATCACTATCCCACATACTCGCGCATCTAACGGGTTATATTAAGCGATAGGTAGCTTTATATAAACGAGATAGATTTTTGACCAAAAAATATAATTTGGCGCTACATATTTATCTGAACAAAAATTCCATTGAGCGGGTAGTACCTGCTTATAAAACCGCTATAAATCACCCTCCACGCGTCTAACGCCCGAAGCACCGCGCAGATGACGCGTGCATTATGCATGGGGCTGCATTTAGCGATAGTGGGCTGCAGCGGTGCCCCAGCATTACGATATAAATGCACGTATGCGACGAGATATTGTTATTCATATGGAGCGTGGTCTGGTTTCAAATACGGCTTACCGTAGACGAGAGGTGTATTGTCAACGTGTTACACGCTAGATCGGTTTTTATGTTATGAGCTTTATTGTATGCTGTGTGATACGTGATGATGGTGCAGTGCCGGTTTTCGGTAGGTTTAAGTCGCTTTTCAGGGCTTATTCTTTAATGTGCATACTGATTATGAAATGCTACGTGTGATAGATTTTACTCGCAAACTTATATTTATCTAGCTTTCTCTTTTTAATCACTTAGTTGTTGCACTTCGGGAAAGCCTTTCAGCGCACCTAAAGTGTATCTACTAAATGAATACTTTCTTCAAAATTCAAATGTCGCTTTTTATCAGTTTTGGCTATGCAATGTCTATCAGGCAGTCAGTATTCATTAAATTATGTAGATAGCCATATATTTTACCACGTACTTAATGATATGAGAAAATGTAAGTTTACAATGCTAAGAAGGGGACTGACTCTCAATTATTTGCTAGAACCTCAACGCCTGCTTGGCGAAAAATCAACTTGAGGTTTTATCCAAAAAACACCTCATTTAACCAAAATCTCATTATGGTATCCATAATTAGAACTTTTACCTACATCACTACTATCCTTCCTATAATTTCATTACAAAAATATTACCTATATACAAAATAAAAATATTACATTTACATCATCACAAATGCACCTAGAATCCTAGATATTGTCGTTCGCGGAGCGTGCCTGGCTTTCATGCATTCTGCCGAGCTGTGTAATACTTTTATGGTAACTACGTAAAAGCTTCACATCTTGTGTGTCACCTATATAATGGTATTTTTTCTCTATTTTATTCAAAGTTTCACTTGAAAGTCAATTCTACCATAGTCAGGCTACCTTCCACCATCGCAACTCTCGCCATCGACGGGGAGTCCATCCTTACACATTGAAACCAGAATGGTTTCGAACTGTGCGGTCTCAAAGGAGCTTCCTTCCGCGGACGCCAAGGTTGTCGAATGAGCTCCTCGCCGTGGTTTTCCCAATACATGAGGTTATTCAAAAGGGGTATGAAGATATTTCTGCAGGGTCCATAGCTATATAGACTGTAACCGCTTACCATCAGGTGGGCCGTACGCTTGTTTGCTAGTGGTATAAAAAACACTTCTTTATTTATTTGCATTCTTTAATTATTGGTATATTTTCTATTCAAATTCATGTTTTTTTACATTGTTGTTGATTTCGGTTGTATAGCAGCCTTAAATGTTGGAGCATTGACCTTATAATCATAAAAATGGCTTCGTCAACAATTGGTTGCCATGGGAAATATATCAAAGGGAAAACAATTCTTGTTTACACGAATTGAATAGCATTTTGCCTCCTTTGTCAGTACTTTTGCTGGTGTATTTTGATTTCAAAGCTAATAAATGCGTCATGAAAAAAGAATTATCATTTGACAACAGGATTATTATTTATTTCTATGATTCAAGTATCGATTCAAGTCCACCAGGTGGACCGACGACTTGGTCAGATTCGCTGGGCACCGCTGGAAGCAAGCGGCCCAAAACCGTTCGAAGTGGAAGGCCTATGTTCAGCAGTGGACATCCATAGGCTGATATGATGATGATTCAAGTGATTAAAGTGGAAGTGCTAGACGTATTTTTTTTTTTTTTTTTTACTATTTATAGGCCTGTGTTTGACCGCAATCTCACCATGGTAAGTGATGATGCGGCCGAAGGTGGTAAGCACACAAAGCCTAGAAGGAACTGGCTCTCAAGTGCAGCTATCGGAACACACCGAAAGGTGCTTGGCGACAGATTTTCGACTTGAGGGTGGTAGCCAGCCAGGCGGGTACTACAAAGTACCCTACCACCGTGCTATGGTTTCCTCACGATGTTTTCCTTCACCGAAAGCTCAAGCTCATTGTAGGATTCGAACCCGGGACCTTCGTCTCGGTATCCGACGTCACTACCACTGAGCTATCATCGCCTTAAAATTTTATTAATATCAAGAATATTTTGGTAAAAAAAAACTGACTCGTAGTTAAAAATATAACAATGACATCAATTGCTATAATAGGACGCGTCCCTCGCGAGAACCAACGAGAGATTATTTCGATGATTTTTTGTTTTTCCTTTATCACGATTTGCTTAAATTTTAGGTAGCATGGTTTTAAACTATTTTAACCCATTTTACCTTAATCAAGCTGATTGTTAATAAACTATTTTCAGGTTTAATACTTGACGAACTTAATTCCGCCCCGTCGTTATACCTACGTTCTTAGGAATAAAAATTACCCAATGCCCCCCTCCATATCATGAGCTATTCTGTATAAAATTTTATTGCAATTGGTACAGGCATAGAATATAATACAAACGTATAAAATAAAACACAGTTAAGCCATAACACGCAACATTTAAACGATTCCAGCAAACGTCCATGTACCACTCACATAAAACCTTAACCAGAACTTCCTTACGTCACTAACAGCGGCACAATCTTAACTTTAAATAGAGCAAGTTAACCGTACTCGGCGAGTTTAGTCGGAGTTTCTATTCACTCGGACTTATGTTAAGTTCTTTGAGTCGGGCGGAGATTTTTTAATCCGTCAGACGCAGGACGGTAGACTTTTCTTTGGCGTGAGGAATATTTAATAAGTTTTCGTGTCAATGGCGAGGAATTTTCGGGTTCGATTTTATGATTTGATTGATGAAGGGTTTATTAAACAACTTAAGCTCAAGCCTTGTTTTATTTGGATTACTAACACATAAACTAGCTGTCTCCGACGTTTTTACCCGCGTTCCGGAGATAAAAAATAGCCTATAAGCAGTCGGGGATAATGTAGCTTCCTATTAGTGACAAAATTCCTCTTATGGAGGTACAAGGTGGATAACACCACAATTTAAAAGGGAAGATCTTCCGCCAGTCTGGGTAATCGTGTCTGGCGACCGCAGTCCAACTGTACATGTCGGACAGTTGTATACAGGTCGTTGTTTTGGTCAGCGATGAGCGACCCAGGGTCGATAATACAAATGATACTGGTGCTAAAAAAAATATAAAAAAGTACTTAATTTTTTTTATAATAAAAATAAATAAATTAAAATTTTGAAAATCATGTAATAAGCTAAAGTGTAGACATAATACTCAACGGGAGTACGAGGGAGTAATGGGGTGGGGCGATGGCGGTTGCGCCTAGCTCTAGTCTGTGCACGTGCCTAGTAACCATACTTTGCAGTAATTTTATTTGAAATTAAATAAGGTATTTCTCAACATATTTACAGTATTTAATGGAATTAAGTCCATTTTTGGGGAATATATATTTTGTACTACCGCTCCTGGGTCGCTTGTCGCCGACCAAAACAACATCATGTATATGCAGATTCTGGAAAAAACTTCGTAAGCGCGATGCAGGATAATGTGGCACCACGCCATCTATCTTTCCGTGTGTGAACTATATCAGTGTTACTGATAGATGGCTGATAGATATCGTTACCCTTTTATCTCTGAAGTTCGCAATGCAAAATTAAAAATTACTGTAGATAGACATTGATGTATCGTTCATGATGTTCAATATTCCTTCACCAACAACCTTAGATATGCGGTCCGGTTTTTAACAACAGTGATTGATATCCCAAACCAATAAACATGTCGGATATTAGATTATTGGTACAACTTGGTTGGCTCATGCTCATCATGGTATAAGGAGTGTGACGTACTAGTAACACAATTACATTATTATAAAAAAAAACAATGAGGGTATGCATATTGAATTTTGGATCAGTAAGCTAAAATCGTGTCTGAAAGGCATTCTCACGGTGGCCGCACTGTGCTCTATACTATAAGCAACATAATAAACTTGTACGTGAGATAATACCTCACTAGTCAAAATAGGCTAGACTAGGTACTATAAATTTCTAGACAGAAGAAACTGTAGAACATAATCTAGTAATAAATAAAAATGAATTTCAGTTATTGCAATACTGTGTATAGCTCCAAATACAATGACCTTAGAAAACTTTGAATTTCCTGTTATTCGTGCGTCCATAAACATTTACGCTGCAAAACACATCTACTAAGCTTGAAGCGCAGTCAACTACAATAACCGTAAAACTGTAAATATAAAATACTTCACACAAGGCACCGTAAGTAAAAGCAGTATAACTCACAACGTTCAACTTTTGATAGTTCCGTCACCTACAGAGTACAGGTGTAGCTTACGACGCAAGTTTCTGTAACTAATTTCATTCCTACTAAACATGTACAAATAGCTGCTACAAAATATATTTATTGCATGGTTGTAACAGTCTTGTTTTGGGACACTTGAATTTTGACGTTCGTGTAGTGAAACAATGCAACTGTATTAATTGTCTGACGAATTCATATTATAAACTTCTGTCTGTCTATGCGTTTTTTTAATTAAGCCGGATTTTCACTATGGGATATCATCATCATCATCATCATCAGCCTATAATGTCCCACTGCTGGGCACAGGTCTCCTTTCACAAATGAAGGTGAAAGGGAATGGGCAATACTCCACCACGCGTGCCCACTGCAGATCGGTGGAGGTAGGCTAGTGGTCAACCTAATGTTGGAATTTTTCAAGCCGCCTAGGAGGCGACTATCACAATTAAGTGATAACCGGGACCAACGGCTTAACGTGCCTTCCGAAGCACGGAAACGCTCGATTTGAAATACCACTAGGCGGTCACCCATCCAGGTACCGACCACGACAGGCGTAGCTTAACTTTGCCGATCGATTAAGAACGGCTAATCATGCTACATCACGAGCGCTTTAATATTATATCTCGATATGTAATATTATATTACATTATATCCCATAGTGAAAATCCGGCTTTATACCGTCACAAAATCAAACTAAACCATAAACAAAACCTACACTGACTAAATAAAATATTAAAATCAGTATCAAAAGATCATGAAAAACAAATCTAACGAAGTGTAAAGGCAAAACTTTACAAATTCCACTTTTACAAGCTACATAATAACACCACAAAAACTCCACCAACTTTATTAAGCAGGCAGTAAATTAATCGTAAAAAAGTAACAAGTACATAAGAATTAATTACGGGAAAAAAGCTCAAAACAATGGCGGGCGTAATTCAAACTTTTGCACCGCAATCAAGCTCCCCCTAACGTAAGAGGCATATAAAAAAATTAATACAAAAGTTTATAAGTAAACAACGTTATTTCTGCTAGGAGTTTGTGGAAAATCTATAAAGCTATCGATTAAAAACATATAAAACTATAATTGAGCTTGAGTTATATTATATTTGTATTGCCTATAATACATCAGTAATCGTTTACTAACGTCCATAATAAAAGCTCAGGGCCAATAGACAAGATGTTTGTTGATAATCGTTATCGCTAGTAAACGATCAACCTTACTCAATACTCAATCATTTATTGCAAAATGTACATTTGATACTTAAATGTTATAGGTACATAAATACCCTATAATAGGGTGTTGCAATTTATATAATTATTATCATTATCATAGAAAAGAAAGAAGGAAGAAGGACGGACCGATATTTTGAGAATAATTTTTTTGAGAATAATTATTTATTTTGAGAATAAATCACCTTTGTATGGGGTTGACATTTCAAATCGAAATATCCCTTGATTTTCAACAAGCTCTTATGTCAATCCAATACAAAGGTTAATCGTTTACTAACGATAAAGATTGTCGACAACCATCTTATCTAGGGAGGCTGCTTAGTTTGGGATCAGATAACCGTGAGTAAAAAATGTCCCAGGCTTTTTTTTATATTTTTAATCTCACTTACCCAACTGATATGGCGCGTCGTGAATCTTCGTTCGCAAAGAAAAGAAAGTATGGCCCCGAAGATTAAACGAAAGAATGCTTAAAACTTACAATCAACCTTACTATAAGGTTCATAATACACTGCAGCTGTTAGTTCCGTCTCACTCACGAGTCACGCCCCTCCGCACGGCGTGCGCTAACATGGCGGCAGCTGCCGACCAATAGCGTTTCCTGCGCTTTGAAAATGTATCTTCTGCGCAGGTACATCGGTAAGCCATAATAGTTGGGTACTATTGTAATAATATTTCGGACTAGGACAAGGATTATTTGTTGTCAAAAAGGTATCTGTTGAAAATTAGTTCTAAGGTTCCATATACTACGTACCTTGGTGTAAAACTATGTAGTCACGTAATATTACAGGTCGGTTAACTAAAGCTGCCACGTTCACAGTACTCACACTTATGCAATTTCACGATACAGGATGTTTTATTACATTATTGCTTCTAATCAGTCAATCAATTTAAACTGACGAATGGAAATATACCAAAAATATTTATGAGCAGTAGCAAAAGCAAAACAATAACTGTCTCCTTCGTACTCATAAGCTTGACCGCGCACGAGAGAGACGGACAGACTTTTCATGATGCGAATGCAGTGCGATGCACGCCGCGCGCTTATTCACAGACACAAGCGCAACGTGTAAATGTTTGAACGTGCCAGCTTTACTTAAACGATCTGTACTTATATTATTATGTCTATGTTATATTTACTTTATTTATTATACGTGTAGTTCTGTACGATAATGTGTATTTAAAATTAAAGGATGTTTATTGTTTAGTTTTTATGACCTCTTATTCAGCTATTACTCTATCATATAATTCTTAACAAAAAGTCAATACACTAAATTATATGAATAATCAACATTTGTAAGTCTTCTACAGATTAAATAAGTCATGAAGGCTTTACATATAAGACAACCAAATATAATTCAACATTGCCAACACGTTTTCTTGAGGAACTAACTAATAAAAGTTTCCAGATAGCCTCAGGGTTAGTTGAACCTTTATTACCCCTGTAAGGGCCCTGTTACCCCTGCAGGGGTTGGGCACAAAGGGACGAGAGCAAAGAGCATGGCCCTTGACCATTCACTTTGTTTCATTGACCTGAAAGCGGCTGGAACTCTTTATTCCCCTGTGGCTTAGTGTTCAGTTTTACAGACTATTTAGAGATGGGATTCAAGTAAAGCGGTACTAAGAAAAATATTTGAATAGTAGTTTATATTTAGTAAACAAAATACTACAATAGCCCTGATTCTGTTGTTCACAACTAAATATAATAATTTTAATGTCACCTTGTCTCTTTCTAACAAAGAACATAAGAAAAGGATGCAAGAAATTTAGTCCTGTCAAATTAGTCCAATGATTGTCTTCAATATAAATTTAGTCGCCATCTATCGCGGTTACGCCTAAATACACGCAAAATAAGACGGCAGAGATTAATTTGACAACTTAAAATATGTTCTATCCTTTTTCAATAATGTCCGGAAGAAAGAGATGAGATGTGACTAAAATTAGTTTAGTGCGATTTACAACAGAATCGGCACCATTGAGTACTTAACCAGTGAAATAAATGATTAAAAAACACAGTAGTAATATTTCGAAATATGACAACCAAAAGCAAAATACAAGGTAAACCGCATGCAACGTGTGCTAAACCATTCTATTACTTTGATAAACCACAAAACGGTCTGCGTTTATCACGGCCACCACAAAATGTACAGCCACAAATGCATACTACATTAACAGGCGAATCTCTGCCAATTTATGGCAATCTATTTCTAAAATGGAGATTTGTACTCGTAGCAAGTCTACGCCGTAGCAGTAGCTCTACGGCGTAGCGTGATTTATTGATTTCGTATTGAGATGCTAATACAACCGTTCGGTTATAAAAGACCTTATCAACATAGTAATAAGGACTAAATTTAATTCATCCGACACGATCAGTCAATAGCGGGGTTATTTGATAAAATTTTGATTGACATGACAAGGCTTTATTATCAATGAAATTACCTTTTAACCTTATCTAACAAATTTTAGGATTTAAGGCGGTATTTACGTCACAAAGTTCATAATTTTCTCTTGGACTCAGGATAAATCACAAGCGATCTTGCAAAATTTCATCAAAATATAGGTATATTGTCGTGTATTCCGAACCGGTGGTAAATTCAACTGTATGTACAATTTAACGTTCATAAGTGCCTCACTAGGGCCTAAACTGAATAAATGACTTTTTGTTTTTGATATTCAACAAACAAATAAACTAAACTACCAATTATTTTACCCAGAAAATATCTGGCTACCAAATCAAGAGTCGATATTCAGACCAGTCTACTACTTAGTCTTGTATTCCGCATACATATAGCCTTACTTAGCGTTACCGTACGCATTACTACCAAACGTGACGTAAAACCATAGGTAAAATGTCTTGTTGTTAGCATATTTATTATCAAAGTGAGACCTTATTTAAATTAGTTCAGGGCTTACTTTCGTTTGATGTTGGTTAGTTGTTTTTATGGATTAGTTTGTGGATTGATATCGAGCTTTGAAATCTCCAGAGAGTCAAATAAAGTAGCCAAATAGAGGATTTATAATCTACAGTCCGGTTTCTATAAACAAAAACGAATCGTTTTGCTTACCAATGGTAGGTTTTTTTATTGCCAAACTGGGCATATAGATAATTTCGTAAGGTAATTTTACCTGTGATTGCTATTTCCATATTAGGGTCTGCTATGTAAGTCTTTGCTTCATTATTAGTAAAGATATAAGAGTCATAATTTTCGGAAATTATAGGAATCGGCCATAAATGTTAGACTACTAATCAAATGAATTAAATAAATACAATTAAATTAATACAAAGAGTGCAAAATGCTTGTGCTCGTTTTTGCTTTGATATCCCGCCCCGTGGTCATGTTACGCCATTTCTCGACAAACACAATATTTCTAAGATGAGATATAGAAGGGAATTACATTTGGCAACCCTTTTGTTTGGCACAATAATAGCTAGTAAACCTATTTATTTATATAGTAAGCTTAGCTGGGCTCGTGAACATAACAGTCACGCGACGAGGGCTTCCTCTTATTTGCTGATGACGCCTCGTCACCATTCGGCTGCTTTCCGTGGCAGCTTCAGATACCGCGCTACCAAGTGTTGGAACAATCTTCCACCACCACTGCGTGACCTGAAAAGTGTAGCAGTATTTAAACATAGGTTTAAGATATTTCTGTTGCACAAACAGAAATCAGAATCATAATTTAGTCCTAACTTATGGTTGTTAATTCAAGTTGTTTGTAGCCTTGGTAATAATTAGTATAAGTAGGTATTATAATAATAGTAGGTATCTTCATCAATTTTAAATTTTAATATTAAAATAAAATAAATAAACCATCAATAATTTTAGAACGTTTGTATCTCACCTGCACTTTTTTCACTTTTCCATAATAATGGTTGGCTGGATCGATGGAAGCTAGTCGAAAGGTACCGTTATATGGCTGTCACATTCACAGTGAGAATTGATTATTTACACTCCACGTTTCTCTCTTTTTTAAATTCATTTGACGTATCACAACCATATCTTATAAGTTTGTATTATATATTATTTCATTAGTTTTTGTAGGTAATTGTAAATTTATTCTTAACGATTTATGGGAAACGCTTGCTTTCACTGTGCGTGCGCCACTACGAATGATTCAACTGCAATACTTTTTTGCCATGCATAAGTTTCAAGGTCGTACGCAGGGTGAATGGCATGTGAACATGTGTTTTATATTTTCTTTTATTATTTTATATTTATTAATTATTCTTTGCCCTGTACTTTTGTCCGGAGTCACTACAGGTGCCAGCTGAAAATCAGCGCTGTTGTTATACAGCAGCACATGCTGAGCTGGTACCCTTTTGACAGCACACCCACCGTTGACGATGCGAGAAACGAATTGTTTTACTATAATTATTATTTTTTCTTTCTGTTCTGTACTTTATATATAATTTTGCCTAGTTTTAAATATTCCTGTATGTTTCTTGCTTTTTTGTTTTACTTTTATTTGTGCTGTTAATAAATGTTTTTTACTTTACTTTACTTTACTTTACTAATATTGAAATGAAATTAAATATTGCACCACACCTTTTACTTCTGCATAATATTATCATAGTTTTGCTGATAATATTCTTTAAAAGTCTTTACAATGAGATTGTAGTGTATGATGTATGTGTGTGTGATTGTGTAGAGTCATTTGTTAACGTTCATAAGTGCCTTATCTAGGCCTTAATTGAATACATGGTTTTTGAATTTTGAATTGAGATTTAGGTCAAAAAAATATATATCCCAAAGTATCAAGTTGAAAATTTAATTCCACTTAAGAACTATTTCTCTTCGAGAACTTCTATTACTTACTCTATCAATAGCAAAAAAAACTCCGAACCGGTGGTAAATTCAACTGTATGTATTAACTTAACGTTCTTAAGTACCTTATCAGGTGAATAAATGACTTTTTGATTTTGATTTTTGATAATGCTTTGACTCAGTCATACAGTCCATGAGAAGAAAAATCAACGTTGTCGTATAAGTTATTTTTTGTGCGACTTCAAGTTGACCATAATCTTGCTGAGACGAATGAAAAGTTTTTTTTCTATCAACAAGCAAGCAGACGATACACCTTAAGGTAAGGGGCCAACCCCACTTATAAAGGTATATCTTGCAATTACAAAATAACTCAGCAAATGAAACCATCCGAACCGGTATTAGTAGAGTATTAGGGTGCTTACATAAAGAAGCAGGTTTTCGGTTCCGACTTGTCGGTGCAGGGCGCTACTGATCGATGTAGGGTTAACTCGCATAAAGAAACAGGTAAATCTGTCCGTATTTTATATGTAAACACACCCACACTTAAACCGTATGGCTCGGTCAGTTAAAACTATTCTTTGTAACTGAGCGTTTAAGACCGGCCGCATACTATAAGAAATTGTCTGTCAGAAATTTTCGGACGCCCGCTTGCTCATACATTTTTGGACGTCAGACACGTCAGAATTTTCGGATAGTATGCGGGGTCTAGAACAAAATGTATGGGGAAAGTGCCTTCCGGCGGGCGTCCGAAAATTTCTGACAGAAAATTTCTTATAGTATGCGGCCGGCCTAAAATAACAAGGGCCTATTTTACCTGCACCGATTGGTACCGACCCATACAGACCTGTATGTATCGGAATCCTGTTTCTTTACGTAAGCACCCGCGAAAGTCTATTCGAAATAAATGATTTGAATTTGAGTCATACAGAATTTTAGGCAATAACAAAACATACAATGTAGTAACACACACACTTGTGATTACGGAGAGGAAGCCAGCGGGTCGTGGCGCTCAACAAGCGTGTGACGCGAGCATGCGTGCCGGGCGAGCATTACGAGCGCGGAGCGTGGAGCGTGGAGCATGGAGCATGGAGCGCCTCTCACGACCGTCTCTGACGTATAATGGGCATCTCTCATTTTTAGGATACCGTTTGGTTGTTATTAAAGTTTATTACCATAATTTCATGTGACATTGTCGCTGCTTTAGTCATTTTCCGGGGTAAGAGGTGTTATTAGTTTACTTTCAGGTGTCAACGCAGCTTTCTGATATGTTTTGCTATAAAAAGGCAGTTTAACTGTTATAAAGTAGTAAACACACCTTTGGATTTATTACATTAGTATGGATCGAAATTATAATAGGTATATGATATCATGTAGAGATTAGAAATGATGGTCAATTAAAAAAAAATATAACCTAAAATCATAAACACGGCAAAATTAGCAGAGCTGGTCAGGGCTGACAACAAGGTTACATTTTTTATAAAAATCTGACTGTATTGACTGTTTATAATAATTGGTTCAGGCACACACATACCGGGTGATTTTGAATTTCTTAGCTATTTTTTTTCCCTCGGATCAGAATCACTAATAGAACACATCCTTGCAAAAAAAGAACCTTTTTTTTGTTCATAATTTTGTCGTAAGAATATCCTAAATACTCCACATTACTGGATAACGTTAACAAGTAGATGACCTTGAACTTCAGCTGGTAGACGTCACCGGAACATTGAAATATGCTGCGGAAAATACGTGAATTCTTTCGTAACGCGCACTAGGTGGAAATTGTGTTTAATACCTACTAAAATTTCACCATATTATTTTTCCATTTTCCATTCACAAAATTAAGTAATATCAGGAATAAACTCTTCATAATGTTGTTTACATTTCGAGTATTTTGATTAATAAAAACTGTCATTGAATCGAATCTGTCATTCATTAAAATCTTCTAAAATAAATTCTATTTTTCATTTTCACTAAGGAGGAAACTTATCTTTCAATAATTATTAACAATACATTAGGCAGCCCGCACGCATCATACAATCGCCGGCCGACTTTATGTCGGAAAGAGAAGAAAACTTGAATGTCAGCATTGTAAGCAGAAAACAGGATAGCTTTATAAAACGTTTGACTTGGTTAATAACCCTTAAAACGAACCTATCCTAGAAATAAACTCTAAAATTGCCTATTTCGCTAAAAAGGTCTGATGTCAGTCGGTGGATTCAATTTTATAAGAGAAAAAATTCTTTCGATTTGAGAGATTCAAATGTTTTTCGCATTTGAATTCCTTACTACCAAAGCACACGTCCTACAAAACCGCCCTAAAGGCCTCAAGTCGGACTGAGAGAGATTCAAATGTTCTTCTCATTTGAATTCCTTACTACCAAAGCAGTCGTTTTACAAAGCCACTCTAAAGGCCTCAAGTCGGACTGAGAGACATTCAAATGTTCTTCTCATTTGAATTCTTTACTAACAAAGCACTCGTCTTACAAAGCCGCTCTAAAGGCCTCAAATCGGAATGACAATTGGACTACCGATTATCTGACGTGTGGAAGCGTCCTTATACGAAACCTCTCTTCCCTTCTCTTTTAATTTCATACAAAGAATTAAAAAAATATTGCTACGACGTGTTCAGGTGTGCGGTCAGCTTAATACTTCATGTCTACCTATTTGAAAAATTTCTGATTATGAAAAAAAATATTTTTAGTTGCGCACGCAGGTATTCTCTGGTTACTGGTTGCTAGGGCAACGTTTTAGAAGATCAACAGTCGTTTCTGGGTGATACAAAATATTTTTAAATTTAATTGAATAATTATGGAACTCTCTGGAATACACTATCAGTTTGATCAACGGAGGGCTTCTGCCTCACACAAGATGCCGCGCGGCGCCCGCCACCCCACCCAACTGTGCGTTTTGTGGTTGCAGATCACTGGAAGTGTGTTATTTAAAACCAAATAATAAGTTGTCAATAAACTGCAATATTCAGTTCAATGTGATTTTAAATTAGCCTTAAGTTGGCCCTAAAGTTTTAAAGTGTTACAACGATGGATATGTTCGAATTGTGATACGATGAGTATGTTTGTAATTGAGTTACTAAAAAAAGTGAGTTACTGTATTTTTGTGGCTTCATTTTATAAATTTTAAACGGGTAAGAATACCGAGAGTGATGTATAGGATATTTAATTTAGATGGTGTTCCGTGTTTTTGTATACTACGCAGCAATGATATTATAATAGAGATATGCTACCCTCATACTAAGCGGCGTTCAGTTTTTGTTGAATTAGGTGAATGCGATAGATAATATGGAACGTATGGTACAGAAAGAGATAGCTATATGTAGCCGCTAAGCAAAATTACGACAATTGTCTGAATTTGTCTGCAACAATTAGCGTGCGTTAATGCGATATCTACCTCTTTTTATTATAATATCATTGCTACGCAGTATCTAACATTCTCGGTTGTTGACAGCCATGTGACGTAGCGTATTGGCGCGCGGTACGACCAACGATTTCAGTAATTCTGAGAAAACTTTGGATCGTCATAACTTTATTTTTTTCTATAAAAATTATATCTAAAAATAAAACATGTATTTTTTATTTTTTATTAATGATCGACTCCTTTAAAATAGCTAAGTAATTCAAAATCACCCTGTATTTCTGCGGAATGAGAATCGAACACATGACCTGGGGCAAGGTATATAACCATGTCAACCAGCCCGTTTGTTATTATTCAGTAATTACAATAGAGGCTTAAATCTTGCCAAAAATGGATTTCACAATATTACTTTCGGTAGAAGTTCCATATTAAATAAAAATATACGAACCTTACGTAAGCCTTTACTTTTATTACTTTTTCCAAGTAAAAAGCTCAATCTCATACTCGAGAAAAGAATCGACAGCTTCATAGGGAGCCATTCTTACGTGAAATACAATTATAACGGGTGAATACGTAAAAAGATTTATGAAATTACAATTATAATAAAATTGCTCTCTCGAACCGTTCCACGTCCCTATTCCGCAAACTCGATCCATCGATTTGAAATCGATTAGACGACGAGTCACGTCCCCCGAGGACGCGTGGCCACGTGTATGAATGTTTGAATTTACATGTCGAATGCATTGACATGTAAATTTCCGTACAAGATGGAGGCATCGAACCGTTGTCGATGCGTGATCATTGTAATAACATTGAGTTATGGAATAACGACGTTTGTACAAAGTTTGTTAATTAAAAAAGTTTATACTGTCATTGAATTGAAATATATTTTGAATGCTGATTCCTGACTTTTCACTTAATGGTGCTGATACTGTTGTTTACAACAAAACTTTTAGATTAAGGCGATGATAGCTCAGTGGCAGTGACGTCGGATACCGAGACGAAGGTCCCGGGTTCGAATTCTACAATGAGCTTGAGCTTTCGGTGAAGGAAAACATCGTGAGGAAACCATAGCACGGTGGTAGGGTACTTTGTAGTACCCGTCTGACTGGCTACCACCCTCAAGTTGAAAATCTATCGCCAAGCACCTTTCGGTGTGTTCCGATAGCTGCACTTGAGAGCCAGTTCCTTCTAGGCTTTGTGTGCTTACCACCTTCGGCCACATCAATACTTACCATGGTGAGATTGCGGTCAAACACAGGCCTATAAACAGTAAAAAAAAAAACTAATTTTAGTCTAACTAAGTATCTTTCTAACAAAAAACATATATTATGAAAGGGAATTACATAAATATTTACAAAAAACTATCATCTATTCTAAATATTTACAACATTTATATAATAATTAAAGGAAAATCCTATTTACAAAATATCTAATCTAAATATTTACAAGTAAAATAGTTGTGCCAGATCGCTGCCCTGTGTAAACGTATGAAAAGGATGTAAGAAATGTGGACTACATGTGTAATTAGTCCAATGCTTGTTTTCAATATTTTTGTCGCCATCTATCGCGGTTACGTCTAAATACCCGAAAATGAAGACGGCAAATACTAATTTGACAGCTTTAAATAAGTTAATAATATATTTTTTTTCAATAATATTCGGAAAGAAAGAGATGTGATGTGACTAAAATTAATTTAGTGCGATTTACAACAGAATCGGTATCAATTGGCTTATGAGAAATATATGAATACAACATTAATGAAAATATTTTTAAAGCGTTTCCATTAATAATATTCATAAAAAACAAATAATGCAAGTTTTTTTTTATTTACTGTTTCTTTTGAGTCAAAATAGAATCAGATTTAGCTCATATTATAGCATATAATAATAATATAGAAGCGCTCGTGGTGTAGCATGATTAGCCGTTCTTAATCGATCGGCAAAGTTAAGCTACGCCTGTCGTGGTCGGTACCTGAATGGGTGACCGCCTAGTAGTATTTCAAATCGAGCGTTTCCGTACTTCGGAAGGCACGTAAAGCCGTTGGTCCCGGTTATCACTTAATTGTGATAGTCGTTAAGCTAGTTGGATGCCTCCTAGGCGGCTTTGAAAATTCCAACAGTAGGTTGACCACTAGCCTACCTCCACCGATCCGCAGTGGGCACGCGTGGTGGAGTATTGCCCATTCCCTTTCACCTTCATTTGTGAAAGGAGGCCTGTGCTCAGCAGTGGGACATTATAGGCTGATGATGATGATGATAGCATATAATCAACTCCTAAATACATATGTTACCTTATGTGTACGTTTGAATTCTAACACACAATTGTTGTCATTTCAACATGTATTGAACATATTTCCTCTGTCACTTATTTGTCGTACGAAAAATAGAGGTTGTCAAACTAGCAGTCAAACAACGAATAATCGGAATTCATCGAATATAAACTAAATTCGATTCCGAGACAATCTCGAAGGGTAATAAGATATGTTATACAATAAAATTGTCCTGCTTCAGCTCTCATATTCGTGTGTGGCACAAGTCACGAAATTAATGATGTACTTTGACTTAAGTATATGTAAATATATTTTTGTTTTTTTTTAATGATAGTGTTGGTGTTCTTTCTCAATTTAATTGCTCATATATTAATGTGTGAATTTTAAAGCTTTCTTTTTTTCATTCATATGCAATAAGACTTATAACAGGATATTTTCTGACAAAAATGCTGTAAAGTACGCCAGGCATTAGTTATTAATTGTTGTTTTAAAAAAAACAACGACAGTTGTATCTAGTTCCATTCATATGACTAACTGAAGCTTCATTATAATCCCAAAAACTAAAAATCAATATTCAAGTGTGTAAAGAGATTTTTTCAGAGTCGGCAACGCGCAAGTGATACCCCTTATGTTGCGAGCGTCGAAAGGCTACGGTAACCGCTTACTATCAGGCGGGCCGTATTATTGTGTGCTACCTTACAGGTATTCTAATAATAATAAAAAACTACTTAGTCACACATATTTATATAGGTAGCCAAAACCCGGCTCAGTTATCATTCAAAAAAAAAATACCTTGCTGAGTTTCTTGTCGGAGTCTTCTCAGTTTAAGTGTATTCCGAACCGGTGGTAAATTCAACTGTATGTACCAATGTAACGTTCATAAGTGCCTTACTAGGGCCTAAACTGAATAAATGACTTTTTGATTTTGATTTTAATTCAAGCAAAACTTTCCTAACTTGCACCACACAGGATTCCGTTCCGTATTTTGTCGTGTACGGTGTATTGGAATGTGTCTCATCGTCTGCCGTCGCGTGCATGTAAACGACTTCATTCGCCTCCTGTTTACGCCTGTACGTATGTACTGCCAATACGTACGTATGAACTACAAAAAAGTACGTACTGTACGAAACGCAGAGACACGCTCGTTTGATTTATGAAATTGTTATTGAGTTACACCGCTGGCGTTTTTTTTTATTTGCTGTAATTTTATTAGCATACGTTGATTATTTGCTTTGATGGAAGTTTCTACGGAACCCTCGCGTCGGTGCGCGAGTCCGACTCGCACTTGGCCGTTTTTTATATTTAAGCAAACAAACAGTTGTTTTGTAGATCGTAAAACTATTATATTATAAATGCCAAAGTGATTTTTTTTTGTTTGTTTGTTTTTTACGCCTTCACGCTTCAAATTTGACATGCAGGTAGCCTATGGTATGGAGAAGGAAGGCTACTTTTTATCCCGGGAACGTGGGTGAAACCGCGGGTGACAGCTAGTGTGTCTGTATAAAAGCCTGTGCTACATAATAACATTTTCTATATATGTCGCTGACCGTACCTAGATTATTTAATTACTATACAGGGTGTTGTTTTGGTCGGTGACAAGTGACCCAGGAGCGGTAGTACAAAATATATATTCCCCAAAAATGGACTTAATTTAATTAAATACTGTAAATATGTTGAGAAATACCTTATTCAATTTGAAATAAAATTACCTAATTAATTAATTAATTATTAAAAAGTATGGTTACTAGGCACGTGCACAGACTAGAGCTAGGCGCAAGCCACCATCGCCCCACCC
Source organism: Polyploca ridens (assembly GCA_951394255.1). NCBI lineage: Eukaryota > Metazoa > Arthropoda > Insecta > Lepidoptera > Drepanidae > Polyploca > Polyploca ridens. The sequence continues at coordinate 1,169,722 of OX596247.1, read as the reverse complement.
CTTTACTCCCTCATACTCCCGTTGAGTATTATGTCTACACTTTAGCTTATTACATGATTTTCAAAAATTTTTTTTTTTTATTTTTAATAAAGTATTTTTTTTAGCATCAGTATCAGTTGTATTATCGACTCTGAGTCGCTCGTCGCTGACCAAAACAACAACCTGTATTTGTAATAGAAACAATGGATTCTATTCCATTTCTAAAACCGCAATTTTGTAAAGTAAAATTCCAAACCAACACAAACTATTTAAAACAAAATAAATCCCGTTACCCTCAAACACATGTTTCGCACGGTACAAACCAAAACGAACTTGTTCAAACTGGAATAACTGCTCAAAACCGCTTTCTACTAGTTTCAAATCAGAATTCCTTTGATGTGGTGACGACAAAATTTTAGTTAGAAACGCGATGCGTCATTCACTATCTCATACATTGCAAAGTTGTTTCACCAACAAATAATGATGGCAGATCTACAGACCATACGAAATGTTTGCTACAAAATAATTGAAATACAAGTTTTGTACCGATACAATACAGGATACAATTATTGTAAGAAAACAATGATATATCACTTTACTTTTCCCTTTCATTTTACCTGCAAATAAAATTAATTGTATTCTTTTATTGAGAAATTATTTTTCCAGGGCCTCTATTCAATTCTGGAAACTTTTAAGAGTGCGTATAAAGCAAAATAACAATCTTAGAATTGAAATTTACCCAAGTATTTAAATGAAAAAATATTGGTATATGGGTATGTTCATTATATACCCGAGGGTTCTGTCTGAGCAAAAACATAATGGAATGAAATTTCCTCAATAGAAAAAAATCACAAAGCTACCTCTAATAATAATGAATTTTCGGTTTTATTCGTTCATGGTGACAATATAATTAAGACAAAAATTCGATAAATAATATCACTAACATATGACCTAGGCTGCTACTAACAATTTTTTAAAATATTCTATACTTTACGAGTTATTTAGATAAAAAGCGCTTAGTTCATTTTTGTTTCGCGAAACACGCTATCTCCATCTCATCTCCACGCGAAGATTAGACATAAGTTTGTTTCATCTGACATTGCCATATTTTTCTGGCTTGGTACGCACTCTTAATATAGAAATAAACTTTGACCCATTGGTTCTCGAGGGACGCGCGTCCTATAATAACAATTGATGTCATTATTATTATTGTAACCGCGAGCCAAAGTATTTAATTTCACATATAAATTAGTATGTTAGTTATTGGAACCAAATACCGCCGACACAGATAAGCCCTCGAGGCTTCCGTGGAGGCTATAAAATGTAAATGTAATTTTTTATGATATTCAATAAATATATTATTAAAAAAAATACTCTATCTCTCTTAATAAAGTTCTTAAATAATCTTTTCATTCATTTTCCTTTGAATCAGCAGTAAGTAAAATAGGAGCTACGTATATATTCTTTGCGTACCTAATGATTATAGCTATGCTTACCGACCTCAACACTATTGTGTGATGATTTGTATTTTTTTATTGTGACTTTGTTTATTATTTAATTTTATTTTATTTAAAAAGATCTTTATCTCTTTTACTTTGGCCGTTCTTTTCTCAACTAATGAGCTGTAAACATCAAATATCCATAATTTTAATCGTCTCTCTTTTGGATTAGATTCGATATACCTCACATCTAAACATATCAGTTTATAGTTATAAATACTATATTACAGTAATATGACTCACCAACTGGGCTCTCTTCATTCCAAAATGAGTCGTCCAGTGTGTAATCGGCTTCTGAAACAATATATGAAAATACCTACGTCAAATATAAATTGATACTTATGCTTTTATTACTTAGGCTTATATTACGATACACGTATATCATCTTTACCTAAAACATAATATTATACTACACTTATCTCTGATATTATTTGCTACGACGATGTAGCATCGTAGTACCTCTACAGCATAAATTACTCAAACAAACATTACGTCAGGAAAAGCTGCTATTATAAGCGTGGCATATTTCATTTGGATATATTACAATGTATACTTTATTACATAGTATATAAGAGTCAAAATCTCTTATTTAAGATCATAGGTAAAAAAATGTTAAAATAAAACTACGTCGTAGAGCACCTACGATTGTAGTATGTGCTACGCCGTAGCACTTAAGGGGAAAGGATGAATGCAAGAAATTTTAAAAATAGGTTTTTAACATATCTATTGCTGTCACGCTATGCCCAAGCTATCCCGTACGAGGGCCATCGAGACAACTACAGCTTGGACCGATTATACCAATTTAAATTAGCCGAAATCGCTATTTCATAATCCCAGGCTTTCTACTAAAAAAATGGATCGATTTAAAAAAAAAAAAACAAGAATCATATAATAAGAAGAGCTTTGGCTATGTCTGTCGGTTTTCCTTTGTTTTTTTATATTCGTCAAATTTGTTCGCTGGACGTCTGGTAATTTTTTGTGATTTTAGAAGGCTCCTAATTCTTATTATAATTAATTTATGGAGAAAAACAAAACCGAGAGACATACAGTGGTACCTACAGACTGCATGGTAAAATAATCATTGCTCTAGTGTCATTACCCAGAGAGGAAACTGAGTATTATGTTTGTATGGATCAAACGCCACCAGCATTTCCTCTTAATTCTAGGAGTCTTCGAATAGAATTATAAAGACTTTCAACCGGTGGTAACTTTATAAGTGCCCATGGGGCTTTGACTTTGGTCAATCATAATAACCATAGAAAATAGTTTTTTTTTTTTTTTTTTTTTTAGAAATACTTAGACACATGATTGTAATCATGATAACAAACAACTTGCCCAAAGAAACATTTTTTTATTTACTTAGCACATAAGCCCATAATAGTTAGAACGTAACAAAAATAAGAATACACCATCAGCTTTTATTTAATATAGTTATTTATCCCTATTTGTTTCTTTGGGAATGTTGTTTGTAATCATGAGTACAATCATGTGTCTAAGTATTTTAACTTATTATCAGTCACCCTATATAAATAAAATTAAGACATTTACAATTCAGTCCAGCTGTAGAAATTCTTATTAACATGCACTTTTTAAGTTATCTCTAAATGAATGTGCAAAAAATACAAAAAATACGGTAGTGACATTGCCATAAATAAATTATACAATGGGGTTATTTCACGTCGGAATGACGTTTTTTTTCCATTCATCGTCGCTGGATACAGCTATTGTTATTGTAATTACCTCGTTATGCGCCGGGCTCGAGACAAAGAGTTACCGCTGAAAAAAAATAAGCGTAAAAAAATATTAATTGAATTTGAATTGTTTTTCGATGGCGGCCAAGGTTGGTTTTTGAATGAAATATGTCTGTTTATTGACCTACATTCTCTGCAGCACTTTATGATAAAAGGATTGTGTTATCTGTTTTATTCTAAAAATATTGAGATTTACGTAATTTTAATAGTTACATGTGAGGAGTTTTGTCTAGATCTAGATCGATATTAGAGAAAAATCTCATTAAAATTTATATGGGCATATAAACTCGACTTGACTCTGTATGTATATCTATTGACATAACAATCTTGCCTCTTAATATTTACGAAATTTTGACGAAAAACATCTTTGAACTACATCACCAAATTTTGTATATGTATGAATTGTATTTTTGTAAACCATTGATATATTAAACGTTAAGGATGTTACTCAACATAAAACACGATCCGCTTATCATATCAATGCTTCTTTATGTGCATATTATCACTTAAAGGGGTTTTGTACTCAAAGAGCAAAACGGACTCGTATTGCTGTCTGTCCATCCGTATGTCACCGGTCTCTATCTCGTAAAATGTACAAGTAACATACCTCAAATTAAGATTCTGAATCCAGAATAATGAGCCAAACCCAAATGCAAATGGATTAGTCGAGAAATTATTATTAAACAGTTCATACAATAAAATATGAACAGTTGTCAAAATAATAAACCCAAATCATTGCTAGTCCTTGATGGTCACACCATTTCGAATTGCCGAGCATTGTGCACTTATAACCTTATTAAAAACAAGAGTGTCGCCATTGTTGTTCGGTGTTATCATATATAACACGCAATAACCTCACAATATAAGAAAATGCTGCCGTAACGTTTTATGACACAATAAGTGAGCGGAGTCGTCGAGTTTGCTCGACAAATATTGTGGTACAAGTGATGAGCGGTGAGTGGGCTAACAAATAGGACACTAATATGTGATACAATACCTATAATTTAGCAAATTGAAAATTCGTTTTATGGGTAACTTAGTTGCTAGGTAAAACTGTAAGGCTATATATGTAAAGACATTGCTAGACTAACAACACTATGCTTTGACTTCTGTTACGAATACTGTTTACGTTCTTTAAAACACTTTTATTTCTCTAATATATTGCTATAATTGTAGAAATTGGTTTTCATCCAAATTGTATTTTTTTTCTAATGATGAAGAATCATTAAGATAACCATCTTTTACTTTCAGCCGTAAAGAGCTAAATATATACTTTTTTCCACATTGTTGATTACTCTTATGACCTGAAGAGTAAAGTAGAACATGATAAAGAACAAATTTTCAGTCGAACCCTTTGCGACGTCACGAAAATGCGCACAGTTTAAACAATAAAAAAAAAACTATTAAGTATTTGAAACCAAAGTATGAAATTTAGAACAAACAACAACAATACAACAGGAGTAGTACAACCTAACTATAATATAAATTAGAATACTTTGAATTTATAACGCAAAGAATTCCTTGTCCATGTTTTTTAATTATGTGTCGCATATGCTTGTGCTTTGTGCCATATAAATCTCCCTCTATAAATTACAGAAATATTATTTGCTTCGTTCGAAAGCTAACAACACCGACAGAGTCCTTGTTTTAATTGAGGTCAAAATAGATACGTTGCTGATGGTATCGTTAGTAGAGACGAGGTCAAATTTAAATTTATTTGTGACAGAATTGAGATATAATTTACGCCTTAAGGAGGTCACCCAATGCAACTTTTGCAGCGATTCAGTAGCGCAACAGCGATACAGTCGCAAAAATAACGCAATACATTCGCTATATAAGGTGTAACGGAAAGGGTATATACATCCGAAGGGGGTGAAGACTACATCAGGTACAGACTCTCTATAAAAAGATTCAGCTCAAAATACATTACTAAAAAATTCAAACAAATTTTTTTAATTCAAGTTTTTTGAATTAAAATCATAACCAACATGTCACCGGTCAATGAGGGTCATTGTCATTTTGCGTCCCTTACTAATATTAATATAAAATTTTATCTTCTGCGATCTGTGCGCCTCGTACCAAAAAAGTGGATTACTGTAATGTATATACAGTTTCCGTTACACTCTGTATATAGGGTGACTGGTAATTAGTAAACGATACTTAGAGACATGATTTTACTCTAATAACAAACAACTTTCCCAAAGAAACATTTTTTTTTATTTACCTAGCACATAAGCCCATAATATTTAGTACCTAACAAGAATAAGAATACACCATCAGCTTTTATTTAATTTAGTTATTTATCACTATTTGTTTCTTTGGGAAAGTTGTTTGTTATCATGAATACAATCATGTCTCTAAGTATCGTTTAGTTATTAACAGTCACCATATATTATAGCACTCATCATATACTTGTATACAATAGCTCGCGATACTGAGACCTATCACGGAGCCGTCACACCCTTAGGCTTAGGTCACTCTGGCATTGGACTTATGCACATAGGAGATACAGGTAAAAATCCTCCATTGAAACTGGAAAAATGATCTCCGAAGCAGACAAACTATTAAACGATAAAAAAGTATTTATGTACAATGTTTTGAAAAAAATAGCCAATATAGTCAGATTGTCCATAAAAGGAAATAACAAAAATATTAAAAAAAATATAACCTTGCTGAGTTTCTTGCCTGTTCTTCTCAGTTGAAGGACGACTTACGAACCGGTGGTAACTTCAGTAGCTTTGACCTTCATAAGTGCCCTTCTAGGGCCTAAATGGCCTATATAAAAGTGTCATATATAACCCAATAATTACTTGAATATTCTTTGGACCTCTCTCACTAATTGTAAGTTTGCCATGGATTACAAGACACGACCTCGAGTCGTCTGAAAATCAATTAAGTTAAATCCAAGTAATCACGCAGCCGAGTCCCTGGACGTTCTCATTACAATTTCATTGAGTCACTAATCATGCTTCAACACTATTACACAGACCACTGGGACCTGTGATTAAGCTATCATTGTATATTGTAGTATAAAGTAAAATAATAACGACTATTTGCAGAGTTCTTGCTGAGATGCTATTTAGTACTCGTGCAGTATCTAACTTTTATACATCTAGATTGTTACATGACATGTGATTGATGAAGCGCTCATGGTGTCACGCTTAAGAACGGCTAATTATGCTAATTAGCCGTTCTTAATCGATCGGCAAAGTTAAGCTAACACCGTCGTGGTCGATACCTGGATGGGTGACCGCCTAGTGGTATTTCAAATCGAGCGTTTCCGTGCTTCGGAAGGCACGTAAAGCCGTTGGTCCCGGTTATCACGTAATTGTGATAGTCGTTAAGCTAGTCGGATGCCTCCTAGGCGGCTTTAAAAATTCCAACAGTAGGTTGACCACTAGCCTACCTCCACCGATCCGCAGTGGGCACGCGTGGTGGAGTATCTGCCCATTCCCTTTCACCCTCATTTGTGAAAGGAGGCCTGTGCTCAGCAGTGGGACATTATAGGCTGATGATGATGTGATTGTTTAACTTATTGGTAATATTGTTTTTTTTAACTATGTATAGGCCAGTGTTTCACCATGTGTCTTTCACACAATTTTTTCTGCTTCTTAGGACCTTACATCTACAACAAACTAAATGGAACTTTATCAATATACCCTCTCAACAAAATAAGTTGCAAAAATATAGTGTCTAATTGGTTGAAAACGCTTGACTACCTAGAAACAGAAAAATTAATTATCTCACCATTATGATCCCTATCTATTCTAAAATATGTCTCAATCTCAACGTTCAACTATCACAACCACGCACTGGGCAAGCAAACCACTTCTCCAAACATGTACTAATGCACCTCCACTCTCTCATACTATACTCATATACTATACATACACACACAGATTCATACAGACACTCATACACACTTGCACATATTTATTACATATATATTCCTGGTACTCCCACTTTTTTGTTAAAAATATTTAGTATTTAAGTTTGTCTTTCTTTTCATGTCATGTCTCAAAATAAAATTGTTATTGTATTGTCAATCCGTGGAGTGGGGTCCTGGTGACTTGTACTACAGGTTTTTTTTAAACCTACAACAGGCACCAGTCTCTCACAAATCAGGTTCGCATAGTACGTAAGCACTTTTTTGTATCTATCTATTTTTGTGAAGAGAAATAAATGTTTTATTATTTATTATTATTATGTGGTCAAACACAATGAGAATGTTCTCACCGTGATCTTTTTTACTGTATATAGGCCTGTTTGACCACAATCTCACTATGGTAAGTGATGATGTGGCCGAAGGTGGTAAGCATACAAAGCCTAGAAGGAACTGGCTCTCAAGTGCAGCTGTCGAAACACACAAATAGGTGCTTGGCGACGGATTTTCAACTGGAGGGTGGTAGCCAGCCAGGTGAGTAGTACATAGTACCCGGCCACCGTGCTATGGTTTCCTCACGATGTTTTCCTTCACCGAATGCTCAAGCTTATTGTAGCATTCGAACCCAGGACCTTCGTCTCGGTATCCGACGTCACTACCACAGAGCTATCATTGCCTTCGATGATCAGTTGTGTTGTGGCCCAAGTGGCATAAAGCCTAGAAGGATAAGCTAATTTTAATAATAATAACAATTACGCCAGTTGGCGCAGTTGGTTAAGGTTCACCTCACGCGCCGCAGATCGTGAGTTCGATTCCCACACAGGACATGCATTTGTGTCTATCTCAAGTCTATGTTCTGAGTCTGGGTGTAATTATTTATATTTAGTATGTATTTACAAACAAAAAGTAGTATATGTATTATATCAGTTATCTGGTTTCCATAGTACAAGCTCTGCTTAGTTTGGTATCAGATTACCGTGTGTGAGGAATGTCCCAGGATATTTATTTATTTATTATTATTTATTTTATAAACACACATATTTTAACAGCTATATATAATGCACACAAGAGAGTCATATATGTTTTTGTCGCACAAATATTAAACACTGACACCCAAGCTAGGCAAGAGGCTGTTTTATGGAGGACAGGATTCGGTATTGTATTTAAAATATACAATGAAAAATTACATAAAACGTGTCTGACGCTTCATAGTACTGACAAACATGGATCAAATAGTTGAAAATGTTTATTTTGATAAACTTCATCTTGGAAGGACGTAGCAATCTCATGAACAAATGATATTATGATTTTGATTGTAATTCTTTAGGGTAACGCGTGAGTGATACGCCTGGTGTTGCAAGCGCCCATAGGCTACGGTAACTACTTACCATCAGGCGGACCGTATGCTTGTTTGCCAACTTAGTGGTATAAAAAAAAGTCTCATTTGAATAAAATAGCCCAGTTTCTTTGGTCAGGATCACTAGTAGAGCAATCCTTATAGATAGCCTATACTGTCTTACTTTACGCCTTAACGGATTCAAAACTATATACTACACTTACATATTTTTTTTAGATTAAAGTTTCATTTAAATTAATTTAAATCAATAAAAAAAAGTAAAGCTAAAAGAATGAAAATTTGAAAAGCTACATGAATGTAACCGTATATACGACTGTCAGAACTCAATTAATAGAAAGGAAGTATTATTAACAGGTCAAGTAGCGTGCTGGACCAGACGTTCGATTGCCATTACTATACCGGATGTGATTGGAAGTGGCGTTGGCGCCCAACGTGGGGCCATTTGTACTAACTAGAGTTTAGGTGTTTTATCTTAAATATTGTTATATAATATATTAATGTGGGATGTTTCCAAATGCAGCTGAAGGAGTGAAAGAGATGAAAGGAAGGTGTGAGTGAGAGAGTCAGTTTTGTGAAAGACATGATGGCGGAAAGTAAGATTTGAAAAGTATAAAAAATTATTGTTAGATTAGGTCGTTTGCTTTAGTCCAACCGAGTTATATATTTCGTTATCCTACATTTATACATTTTTGTTAGATTTTGTTTTTTGATTTTTGTTAGTTACAACAAATATGTACAAATTACAACCTATATAAGAAAATTTTCTCAAGTCTGTCGCTGCTTCCGATTAACGGCAAGGTTCCCAGAAGGCTGGCAGCGTTTCCTCTTTGGATAGCCAAGCTGATATGATTGCAGAAAAAGCTCCCCGTCCGCTGGTTTCCGGAGGCCTCGATCAATTTTGATGACAAAGCACGAGCAAAACGGCGAGCTACGGAACCCCACGGTCCCATGGTCTCAACCGCAGAATGAATGAAATAAAAATATAATTTATTGTTTTAAATTAGTTTTAAAACAAAAACTTTGCATTAGTTAGTATATTTATTAGTATATAGATACCTGTTTTTTACATAATATGGTACACATTTGTCTGCCTTCTTAAAGTCAAAGTCAAACTCAAAGCCATTTATTCAATTTAGGCCCTGGTAGCACTTATGAAGGTCAAAGCTACTGAAGTTACCACCAGTTCGTAAGTCGACCTTCAACTGAGAAGAACAGGCAAGAAACTCAGCAAGGTTAAATTTTTTAAATATTTTTTTTTAAATAGAAAATATATTATAAAATAAAACTCCACAAAAGAATTATAACAATGCACTTATTAATATCGAGTCCATTATATCGAAATTGATATGGATATCCTTCATTATCTAAAGAATAAATAAATAAAACATAATAATATCGGTATTGAGAAAAATAAGCCCTTTAAAGGAAAATTAATTGAAAGGCATCTTCGTAGAATTCCATAAAACGCCAATCCCCTTTTAAAAACAGCCGTATCAAATACAGATCCTTTGAGAGTACCCTTGTTTGAAAAATATTGTGCTGCCGTACAAATTACTTTGCAGCGAAACCTTGTCACGGCCAAAAATCCGTTATGAAACTTATTTCCTCTAGCTCGTTCAGGGTAATGCTGTCATCGTTTGCCGGCCATTTTTGTTGAATTGTTTTTCTTTTCGCTTTCCCCAAGTGTTCTTAATTAAAATTAATTGCTTCGGTAGAAGTTAATTGTAGCAGCGAACGAACGCTTAAACATAAATTGCTTTATAAATGAAGACACAGGGTTTGGTTGTTCTGCTAGTTTATCTGAGGACTTGTTGTACAGTCAGCAACGCAAGTAGCTGTCACACTAAAACTATCAATAATATGGAAAATGTTATAGGTTCTTCATAAAGGGTGTGAAGTGATTTCTACAGGGTCGGCAACGCGCGAATACCCCTTGTGTTGGAAGCGTCCATAGGCTACGGTAACCGCTTACCACCAGGCTGGACGTATGCTTGATTGCCACCACATTTTGTTGCTGATCGTCTTTGGTTGTATATGGAAATTTAATTTCCGTCTATACGACTGCCTAGAGTATATGCAGAAACCTTTTTTTTTTATATGTTTGCTATCCCGGATTCATTCGCTTAATTGCCTCAATTTTCACACTATGTAATCTGAATTAAATTTAATATTTCTAATAAAACTCGTACTTTCGACGAATGAAGCGTCTCAGTACTAAGCTATATCCACATACAATATTAAAATAAATAACCCCAACAGCAATACCATGAATACAAATTAGATTTCGTATGTGCACGGCAATTACTAATCTAATGCGTACATAATTCGGTGTCAGCGGTGACGTCATGCGCGTGACGCGAATATGCAAAATATTAGAAGCACCACCACGGCCACGTCATGAAATGCTAATATTCTGTAGTTTGTACAATAATTAAACGTTTGCAACGAGTTATGTTGCGATGTGACGGTTGATTACGTCACGTACTCGTATGTGCGGGCTGTATCGTAAGAAATTTAAACAGTTTTTTTAAAGTTTTTTTTTTTTACTATTTATAGGCCTGTGTTTGACCGCAATCTCACCATGGTAAGTGATGATGCGGCCGAAGGTGGTAAGCACACAAAGCCTAGAAGGAACTGGCTCTCAAGTGCAGCTGTCGAAACACACCGAAAGGTGCTTGGCGTCAGATTTTCAACTTGAGGGTGGTAGCCAGCCAGACGGGTACTACAAAGTACCCTACCACCATGCTATGGTAAATTATAGGTAAAGTATAGTTATTGGCCTTAAATCCAGTTTCTAAATTATCATCAGGAAATTTTATTAAAGCTTATTTTATACTCGCTAAAGATAAAACGGAGCAAAACATGTCATTGTGTCAGGGCCACACTTCTATCAATCTCTTGAACAATATCTCTCAAGATTTCCTACCAACAACAGAAGAATACAAATTGAAATTCTCGATTCCCGACGTTCCTCTTCATATTTTAAAAAGTTTGCAAAAACGAACAATATAATCTAACACCAACAATCCCCGGTAATGGTTGGCAGGGATTCCTTCCAGGCCCGCGCCTCTCCGGCAATATTTTATGTATTTTTGACGCGACGCCCTCCAAATGGAGATTATTCTAAAAGAATTGCTCGCGAGAATCATGCCACGGATAAAAATGTGAAACAGAGAATGCGGTTTTAAGAAACGTAATATGCTGAGAAAGTGCTTTTACGGAATACGGTTTGCTTTCACTGTCTCGTGACGACAATGCGACGCCGCGACGATTTCATTTGTTGTTACGTGCTGCAAGATATGTATTATTATGTAAGAAATGCTGATTACAATACGAGAAGACCCAATATTATGTGCATTCTAAATTTAAATTTAATTATTCTTTTTCATGTACTTTATTAATCAATTGGCTCGCGGTTAAAAATATAACAATGACATCAATTGTTATAATAGGACGCGCGTCCCTCGCGAGAACCAACGGGTTAATTTAATGTCGCTTATGTAGGTTTTCAGGTCAGTGTATTTAAGTTATAAATAAATTACATACAATAATTGAGAAATAAGCTTGGCTAAAATTAGAAAATGCTTTGTCTTAAAAGTGTCTTTGATTATTTGTATTCGGCCTGCGGCCGTTTCTATCAAAGCAAATAAATATATTAGGAACTTTATTTTCACACAAACCTAGGAAATATATCACTCAAAGTGCCCGTAGCTTTCCCAAACATAGAAAGGCTTTTCTGTAGTGATTGAAAAAACCTAAAAAAAAAAACCAGGAATCACACTGGTGCCGACAAAGCAATCGAAAACACCGACAGTTTTATAGTTTCATCAGATTTCGAATGCCAAAAACTACAGAAAGTCCCACAGGAAAAAATCAAAATGTACATACAATAAAATTTTTTTTTTCAAGGCGAATCCTCAAAAGTATCTAGTCAAAATCGAATTACTATCCTTCTCGTAGTTATGTTGGGTTCATTTTGTTGGTACAATTGTATCAATATTGGACATCGTAACTCGATTTCCGAACGGAGTGCGCCGTCAAGTCACGCTTGACATCGACAAAATGGCGGATGCGCGCGTTTCCTTTTGAGTTTTAATAGATAATTCATATTGTATTACTTCATGATATTTAAAGGTTGAATGATGATATAATTCTTGAACGATACATAATTTATTTTGGTATCTTTTTTCATCATGTTGAGTTAGAGGACTGAATTGTGGCAATCTTTACTTTTTTATTTGTATATTACCATCAAAATAATTTAATCAATAATTAAATAAACTAAAATATCCTCGAAAAGAATCAATTTCCAGTGCCGATTAGTTATAAAAACTGCACTACGCTAAAAACCGACGCGCTACGGAAAAAATCAAATTACGGATTTAACCGTGAAGCGTGCGCCCGAAACCACGTTAAAATTATTAATTAAATAGGGACGTGCCTCACACATGGGCCTCACCACAAAAGCGGGGGTTGACCTGCGATCTAAATTATTTTCATCAACCCTAGATAGTTTTTGTTGGTAAACTACTGTAATTCATTTACAACGGTAATTTGTTACGTGTACGTTGCAGATTTTGGGAGTGGAGATTATGAATAAGCCGCATCATTGTTATGATGACGTGAAAATAGTCGTTTGGGAAAACATAGAGCAAATATTGCTACCAGCTATTTTAATGTGCATTTACCTTCATACTAAGTGTAATGTCAACATTAATATTTAGTACAGAATGGTACAGAATTATAAAGCTCAATTTTATATAGTCTAGATAAGATGATATTAAATTGGCTCCGCTTTGTCTCAAAAGTCCATCTTTATTGTTAGTTTTTATACCCATTGATTTCAATCAATTAAATCGTAACTCCTCTATTTTTTTTTCTATGTAGTTTCTATGTAAATATTTTTATTCTTATACTTTGATTCTTTGTAAATGTTTAATGATGGTTTAATGATTTGGTAAAGCAAAAAATACGTGTCTAATATTCTTTGATAATCTAACTAACTGCATGACGGACTAATTAGTTACCTTACCACAGAACTACATCTACTAATGGCCGATTCCAATAATTTACGGACCGTTATCGGTTAAATTTAAGACTTATATCTTTACTAATAATGAAGCAAAGACTTCAAAGCTTTGCATAGCAGACCCTACTATATGGAAGTAGCTATCACAGGTAAAATTAGCTTACGAAATGATCTATATGCCTAGTTTGGCAATAAAAACCTACCATTGGTAAGCAAAACGATTCGTTTTTGTTTATAGAAACCGGGCATTAAGGAACTTCGCCTTCAGTAGCTAGGTCCTTTCATCAATTAGAGCGTGTTTGACTTACAAACATACACACAAGTTAAGTAAGATTAGTAGGGGTGTCATATTTTCAATCACATGTAACCCTTCAAACGCACTGGTATCAAAGAGACCATTGTATAGCCTGAAAATTATTCAATTCACAATACCCCGTGGCACAGGTAACAAATCACTAGGTAACACCCCCTCCCCCTATACCCCTCACCTCATTTGCCACTGAATCGCGTCACGTCCACAGAAGCCGCCGTGTAATTACAAAAACGAATTTGGATTTTGTTAAATGTGATACACATATGTTTTACAATGGTTATGCGGCCATTAAACGAATGAATGAGTAAATATGCCACCTGTCGCCAGCCCTGTCAACCTACTACTATGAAATCATTGTTTTTGTAGATGTTATTGTTATTATTAATCTGTGACAACGGTGCTGATTCTGTTGTTTACAACTAAACTAATTTAGTCACACTATGTCTCTTTCTAAAAATGAACATAAGAAAAGGATGTAAGAAATTTAGACCTGTCAAATTAGTCCAATGCTTGTTTTCAATATTTTAGTCGCCATTTAAATTATTTACGACTATTTATTTTAAATATGTTCTATCCTTTTTCAATCTTTTTGTAAGAAAGAGATGTGATGTGACTAGGCATCAATGTAAAGCTAATGATAAGTACTCACTGGTGCCGATTCTGTTGTAAATCGCACTAAACTAATTTTAGTCACATCTCATCTCTTTCTTACGAACATGATTGAAAAAGGATAGAACATATTTTAAGTTGTCAAATTAGTCTTTGCCGTCTTATTTTGCGTGTATTTAGGCGTAACCGCGATAGATGGCGACTAAATTTATATTGAAAACAAGCATTAGAGTAATTTGACAGGACTAAATTTCTTACATCCTTTTCTTATGTTCTTTGTTAGAAAGAGACATAGTGAGATTAAAATTAGTTTAGTTGTGAACAACAGAATCAGGGCCACTATCGAAGTAAAAACCTTTTGTTAAGTTCAGGTCAGGTCACTTGTGAAGATACCACCAGTTCAGATGTAAGCCTTAACTATCGGTTTGATACATTTGCAGGTCATCGTTTAGAATTGTGTTTTAGCGCCATACATAAATTGCATCTTATCTTAAAACCATATTACGAAAGATTTATGAAAAATAGTTACTTTTAAGCTAGGTCAAGTATACTATTTCTTTATGAATAGTTCTGATCTAGAATAGAATAAATTTATTTCATAAAAACGGTACATCTGTTCTTAAATAAAATAGTGGCCGACGTATTCTAACATCGCAGATGGTGTAGAAATATTTAAAATTTAATTAGAAAAAAATAAAAAAAAAATACATGGAATTCTCAGTAGGTATCTCAAATTATGTCCGATCATTAATGTCAATTATTACTTAGACTTTAAAGTCGAGGAATTCTTGTAGCGAATAAAAACACATATTTAATAACCAATTAGATAATGCTGATTTAAATTTATACAATGTCAATTTTCTTAATTCAATAGGTAATTTATTATAAATTCTGATAGCTACACAATATACATTCTTACTAAATAATTGAAGTCTTTGATGCGGTACATAAAGCTTATATGGATCTCTACTATTGTTTTGTTTGTCCAACACTACATCATGGAGTGGAAATAGAAGAAGATATTTTTTAACAAACAAACATGTTTCCATAATGTAGAGGCCATAATGTAGATTTATTGAATACAAAAAAACAACGAGTAAATGTCTACAAATATCAATTCATCACTACCACGCAGCTTTAACCGCTATTTACTGCTTCTATTAACTTAGAAAACCTTTAAAAATAATCACATCTATTTATCGCGCCTCAGAGACCATCTATTGAATTGTACCCGATTTTCGTGCGAGAAATTGGGCTAAACTTCGTAATTATGTCATCGGCATTTACCGGGATGGTAGAGTGGGGACCCGGATATGAAATGACAAAAGAACGTATCGGATAGCATGGCGTGATGGAATCTCCGCTTTTTATTTTATCGCTGCATGAGCGACGAGCCGTGGTAATATTGGACTTTTTGTTCCAGAACAATAAATCAAGATTTATTTTTGTGGGGTATTTTCGACCTATAGAGATTTTAGTTGGTGAAAAAATGCAGATACTGTGTTATTATTGTAGAATGAAACCCAAGGCTTTTTGACAATAATGATTATGAAATTTCGCAGTAGAAACGTACAGGTGTTGATTGATTAATTACATTGTTTATTTTATTTGTTTAGCAGAATATATGGTTGAGCCAGTTTATCTAAGCAGCTGCGCAAACGTGTTACCGATACGGCACACCATCATAGGAAACCGTAGTTGCTGTGTCCTGTAGCGGCGATCGGACACAGTTTACTTCTATGCAGGGAGTGGCTGAATTTCATACTGGTTCTATAGAAATCAAATATTCGTTGGTACCTAGTATCCGACACAAGACACACGTTTGCGACTAAATAAAGCGGCTTAAAACAAATAATTTAATCATAAACCACCCTAATAATTTGGAACATTTCCAAACTTTTTTCAAAGGATTAAACAAAATCCTTTATCCGAGCAGGGACCGATCTCATCGATAGCGGTTCTCAAACTTCGACAAATTATTGTGTAAGCGGAGGCCCACAGGTAATTAGGGCTTCTGAGTTGGTCCAAAGCATAATTAAGTTTTTAACTGTTAGGTACAGGGTTAGGAAAATGTGTGGGAAATTGGGGTCGGATGTTTTGAACGTTGATCAACTGATAAAACAATGTTGCTACATCCAGTGATTTAATGCTTTTTTGACAACAGTATTATTTATTTTAATCCAAGGTTTAATTCCAATTTTGTTTTTAAATTCCCCTGATAATACACATGGAATAATGGGCCAGTATCGCATATTATATGAGGAATACCAGAGATAGTTCTTTTACTCTGTAGCTTCAACATTCATGACCAAAATGTATAGAGTAAACGGGATCCATGTTTCTTAATGAAGATCCATAAAGTAGCTCGACATCCGAAGTTACTACATAAACAAAGCATAGACACAAAACCTCTTAATATACGTTTTCGATAATCTATAAATCTCACAGTCCATAATACTCATAATCATAATTCGTATCTACATAATACTGCGTCAGAATATTCTCTCGTTTCGGAATCGCTGACCCGATCCGTCCTTATTCTGGATTTTAATTTGATTTACGTAAACGATATCAAATTATGTGAGAAAATTGTATTGGTAACTTTTATTTACAGACTATGGATTTTATCAATGTAAAATTGCTTTGCTTTTGAGGTTTTTTTTATTTGGGGAGAGATTTAATATACCATAATTTTAGAAAAGTACCATGTATTTATACATTTTTCATTGTATTTTTTTAATAAATACATACCAGAGAACCGATATGCGATCGATTCTACTGATAATATTGAGCAAAGAGATTTTTGGAATACGCGTATAAATTTAATAATCTAGTATGCAAAACTAACTTGCGGTTAAAAAATAACGATAGATTTCTATTGTTTTCCTCGCCCGCGCGGATCGTCAAACAGTCAAAGGATTTAATAAACAAAATATGTAACCTTTTCTTTAGCAAATAATTTTATTGAGTTCAGAATACGGACATAATTCAGATTCTGCCACACACGCTTTCGACATTTTGAATCTTATTTATATAATGCTAAGCTGTCTTTTTGATTGAAACATCAGTTCGGAACCACCGTTATGGTCTATGGATAGTAGTATATTGAAATAGAGGCGACGACCGGTCGAATCGACATTCGACCGGTCGTAGACAATTTCTAAATTGGATTTTGTTAGGACAAGTTACCCAAAGCTAAATGTGATGTAGGCATCATTAAAACTTGTGTTTCCAAAACCGAACTTCTGTGAGCACAAACTATTCTGTGGTTTTCACAACGTTTTAAAATAATTTATCTTGGTTTCGACAGAAAAATTTGCTGCCGACATTCAGAAAGTTGGAAAACTGGTTCTCAAGGATAACAAGCGTATGACTGAAATGTATACTGAAATATAATATCATCATCATCATCATCATCAGCCTATAATGTCCCACTTCTGACCACAGGCCTCCTTTCGAATGAGGGTGCTAGGGAATGGACAGATACTCCACCCCGCATGCCCACTGCGGATCGGTGGAGATAGGCTAGTGGTCAAACTACTGTTAGAATTTTCAAGACTAGAAGGCCTCCAACTAGCTTAACGACTATCACAATTAAGGGATAGCCGGGACCAACGGCTTTACATGCCTTCTGAAGCAAGGAAACGCTCGATTTGAAATACCACTAGGCGGTCACCCATCCAGGTACCGGCGTCATCGGTGGTAGCTTAACTTTGCCGATCGATTAAGCACGGCTAATCACACGAGCACTTCGCAATATAATATAACTACAATATAATCTAATGAAAATGCTCCAGGTACTTACCTAAATGAGTTCTATGTACGTACCCACAAAGTTCATTTTATATGTCCATTAGTCTATCAAACCGATTTCTAAAAGGTTTTCTTGGAGTATTCAAAGTGTGGTGAACAAAAAAATTGTTCTTTTTTCATTAAATCGGATTGAACTTCGTAATTAGTGCGTTCAATCAGCCTAATGACAATCAGGGGCGAGAAGGGCGTTGGGTACCAGGTGACCTTCCGAGGCTTTATTATAATTTCTTTATTAATGGTAATGATAAAATAATATTACCATTATTTGAGATCAAAGAAAAGTTCGAAAGAAAATTAAGATACCTAAGATGTTTTAGAAAAACTAAAGGAGACCTAATATACGTTACATTATAATTATCATTAATAACCTTATATTAATTAAGTACCTATTAGTATTATAAAGGCATTTTTTATCATTTTATAATATTTCTGTTATTTACATATTCATATTTTATTTATTTATAATCAGATACAGTAAAAAATTCGTTTTATCAAAATATATTTCACAGTACACATAATTTGGTCGCTCCTTTCATGTCGCCAAAAAGAAACAAAAGTAGCATGACAGAGAGAGATATCCTCCTGTCAATTATTTTTCTCCTTAATTGGCAATATAATAAAGGAAAATATACATGATTACTATGAGGATAAATCCTATTATATTAAGTTTTGATAAACGTATACCTAAAGAAAACATAATTATTGAGAACTCGTTAGTTAACCTGATATTCTTTGATATACCTAAATTATAACTTTTTTAAACAGTAATTAACCCGTAAGTACGATTAACAAAGAAACCATGTAAAAAGTTAACAACTTAATTGTTTGTGTCGTCAATAAAACTAAAACATCAGTTCCAACCGTAAATTAAAGTAAATGCGTACAAACGTAAAAAAATAATCAAACGTTCCAACACAGTTCGGGCCATAAAACATGAAGTGGGGAAAGTGTTGCGTGAACAACTACATTCGTTCATCCATTCATTCGTTCACGTTATATTTCGTCGTAAATTGTAGGTTTTTGGTGTAACGATGAGACATAAAATGAGCGGGTTTTGGTAATGGAGAGTAAACGAAACTTAAATGATGTCATGTAGAACAATACAAATATTACAAGAGTTTTTTGCACGTGAATTTCTTCGGAAATAATATGGTATTTGTGGTGTATTCATTTATTTTTTGTTTTAACAATGCTTCATAATACATAATTTAAGCCGAAAATAGATTATTAACCCGTTGGTTAACGCGAGACGCGCGTCCTTTAGTAAAAAATGATGTAATTGTTATTTTTAAACCGCAAGCCAAAGTATTAAGGTTGATATAAATATATATAATAATTTTATTTGATATAAGCAAACACACCAGCCAGAAACGACCAGAAGTCACGCACGGAGGTTTCCGTACAATAATAATAAAACCAACCTAATTTATGGCTCTGTATTTACAACCAAACTTGACTAAGATAAGGAATTATTAGTGGGCGGTAATAGTCTTTCTTTATAAATTCAACTATTAATATTAGTATTTTTTTTGTAGAGCTTAGTAAATACATATAATGTGGAATTTTCAAGACTCTATAATTAGAAGCTTGAGACAGTCAGTCAGTCAGACAGTCGTGTTCATATCTAAAGGGTATGGAAATTTAAAAAAATACTGCTTCCTTTTTTAAATTAATATTCTTGTAGCCAGTCACAAAAAACCATCAATACAATTCATTTGCAAAAAATTGCATAAATACCTTCTAACTTGCCAGAGTAAATAAATCGCAGTCGCTACCAGTACCACTCCCTTGCTCGCTTATTTAATGCCCACACCTTTTCGTAAAAGCTCGCGTGCCGCCGTCTTGTTAACCTTAAGTACGTGATTATATAAAAAATGCGCACGCGATGGCGTGACCGCGCTATTTGATTAGCGTACGAAAATGGTGTCTCAGACGCATCATGAACGCTCTTTATTATTTTTTACGACTTTGGGGGGGAAATTGAAGACATTGAGAGCCGTAAACAATGGTAATGCTGTAGTATAATAGTAATTTTGGTTGGTATATTGCACGTTTCGGTCACCTAAATACACCGTTTGTATATGTTTTTGTATTCAATGTGATGAAAAGTCTTGTTGATTTGTAACTCCTCGTAGTTTAATAAAAAGGCAAAATAAATTGAAAGAAAAAAGCTAACTGATGTTGTTAAAATTGTAACAGAAAATGCTTTTATTCATACTTTCATTCATATTAACTTTAATGACACCAATGCTTTATTTTTCTAAATACAATCCCCCTTACTCATAAAACGTTATTTAACTAATAAGCTGATTAAGTGGTCACCTAAATAACGTCAAATTGTTTGACAATGACAGCAACGTGACGTTATTTATTTGACCATTTATTCAGTTGATTTAGTTAAATAGCGTTTATGAGTAAGGCCGTAGAGGTATTAATATGCTAATTATATGAATCATACATAGTTTTTCAAGCAGCATAGTGATAGATATACCGTAATACTAAAACTAAGCCCGAAGAATTGCGATGATATATAAATTAAGTAGGTACCTAAATTCAAGGATATATAAAATTATTAAGGAAAATCTTTGAGTAAAAATTCGCCAAATAAAATAAAAAAAGGTAAAATAATAACTACATAGTTCATCGACTTGTTTCGTTAAACCTTCCTAATTGGACGATTTTGGCCCGAAATTGGGGCGCTCATTATCCTGTCACCATAAGGAAAATCGAGTTCCGGTCATTTCACGTGAGTTTTTAATTCGACCGCGCACCCGGATTAACGTATAACCGGCTATGCCCGGATGAATATTATCCGGTTTTTTGCCGCCCTATCATTTTGGTACGTTTAATTTGGTTCAGCTGGTTTGTTAATTTGTCGCGATATTTTTTGCAGCAATTATTTTATAAAGCTTTTTAAGAAATTTCGTCAAATAAAAGTTTACCAGTTTTTAACCACCTAAAATTATAGTACCTATAACGAATGCGTCAAGTAAATTCATTACAATTTTTCTAATAAATTTGTTGCAATAAGTTTCAATCATTTTCGAATTGAAACCGGTTCAATATTCAGCGGTTTTCTGATTACTTTTTCACGTTCTGATAATTGCAAATGCGAACAGTGCTTCATAGAAAATGGAACCATTTCATATTTTTGAATATTTCTACCAATTCAAAGGTTGTTTCAATCTGAATTTGATTGCAACAAAGTTACGTAATCCCACTACTTAAAAAGTTTACATAGATGTATTTTTGCAGCAATGTATTTTGACTAAAAACTAAAACACTATTTCAATATTCCTACCAAAAAGTTTAGTCCTTATGTAGAACTGCCCTCCCAAAAACAGCGGGTGTCGAATGTCACTCGCAGATCGCGGCGAGCTGTGGTGAGTGCTCTTGAGCGATAAAACCCTCCAATGTCCTACTTGTGAGCTATTTTACGAGCTATTTGAGCCTCGTGGTCGTTTGAGTCGAGAGTCAAAACTAGGAATTTGAATATTCTGTCAGTTGACTTTAGAATTTATGTTATAACCAGTCGAAGTCTGAAGAATGAAACTCTAATGGACGCATGAGAAGCATAGGTAGGTAAAGCATCAGTCAAATGATTAATTGTAAAGACTTGATGTAAGAGCTAGGTGCAATAAATACAAAACTTCTCAGTATTATAGAGTTAATTAATTATACTGTAAAAAAATGTTGTTGTTACAAAACTACTCTAAAATAAAAAATGTGTCACAAAACAAAACCCATTATACCAAGAAAATACAAAAAAAAACGCATCCATGATAAAGCAATTTAACATGAAATATTTTAGTGAAAAGCCCGCGAGCTAGTTCAAATATATACGTTTGACAGTTATTGAACTCTTTGATACCGTCACGCATTTTAGGATTAGGCACACGTACGTTTCTATCTATTTATTTAGTCAATGGTATAGGCGTAGGCACGTTTGTGGAAGCCCTCGGTCAATACGTATTGTTTGTGTATTGTCCCTCGATCGAAACGGGGCGTGTAGTGCTTTCCCTGGTAAATACCATACTGACCTTGTTTCGATTTATTAATGTTTAATAGTAGTTTTCTCATATATTTTCAAAAAGGATAGGGAAGGGTCAATAAACCGTACAGCCTTTTCATATGGTAGAATGTACCTAAATGTTTTGTGCCAGTTATAAATCCTTTTTAGGGTTCCAAAACCAAATGCTATTGATTTGAAATTTGGAAAATAAGGGGTTGATACCGTACTTTGAAATTACGGTCCACCATTTCGGCTCCATTAGCAAGTATTTTTTATTTGTGTGCAATATTGTTGGGGCAGCAATATTTTAAACTATTCCAAATTTCAAATCAATAGCATTCATTCATTCATATACCTACCTTTATATACATTCCTTTTAAGTAAAGAATATTATTTCAAAGTCTTTTGTACGACTTTATTTTCATACTCACAATTCAAAAATTCACAAAATATGCGATCCCAATTTCAATTATGTAATTTCTTTCGGTATTTTTGTTGCAATCTATATCCATAAAAAATCAAGATATTCAATTTTTCCTAAGCGATTATAACGAGGAGGTACTTAATATCAAGTTGATATGTACATTTGTGAAATACGCGCGGTACGAGGCAGCAGTTATTCATGAAAATTTCATTCAAATCTCGGCGCACACTTTGGCTCGAGAGGGGAAAATATATAATAAAAAGCATTCGCAGACGTTAATTCTACGTTCCTTTTTTTCTTTTTTGGGGTTCTGTGTTTCGTTAAATTGGAACTGCACGGTTCTATGTTGGACAATCTGTGTTATAAGATTAAAAAGTAGTGCTAGTTTTCAGGAAGTGGGAATTGTGATTTTAAATGGAATGCTAGCGATGATTTTTATACATCGACGTTTTGTTACGTATTCATTTTGTGAATAGAAAAGTTCTCTACTCTTCTTCTATTAAATCAATACCTAGTCAATAAGGGTGGTTTGCTAGTACTTAAATCTAAATTTAGTGTTCCTAAAATTTGTAAGTCTCAAGGACTTGATGTGTTATAAGTCACCGCATAGTTTATGAATAAAGTTATAGTTATAGATAAAAAATACATATATTTGATTAATTTGATAAGGCTGCATTTAAATTAAATAGTATAATAAATAAATACGTTTTAATAAAATACCCAAATACTAGCAATAGGTTATTTTGAAAGATACTTAATATTATGTAAGAAAGGATTCTACTACGGTTTTTTTTTTTTTGGCAAATTTGAATTAAGAAAAAAACGTCAGTTAAAATTCTAGAATGAGCAGCTCATATTTGAATCTAGAATTTCAGTTTCAATATTTGAATCGTTAATGCGATTGTGGATTGATATTTGACATTATATTTCTCATAATAAGTGTCAAATATGACCAGTCCACAGTAACAAAATAAATTATATGGATTGAATATTAAAGTCAGCCTTACTTGAATGGAAACAATCTGTGTAAGGTTTTTCAGCAAAATGTAGATCAGAAACACCCTTTTAAATTCATGAGATGCAGAGAAAATTAAAGTAAACATAATTATACAGTTATTTACGCAACGATAAACAAATCGCCTACAAATATAATATGCAACTGTTTCCAACCAATTACTCCAACGAAATAAACTAAACAATAGGAAACAACCCATCGCCTGTACATATTTATGAGGAGAGAATCCACTCGATGGTATACAAAACATTTTGAAACTAAACACCGTTTGAAAATGGACCTTATTAATCGTAAATAAGATACTGTTTCAATTTTTTGGAAGGGAAGATTACATGGAAATTATGGGACCCAAACAATGCGAATACAACGTTAGGATATGCCCCAGAATGATCCTTCTGTTGTCTGGTAACCGATTGTTTTGTCATCATACAATGCGGTATGTATTCAGAATCTTTTTCTTTTTTATGACAGCAATGTGAGAATAAAAATATGCTTGGATAGTTGCGTCCGTACTGAAGTGACCTATGACAATTCCCTAAGCCGACCAAATTGTACTAAGCTATATGAATCATAAGGTGATTTTTAGGGTTCCGTAGCCAAATGGCAAAAAACGGAACTCGTCATGTCTGTCTGTCCGTCCATAAGTCACAGCCACTTTTTTCCGAAACTATAAGAACTATACTGTTGAAACTTGGTAAGTAGATGTATTCTGTGAAGCGCATTAAGATTTTCACACAAAAATAGAAAAACAATAAATTTTGGAGGTTCCCCATACTTAGAACTGAAAAATTTTTTTTCATCAAACCCATACGTGTGGGGTATCTATGGATAGGTCTTCAAAAATGATATTGAGGTTTCTAATATATTTTTTTTATAAACAGAATAGTTTGCGCTAGAGACACTAAGTCCTAAGTGGTAAAATGTGTGTCCCCCCCCCCTGTAACTTCTAAAATAAGATAATGATAAAACTAAAAAAATATATATGATGTACATTACCATGTAAACTTTCACCGAAAATTGGTTTGAACGAGATCTAGTAAGTAGTTTTTTTAATACGTCATAAATTGTAAACCGCAATTTACCTTTCATTCAATATTTTTGGTGTTTTTTTTTTTCATTGCAAAGTTGAGTTAGTTAATATTACACGGAACCCTCCGTGTGCGAGTCCGACTCGCCCTTGGCCGGTTTTTTTTATACAACCTAAGTATTGTATCAGTCGATCCGAATGACAACATATGCATAAGTGTCTAACTAACATCAAAAACAAACCTTAACCAACAGCCTTAAGCAGCTTATTAAACTAACAATGATAACAATAAAACTGTAAATTACAAACGACTACAAAGAAGTGCAACAAATAATGTTGAAAAAAAATTATCAGACTAAAAAGAGTATAAGACAAACAAAATAACATTTCATTCGACGGCTACGGAAAACCTTGAGTAAATCTAGGTTTGTAGACTGAGATAGGAGCGAAATCGAGTGAAAAGGAGCAAAATGGAAGTGAAGAGGGAGCTAAATGAAATCTGGCCCGTCGGCAGCGAAGACAGACATTGTTTGAGCTGCAGGACTTGGGGTCTTTATTGTATCGATAATGAGACATTCTGTGTGCACGTGGACACTGCTTTGTAGGATGCATATCTGTTCGTGAGGAATTTAGATAATTTTATAGTTCAATCATGCGAGAAAGGATTTTTAAGACGATGATAGCTCAGTGGTAGTGATGTCGGGATGACATACCGGGGTTCGAATCTTACAATGAGCTTGAGCTTTCCGCGAAGGAAACATCGTGAAGAAACCATAGCATGGTAAATGCCACCCTCAAGTTAAAATTCTGTTGCCAAGCACCTAGCGGTGTGTTCCAATAGCTGCACTTGAGAGCCAGTTCCATGCCACCATCAATATCATGGTTAGATCACGGTCAAACACAGGCTTATGCACAGTAAAAAAAAAGAAGTCGTAAATTAAAAGAAAATGAATTGTGCAACTTTGCTTTGGGTATTTTTGATTATTCTGTGAAGTACCTACTTAATTTTTTTAAATATCTGACCATTAAATTTTTTATTTACTTTTTTTATGTTTGGGAAAAACACGTCAAATTTGGATAACTTTAATCGACTGAATTTACTTTTTTGTATACATTTCGATTGTCGATACAAGCCTTTATGATGTGATCAAAGGTGAAACACAAAACATAGAAGCCATTTTCAGTCAAACAACTAAACATACAATTGTACATTTAAGGGAGTAGAGCGTAGCGTTTATTCGCTCAAAGAGCAGCTCGCCTGGGGAAGTACCTTACAGAATACCGCAGACAAATAACTTTATGTTTGTTCCTGCGCGTGAGTAAGGTCGCTAGAGCTCATCGGGGAAGGGTCGGTAACGCGTAAGTTATGCCTCGTGTGTTGCAAGCATCCATATGGCTACAGTAACCGTTTACCAGCAGGGGAGCAGTATGCTTGTTCGCCGATATAGTTATATGAAAAAGAAATATATATACAGCTGTGTACAACTGGTCGTAGACCTCTGAGGATCATGCTCATCTACCTACATGGAAGTTAACTTCCGATTAACATTATCATAACACCGTTATGGAGTAATTAGCATGTGACCCGGCTATTAGCACGTTTGTTCTATAAACTACGTATGAATAAACATTGTAATTAATAATTAACTAATGCTTGGCATGTCTTACGTGTTGGAATGCTATGTGAGAAACAACAACTATATAAAGAACTTAAATTGGATGATCGATGTGCGAGTAGAAGAGGAACGAAGTGACACAGACATTTATGTATGTGAAAAATTACTGTTCTTGCAAGTGATCATTTTTAACGCGATGATAGCTCAGTGGTAGTGACGTCGGATACCGAGACGAAGGTCCCGGGTTCGAATCCTACAATGAGCTTGAGCTTTCGGTGAGGGAAAACATCGTGAGGAAACCATAGCACGATGGTAGGGTACTTTGTAGTACCCATCTGGCTGGCTACCACCCTCAAATTGAAAATCTGTCGCCAAGCACCTACCGGTGTGTTCCGACAGCTACACTTGAGAGCCAGATCCTTCTAAGCTTTGTGTGCTTACCACCATCGGCCACATCATCACTTACCATGGTGAGGGTGCGGTCAAACACAGGCCTATACATAGTAAAAACATAAAATAGTGTGAAATTTATTGAAGATAGTATAAAAGTTCGAATTTTTTCTCGTTTATGTAATATTAGCTACCCGGCGCGACCTCATTCGCGTGGTGCTACCCTACCCTACCCTACGGGTATGAAAAATAGTTTACGTCCTATTCTCAGACACTGATTTTTTTTACATCTTGGGTTCATTATTGGAGTTTTATTAAAGATCCCAATTTTTTTGAAAATATAATATAGGCTATGTCCCCCGGGGATAGTGTAGCTTCCCAACAGTGAAAGAATCTTTCAAATCGGTTCAGTAGTTTCGGATCCTATTCAATGCAAACAAACAATCAAATCTTTCCTCTTTATAATATTAGAATAGATTATCATCGGTTAATCAGTTTAATCTCAGCGTCTCATCCGCGAGCAAATGGGTTAAGATACCAAAATATATGTTTTGATGTAAAAAAAAAATATAAATTCAAATCTAGACTAGTACATAAAATCACCATAAAATTAGTTTTTAATACTTTTCATACGGAAGCGAATTCATCATTAATTTAAAACAAGAATACAAGAAAAATTGCCAGACAGATAAAAATTCAAATACTTTATGCAAACTGTTAGCACAGAACCCAAAAGAGTATTATCGAACGTCTTATACATTCAATACCGGAGCCATCGATATAACCTCCAAATATAAACTACCTGCCTAAGAAAAGATCCATTTTGTCGGATCATATCTCATTGGAATTAATAATGCCGGGCATTTTTCCAAAAGGAAGAGAAAAAATGATAGGCAGGCCAGCTGCCTCAGCTGAAATATATATATTATTTTTTATCCCATTGTATTATTCGCATTGTATGAGATAACCAGTTAGATAGACCTTCAAAACCTCTCTAAATGTCTGCATTTTGTATGTATTGAGGACATTTTTCGATTGTCCTCAGGGGTCTTGGACTGGTGTGCTTCGATTCAGTTTCTTCATTATTGTATAAGATAAGTAATAATTTGTTTTAAATATCATGTGATTACCTATGTATTTATTTTTGGATTTGTGATGGATTCTTTAGGTTTAGGAACCAATTTATAAAAGCAAAATCAAAAAGTAAAAAATAAATTATATTCAATTTAGGCCCCGGTAATAAGGCACTTATGAACGTTAAGTTGTACATACAGTAAAGTTGAATTTGTCGTACACTTCAACTGAGAAGACTCCGGTAAGAAACTCAGTAAGGTTTTTTTTTTATACCACTAAGGTGGCAAACAAGCATAAGGCCCGCCTGATGGTAAGCAGTTACCGTAGCCTATGGACGCTTGCAACACCAGGGGCATCACTCGCGCGTTGCCGACCCTGAAGAAATCTCTTCACACCCTCTATTTACTTGTGTGTGTTAACCACCATCTATTTGTGGAAGATCTTTCAATAAACAACTCATACTGAATATTTTTAGTATACTTCTAACTGAAACTATTTCATAACGTTTTATTAAACTGCATAAACCTTGTGAGTTAACAAACAAATTACTTTTAAAATACTTAGCTTCTAGTAAGACCTGGATGCTAGCCAGTACACGCTCTACCACTGGCACTCTCAGGAGGCTATTCTGAAATCGACACATTGGATAAACATGTTACTTTTTTTTAATAAATATTTAATGTACTTGACACTAAGATAATACGTATCATGCTCATAATTGATTTATCTGTAAGTGATTCAAATGAGTTTTTGTGAAAATTCAATTCAATCAATTTTACACAAAATCTTATTTAAGCATATATCATAGAACGATCATTATGATAGTTTAATTTATAATAAAAAATATGCACGATACCATCAAACGAACGCTTCAAAAATAGTACCCATACCATCTGACTGAGTCTCACAGGAATCCTAAATAAGTTGTGAAAATGTCTACGTGGCGTGCCTCCGGGCGCTCGGCCGCCATCCACTTTATTGTGCCAATGCGAGAATAAAATTTATCTTGCGTTGCTACAAGTAAACAAATTTGAAGGAGCATTCCCTTTGTTAATTTTACTGTTGATACACAATTTTAGTGCTTTATGTTGCTTGATGTATTGCTATTACTGCTCCATTATTTTTCGTTGGAGAAAATACAGATGGAAATCTTTTAGGACTGAATTCCTAAGAAAAGACTAATGTTTCTCAAAATCACATAATTATTTTATTATGGAAAATAATTGGCTACTTTCCTAAAAAATATATTTAGTCCGTCAGTTAGATTATCAAACAATAAATGATGGAGTTCCGCGTGATGTCACATTTATATATATTTTTTTTAATTAAATATGTAGTCACGATCTTCATCATTTATTGTTTGATTGACGAAACAAAAAATACGTGTCCAATATTTTTTGATAGTCTAACTGACGGACTAAATAAAATTATATATTTTTAACCAGAAAAGTACCCAATTGGTATTTTCAAACTTAACCACAACTTATATGAAAAACAAGTCATATTTCCCTAGGGACTAACAGGATCCTTATAATCTGGGTCATATTTATTAGTTCAAAACTATTGTTGATGAAATAATCGTACAATTTTACGTGAATAAGTCTTTAGAACAAGGATAAGAATTATTTCTATGAAACGTGGAACAAAATTTAGGTGTAAAATAATAATGTAGCTCAACATTATTCCAGCAACTACAAAATACTTGGTTACAATATTATAATTACATTATATATTTTCAAAGAACATAATTACGCTACCTACGACTAATCGCAATTACAAAACAGGCATATTATTAAAACAGCAATTTATTTTATCCTAATGCAGTTATTTTCCCTCCAAAAAAGACATACCCAACCTCAAAACCCAACTTGAAAACCCTGACTCATCACTTCTCATCAATACCACGTTCAGCACACAAAACAACGCGAGGGAGAAATTTCAAATTGATACAAGCATAGCTTTGCTGGCTCGGAGCCAGCTCCCGTTTCTCTTAGAGTGTGCTTTTGGCCTACCAGCTATGTGCTTACAGCGCTTCAAGATGTAAAAGCTATCGGGTAAGCAGCTCTCGATGGCTTGCGGCATTATGATATGAAGAATTGACCAGCGCTTTCAAGTGTATTGTGATCTAAGTAAAAAGTATTTCTTGTAAATAATTTGAACTGAAAAGTAGGCAACTGAAACATTAAAGGTAATTAAGTTACGGTGTTTTCTAATATCCACCTGGATAGATAGAAATTCTAGTTAAATTATCTATCATCAATTACCTAAAGCTAATAGTTTCTTCAATCAGAATCCCTTAACTTGGATTCTGGTCACTGACAAATCTAAAAGTAACATACAGAATAATCTATATATCTATATATAGATTATCCATATAGTATATAAAATTCAAAGTCCTGACTGACTGACTGACTGATATATCAACGCACAGCCTAAACCACTGGTCCTAGAAACATGAAATTTGAAGAGTAGGTATCCACTAAGAAAGGGTTTTTCGAAATTCCATCCGGGAGTAAAATAGGGGATGAAAGTTTGTATGAAAGTCCATCAGTTTAGAAGTTAGGATCTTCAAATTTTGTGTTTAGGCTGAAGATTGAAAATTAATGTATACGTGTCTCAGCGTTTTTAATAATTCCACCCTCGAAGCGGGATGAAGTTGTTTTGTTTTGTTTTATTGTTGTAGAAAAAATTAAATATATCATTTGTTTCCTGTAGACCACGCGGGCGAAGCCGCGAGCAGAAGCTAGTTTGAAAATAATTGTACAGCAAAAACAAGATCATCAGTTTGGATTTACAAAAGGCCGGTCTACGACAGACGCTGGTGCTAAACTTTTAAAGCATATTTTTGAAGCCTGGGAGAATTCACAGGATGCGGTTGGCGTATTTTGTGATCTCTCCAAGGCATTTGATTGCGTAGATCACTACACACTAGTTTTAAAACTCCAACACTATGGAGTTCGTGGAGTGGCACTCGATCTTATATCATCTTATCTATCAGGTCGCCAACAAAAAGTAGGTATTAGCGGTACTACGTCCTCAGGGTCTTTAGTGAAAACGGGCGTACCGCAAGGATCAATTTTAGGCCCTTTTTTGTTTCTGGCATATATTAATGATCTGCCCTATATGGTAAATGAATTGTCGGATATAGTTTTATTTGCTGATGACACTTCTCTAATTTTTAAGGTCAATAGGAAAGATACAGACCTTACGCAGCTCAATGACACATTATCAGCTGTATCAAAATGGTTTGCCGCCAATAATCTTATGCTTAATTCCTGTAAAACTAAATGTATAAGGTTTTCTCTCCCTAATGTTGTTAAGAGTGACACTCATATCTTTGTCGATGGTAAAAGACTTGCACTAGTGGATAAGGCAGTTTTTCTCGGCATTACATTAGACAGTAAAATACAATGGGGTCCTCATATAGAAAGATTAGCTAGTAAACTGAGTTCCGCCGCCTTCGCAGTTAGAAAAATTAGACAAATAACAGATGTGGCTACAGCCAGGTTGGTTTACTTTGCTTATTTCCATAGTTTAATGTCCTACAGTCTTCTGCTGTGGGGCTCAGCTGCAGACTTTGAAACTATATTTATTCTGCAGAAAAGTGCAATTCGCGCAATCTATTGTTTGGGTCCGCACGAATCACTACGAAGTCGATTCAAGGAATTTAAAATTTTAACGTTACCGTCACAGTACATTTATGAAAATATTATGTTTGTCCGTAAAAACTTAAATTTATTTGAAATTAATAGTAGCCGCCATAACTTCAATACAAGAAATAAAGATAAAATTGTGACACCTAGATTCAGGTTATCTAGAGCTAATAAGTCTTTTCTCGGAAATTGCGTTCGATTCTATAATAAAATCCCACTCGAAGTAACTAAAATGTCTTATGATAAATTCAAAGATTTCATAAAGCAGAGGTTAATTGACAAAGCCTACTATAAGGTGGCTCATTACGTGGAAGACAAGAATATATGGTTGTAGTAGCTTCTCTCTGCACTTGCATCCCCCTGGCTAAGTGACAATTGTACGAATAAGCATAAAATAATAATGTATATATTGTATAAGTATTTGGAAAAAAAGCTGTAATATTAAAAGATCTTCCACAAAAAAAAAAAACCTTGCTGAGTTTCTTGCCGGAGTCTTCTCAGTTTAAGTGTATTCCGAACCGGTGGTAAATTCAACTGTATGTACATAACGTTCATAAGTGCCTTACTAGGGCCTAAACTGAATAAATGACTTTTTGATTTTGATTTTGATTTGAACAACTCTGGCGCGGATTAGGGGGTAATCCTAACGAGTCTCATTAGGCCGAGGCAGTTTTGTGTCCCTGGTACATTTTCGCTTGTTTTTTTTAATACTCATTAGAAATGTTGCACTATCCTTTCGCCATTTGCATATTTATCCCTTATTTAGGACAACGGGTTTCCGGGTTATTCGTACATAAATAATTGGACTGTTTTACAAAAACCATAAACCGACTTCAAAGTACAATAAGAAGTAATTAAATCCTGATCTGATGACAATGGGACCAAACGGGAAGTGTACCCTTTCAAATAAAAAAAGAATTTTCCAAATCGGTCAATAAATGACGGAGTTACGAGGTAAAAAACATAAAAAATACCTACAACCGAATTGAGAACCTCCTCCTTTTTTGAAGTCGGTTAAAAATATTTGTAAACTGGGTGTAACGAAAAGTAAAAAAAATGTTAAAAAGCCCAAAAAAAATATAAATTTTTGCTTCTTTATTGAATTAAAATCATAACCAATAATATATATAGGGTTATAATCATTTTGCGTCCCTTGCTAATATTAGTATAAAATTTTCTCTTCCGCGATCTGTGGGCCTAGTACAAAAAAAGTGGATAACTGTAATGAATTATACTCTTTTTATCTCATACTCTTGAAATCCAAAAGTACAATAACATAGTACCTACGTACGGTCACAAAGCATACTATAGTCATAAAATGCTTCGTATTTTAAAAAAAATCTCTTCCGCGATCTGTGCGCCTAGTACCAAAAAAGTGGATAACTGTAATGTATATACTATTTCTGTTGCTCTTTGTATATATATATCATACTCTTGAAATCCAAAAGTACAATAACATAGTACCTACGTACGGTCACAAAGCATACTATAGTCATAAAATGCTCCGTATTTCAAATCAATTTCACATTACCCACTCGCCATTGCCGTTTAACGGGTCTTATATTTTGCTCCGTCTTTGTTTGCCGCACAAAAACGAGACATATGAGTTTTCCCTGTACACAGATTGTTTTCAAACAAATATGGACTTCATAATCGATTTACATAGAGTAGTTTTTGCAGTGTCCCACATTAGATAACAGGGTGAGGGTGGATAATAACGTCCGGCCTAGGTCAGAAAATTACTGACACAATGGAGAGAACTATGTAAACAAGTGTTTTATGTTACAAATTATCTGCCAAGGAAAAGTAGAAAGAGTTGATGTTTTCTAAAATATTATTATTGTTCGTGCAGTATTACCCAACTGATAAGGCGCGTCGTGAATCTTCGTTCGCACAGAAAAGAAAGTATGGCCCCGAAGATTAACGAAAGAATACTTAATCATCCTTAGATCACAACTATAAGGTTCATAATACACTGCAGCTGTTAGTTCCGTCTCACTCGCAGGTGACGCCCCTCCCTACGGCGCACACTAACATGGCGGCAGCTGCAGACCAATAGCGGTTTCCCGCGCTTTGAAAATGTACAAAAAGTATCTTCTGCACAGGTACATCGTTAAGCCATATCAGTTGGGTAATGCTGTAATGAGACATGTTTATATGACAAACATACAGCTCATTAAATTTCATTTAATTTAGAGCGTATTTACGTACTTTTGGAACAAGCTTCTTATAATACTATTCTGGAGAAAACTGCTTTAATATGCATTAAATTCTTTTTTCTAGGTTTCTCTTTAAGCTGATAAAACAGTCTCATTTGAAAACATATTTATGTTTGATCTGATCAAATGTGACTTTTGAGATAGCATCCACTGCTTTTTTCTTCTATTTAAATTTCTATTCTAGTTTACATATTCTAAAGCCTTGCCTTATCTAGTCTTAGTTACCTTTGCATAAAGCTCCTTTATCCTTTTTATGTACTTTTATAGTATTATGCAATTTAAGAGATAAGTCACTGGTAAATATTTTGATTTATAAGATTGTGTATTATATACTTCGGGATAAATATTTGTTGGTTTTATTTTCAGACGAAAGATAATAAAGACTAGTCGAATCGTCAAAAAGAATTAATTTTAATTAATACAAAGAACATTCTACGAAACAAAATCTAGTAAGTAAATAATTAATTCAATAATGCTTTCGAAGAAAAAATATAATTTGTTTAAAAAATTTACCTAATAGTACTTAGTATTACTTGAAAATAAACCTTATTTCATAGGTATCAAATTCAATTATTTAATCTCGTCTTATTCATTATCAGACCTCAGTTTTTAACCAAATCAGATATTTAGACACCATTTTAAAACATTTCTTTTGTATCTACAAGCAATTCAATGAGACTTCAAAGACATTCAATATATGAAGGTTGCGTGTTGGAGGAAATTTTCAATCGATGTCGATGTGGTTTGAATCTGCTGGCTTGGTGCCAACACCTAGAGAGCTCGTCTTTTGTCCGCGTCCAATCAGCTGACGGATGGAACTCAGTTAAAATGTAGGTTGGATTCAGAGTAGGTGAAGGTAGTGATGTGCTGGCACGTTTTTAGTTCGTCAATGGTTTCCACATTAGATTTTTCTTTATTCATTTGAAGTGATCTTTAGCTTTGATAAATGCTAGCAAAAAAACGACTGCACTATTTTAATTAATAAGTTCATTTTTTAACCGACTTCTTAACCGACTTCAAAAAAAGGAGGAGGTTCTCAATTCGAATGTTCTTTTTTGTTTTTTACCTCATAACTCCGTCATTTATTAACCGATTTAAAAATTCTTTTTTTATTTGAAAGGGTACACTTCCCGTTTGGTCCCATTGTCATCAGATCAGGATTTGATTACTTCTTAGTGTACTTTGAAGGCGGTTTATCGGTCGGAATTATTTATAATTTGGTTTGTATAATTATGGCTTAGATTGTCATTCATAATGACAAAAAATACTCAAAGTAGGACTCATATTAGAATGGCCAGTTGGCGTAGTTAATAAGCCACATCCTGAGTGGGACCGTACCTATGCCGTCACAGCTATACGGTCTCACTCAGTACCATAATGTTTGCCTGAGTCTGAGCTAATTTTATATATTTAAAATTATAAAGAAAGAAAGACTATTAGGTAACCATATTAGTACAATCGCACAAAAAAGCAATAAAATAAATTATAAAATAAACAATCGATTAATTTTACTAGTTAGTCTAAAAGGCCCCAGCTCAGCATGTGCTATATTACTGCGCTGATTTTCGGATGAAGTTACAGGTGATACACGTTTTATTTTTGAGTTCCAAGCTCTGTTTAGTATCGGATCAGATGGCCGTGTGAAGAATGTCCCAGTATAGTCTTTTAGCCAGGCTGTAGCCGTTGGAAATATTATTGCAATAATACTAAATCGACGCATATGGCCCTATATGCCATCAATCGTTGAGATTTCTGGCGCTGAGCCAGATATGCTCACTTGCAGTCACTCTTTGATATGATAATGGTCATCATCGATATAGATCAAAGACGCCGCATTGATATTTTTATCTTGAGATTTTCGCAAAGTAGTCTAAACATTATATAAGATAGATGTTTCAACTAGATACAATTTTATCTCATTTTCCAACTTTCTATAATCTAATATTAAAAATACGAATGTGTGGATTAAACTTCGCACTTAGATAGATAATAACCTGGAATAATATTTTGTTATCCTGCAAATAAGTATATGTAGGATAAAAAGAATCCCTCGGGATTGCGAGTAAAAACCACGCGGCGGAAGCTAGTACAGTCGGCGTCAAAAGTAGCAAATTACATTAGTAACGTGTCACTTTAAAAAATTTACAGTTTTAAAACTAACTGACAAGAGAATATATTGTTCTTCTTCTTCGTTGGTTAAATGGTGACTGTAGCCATGCGCATAATTCTATAAGCACAATAATATACTAAGTTACTCTTGTAATAACAATTTTGACGGTTTAATTGATTATTAAGAAAGAATACAAAATTGCCAATCTACTTTTGACGCTGACCGTACCTGCAGAATATGACAGACAGTGTACGGATACCTATTAAGGCTGCTGTCTGTGTAAAAACCAAATTTCCGGAATCTTTGTGACTGCTTTTCAAATATCAAAGCTAGTTCTTACACTCCATATTTTTCCATTTCATACTGTACAAAAGCACCAAGGTAGTTATAGTTCGATAAAAAAGATATCTTAATTTTGACATTTATTTGCCTCCTCCTCTGAACTAATATGACTGATTCTTACATTAAAAATTATAACACACGCAGTGCTACAGTTTCGCCGAGAAAAAAACTGGAAAACTTGATTACTTGAATGTACTATTCAATTTATCAAGTTTTTTTCTAAATTAGAAGAAATAATTTAGAGGTATCTTGCTCCCGCCATTGTCTCATTGATGCTCAAGGCTATTGGCGTAATCCTAAACCTTAATAACTTTGAAATGGTATTTAATGTAAAGTTATCACTTAGAAAAAGAGATATTAAATGTTATTAGATAACGTTAACAGTTTGTATAATCGCCAAAACAAATTAATGCTTTAGTGCGTACTTTAATTACTTTAATGACAACATTAAAATAATAGTTGTGCGAAAATCTCCGAAAGTTCGCGACCGTCATTAAGGCAGTTCACACAGCCGCAAAACAGCTATTACATACATTAAAACAGCGAACAGCGATCTCGTAAGCACATAATATTTTAATAAGAGGCGAGGTACTCGAACGTTACCTCTTTGTAACGTTATATCAACAACTAGGTGTCTTCCACTCCTATGATGTATAATAGCCTATCCTCAAGAATTGGGCTATCAAATGTTAAAATATTTTTTGAAATATGACTGGTAGTTCCATAAAAAAATCTTTTTTATGTATGTTTTTATGAAATCTTAAATGTAATAACTGTTGGTGTACCTTAATAAATAAATAAATAAATAAAAACCCTTCAAATAAATAAACTCAACAGTTGTATTATATTGGTATAGGGGTATTATAATATGAGTTATAAATATATTGCTTACAAAACATGTTTGTACGCCTTATTAGATTGATAATTATGAGGAATGGCTTGATGAAAGGCGTTGGGTTCGAATCGAACAATAAGCTTTAGGACGGTGCATAAAATATGCGCGAGGAAACATATTGTATAGTAGTGTAGTTTGGAGGCAAATTATAATATATTTTTTTATACCACTATGTGGCAAACAAGCATACGGCTCGCCTGATGTTAATTGGTTGCCGTCCCTGCAGAAATCTCTTCACACCCTTTTTGAAGAACCCTATGCTGTACTCCATTGGGAAAACCACGGCGGGGAGCTCATTCCACAGTCCAAGCGTCCGCGGAAGAAAACTTCTTTTAGCCCGCACAGTTCGAAACAATTCTGGTTTTAGTGTGTGAGGATGGACTCCCCGTCGATGGCGAAATTAATTTAAACTGGTGCTATCCACCATTGCATGTACTTGTATTGTCTTTATAGTCCTAAATAAATAAAATAGATGAATTGACACCACAACTTCTCCAACAATAGTCTACTATCCCTGCACATTTAATTTCAATATCGCCTGCACAAAACAATCCGTTTGTCGTCAAAAAGTAACGAAGAAAGACAATGTCTTCATAAAGCTGAGTACTGGGGCAATTGGCGGGGCTAAAGCGTCCACTGGGAGTGCCACGTCTCTGGCTTAGGTAGTTAACGTTTTTATTGGCGCATTACACTATCATGACGTTTATGTTGCTGCTTTTTATTGTAGGAGACGTAAAGGCTTCAGTAAACACTGGTTTAAACGCTTCAAGTTATGTTATCGACCTCTTACTTAGTAAAGGACTCGAATAAAGGAACAAAAATAGTTCATGTCCATTATATTATATTGACAAGATCTTTCTTCCGTGGCATTGCCCCCTTAGGGGGTAATTACATCCTACGCTATAATGATAAAGTATCCACACAAATGACGGGCCATTTGGCGCAGTTGGTAAAGATTCACATGCATTTGTGTGCATGAACATGTATGTCCTGAGGCTGGATGTAATTATGTATATAAAGTATGTATTTACAAAAAAAGTAGTATATGTATTATATCAGTTATCTGGTTTCCATAGTACAAGCTCTGCTTAGTTTGGGATCAGATGACCGTGTTTTAGGAATGTCCCAGGATATTTATTTATTTTATTATGATGTTCTTTGAATAACATGTATGATACAGCATTTTGAACGGTAAATCTTGTTGTGGTGTATTGGTTTTCTGGTATGCTGAAAACCATAAATCGGACAAGCTTCGATAGTGAGATCATAACTTTTTCAAACTATACGTTTTCTTTATTTATTTCCTTTCATTGTATAAAAGGATTGTGTAAAAGCAATACATGCATCAAACAAATGACTGATATCCGAATACAATATCCGGATTATTTTTCCTCATACCAATGGACTATCCAATGTCACACGAGTTATCGATTTCACTCCTATATGATATAGTACGTATTTTCATATTCTCATATAGTGTTTTGATTTCCATACCATTAGCAAAGCTATTTATTAGGTCATGGAAGACATACTTATTAAATATCGAGTCAGTCTACTTTGTAGTTTTACCACCGCACCGGGGCACGCAATTGTTGTCAGTGCGATTAGAATGTAAATATTATGTAATGAATCTAAGCTTGTTTTGAAAAGAGTAATTGCTGATTTTATTGCCGGCTCTTCTCAGCAAATTCAACCTTCCGAACCGATATTAGAGTATTAAAGTCAGACTATTCATAAGTGCCTTCGAAGGTTTATTTGAATAAATGATTTTGAATGAAGGTTGAAGCTAAAGTTACTATCGGTTCGGAATTGAGTTTTCAACTGTACAGTAGTACCCAACTAATATGGCTTACCGATGTACCTGCGCAAAAGATACATGTGCGGGAAACGCTATTGGTCGGAAGCTGTCGCCATGTTAGCGCGCGCCGTGCGGAGGGGCGTGACTTGCGAGTGAGACGGAACTAACAACTGCAGTGTATTATGAACCTTATAGAAATGATCTAAGGTTGATTGTAAGTTTTAAGCATTCTTTCGTTAATCTACGGGGCCATACTTTATTTTCTGTGTGAACGAAGATTCACGACGCGCCATATAAGTTAGGTAATACTGTACTGTAATGTACACTGTACCAAACCAAAAAGGTAAAAACCCTTATGGTGCCACGCCACGCCATGTATCCGTCTCTCACAGTGGTATATTTCGATAACTACTGATGCTATTGATTAGAATTTGGAAAAGTTATAAATATTGCTTACCCAATCTTATTGCAAATGAAAGATTAAAAAAATCATTATGGTTTCTTAGCAAAAGGGACCGAAATGGGGGACTGAAATTTCAAAGTTGGGGAAAAAGGGATTTATTTTTATATTCGAAAACGGGTATTTATTTTCTCTTATTTTACGTATTTTTTGACTTATGATGCAAAATAACAAAATAAAAAAACAATTCCGCCATATCTCCAAAACAAAGAGAATATCTGAAATAATTTTATTATAGTAGTAGTATAGATATAAATATTACAGGTAAAATAGAACAAAATATATTGAAAAATAGGTAGTTTTTTATTTTCATAATGTTGTCACATTTAAAAACAGTAAAAGCGAATACGCAAATATAAACTAAAAGTCCTTTTCTCATACCCAAAGGTTGCCTGAAAGAAACGTTGGCGAATCCTCTCACTGTATATTAATCCAAGTTATACACAAATATTTCTATAAATAACTTTAAGGCCACACACAAAATTCGACCACAAGCGTATATCAAAGAGAAGTTTATTTCCTTTCACATAGTCCAGAAATAGTGAGGTCAAAGACATATTCTGACATTACTTTGTTACGGAAAATCGAGACCAAATTTTATGTCCACAGATGAGTAATAAAACTTAATAAGCGGCAATAGCACGAGACAAAAGGGGCATAAAACGAAAAAAAAAAACTTATTACATTAGTCTTATCTGCGAACTGAGAAGCAAGTGGCAATTTATTTTTTGTGTTGGGTTCTGTACAAGACATTTTAAATAAGATTTTTTTTATCTTTTTAATTTCTTACTGGTTTTTAGTGATTGCACCTTTATAGGTGACCTTTATATGAAGTTCTTTAATCGCTTGGCTCGCGGTTAAAAATATAACAATGACATCAATTGTTATAATAGGACGCGCTTACCTCGCGAGAATCAACGGGTTAAATGGTAAGTAATTTTATACAATAAATATAAACATTTGTATGTCTTTTTGTAAAATAACCGTATACGCATCGGTAAGGGTATTCGTTTACTATTGAGTAATATATCAATAGTTAATGGGGTTTTTAATAGACTTAAATTCAGAAGAGCTAGAAATATTATTTGCGATCACTGGTCGCTGCGAGTTGTGCCTATGCGTTTACTGGTGTGTGCTAATATAATACCTACAACTTCTTTTGTCCAATTCCGCACGGTGGGGACTAGATACAGAATTGCCCTAGTTTAGAGTCCACTGCTATATCTGCGTTGAGTTTATATGTACTTTGCCATCTAAAACTTGTAAAATCTTATGTGTTTTTTAAATAAATGTTTATTATTATTTTGCAAGAAGGGTGTTGAGGTTTTTGCAGGGTCGGCAACATGTGAGTAATACCTACCCTTGATGTTGTAAGCTGCTACGGTAATACAGTATAGTAACATAAATAAGTTCTTTGTTAAAAATTCATTTTTTATAGAAGCTTTTTTTGAGTGACTGTAGTTTTTGTTGACTGTACTTGTATTGTCATCCAATACACTAATGTATAACAAATATCAAGTCAATCCGTCCACTGGAAGTGGGTGAAATTCGACTTGCAAGATTCCACCCGAACAAACATACATAAATACATTGCAAGTTAAATAAAAGCTTGTAAAATGATAGAACTCTCAACGATATCAAAATTATGCCACCTATAAGAATTTGCGATGATGTACACTAAGATATTGTTCACAGAAATCCAACAGGACAGAAAGAATAAAATAAATTTTCACGTATCAGCCGTTTCCACAAATGCAGTAAACGTTATACGTTTCCAAGGAACCCTAAAATCAGCTTCTCGACAAACTGAAGCGTCGATATAAACTTTACTGTTCTTTTGCTTTAATATTGCTTTTAGATTTTATGGGATAAAAAGAGAGGGATGATTCAGACGATCTTTATCGATTTTATTACACATAAATGAGGAGTTTTAGAATACATGAAAGTAAATACTTTAAAAAAAAAGTAAGGAAATTACAAGTATCTAAGAGATTTTTTGAGATTGTTCGGCTATTTGTTGTCAGTGCGATTAGAATGTAAATGTAATGAATCTAAGCTTTTTTTGAAAAGAGTAATTGCTGAGTTTATTGCCGGCTCTTCTCAGCAAATGCAACCTTCCGAACCGATATTAGATAGAGTCAGACTTTTCATAAGTGCCTGCGAATGTCTATTTGAATAAATGATTTTGAATTTTGAATACCGTGATTATACTGCATGATGTATTTTTGTCATTGGATAACCCTTCTCTCTCTTTATCGTAGTTTCAGAAGGAGAGGAGATAAACTACTAATTGAAAAATCAACAAATTAATTTAGTGAAAATGTTTTTTTTTATATTGGAGTAAGTAAAGTAAAATTCAAAGCCAGAGGTCCTAGAAGGGCACTTATGATGGTCAAATTTACCGAAGTTACCACCGGTTTGAATCTCAGCCTAAGTCTCGGCTTAAATAATGTCTACAATATCATGTGAATAAACTTAACAATATAAAACTCAAATAAAAACCTACTATTATTTTCACAAAAATCATATCCTTTATACCTACGCTATCAGATATTTTTATCCGCGTAAACCCCATGATCCCTCAATCAGAGGAGATTATATCCGCTTATATCCGCGGCATTCGGTCCGTATCCCGGGCACGATAACAATGGTTCCACTATTACATTTGCCGAGAGATGTATAAATCCATTTGGTATAATATTTTCATTATGTTATATAATTATTCTCATTATGTATTCTCATTTGGGGGTCCTATTATGAGGGTACATCCACCCACTAACAGTCACGTTTGTAGACTTTCAACCTAGCAGTGGGTGAAGGTATATCAAGAACTGGGGAGTTACTATTAATTTATTATTATGATTCAACTCTGATGTGTGCTAAATTGTATCAAAGGACGAGAGGATATGGTGGAAAATGTTCCAGGTTAGTCTGAGTCGAAGTTAATATTATTATGTAGTTTGTAAATATATAAGAAAATAAATAAATATCCTGGCATTCCTCACACACGGCCTTCTAATCCCAAACTAAGCAGAGCTTGTACTATGGAAACCAGATAACTGATATAATACGTATACTACTTTTTTGTTTGTTAATACATACTTAATATACGTAATTACACCCAGACTCAGGACATACAGACATGTTCATGCACACAAATGCATGTCCTGTGTGAGAATCGAACCCACGACCTGCGGCGCGATAGGTAATAATAATTACTCTGGTATTTTTACTATGATCATTAGTTATGGCCGAAGTCGGTATGCACACAAAGCCCGGGGAAGATATGGCTTTGAAGTGTTGCAGCTCCCGGAGCACAATGGTACTTGACGACGGGTTTTCAATTTCAAAACATAATTAGGTCAGTGTAAGATTAGAAGACCTTCAACGGTTTTTGGTACTGTGGGAGATACGAGCATGCCACTCCAGTATGCTTATTCACAGAGTTCAAATTACATCCAGCCAGTTCCTTCTAGGCTTTGTGTGCTTACCACCTTCGGCCACATCATCACTTACCATGGTGAGATTGCGGTCAAACACAGGCCTATAACAGTAAAAAAAAAAAAAAAAAAAAAAACATTAATTCAAACTAAACACGAACATCTAACCGTGAGTTTCCACTACACTCAACAAACACTGATGCTCAACAATAAACACCGACGCTCAACAATAAAAAATAAAATTTTACAGGTCAAGTCTTATAACAATGTTAGTTGGGATGTGCGTATCCACTGCATTGACATCCCGACTAGCTGGTCGCGCGCACGACCAAACAAGAAAGACCTTCTAGAGTTAAAATTTATATGGAACAGTAACTAAATGACAGTTAATATTAAACCTTGTGTCTTATACGTCACAGTGGCATTTCGCGCACAATGGCCGCGGTTCCCCTTAAACACAAACGGTCTGTATAAGGCGCGCGGAGGGCTAGTCAATTATAAACATTTTGTCTAGTGTTCCACTACAAATCAAGTTGTTATCCGATTCGTCGCAAGAAATTGTTAGTTATCAATGTTTTAGGTCCATCCGCTCGCGTCACGCAAACAAGCACGGCAATTTCTAGACTCATCAAGTGAAAACACAATTTGTTGTAAGTTTTGACAAAGGTATCAATTGACTAGTTATCAACATTGTCCACCCAACATCGTCTTGTGACTATGTTGCGAATTGTAATTATGTCGTAAGTCTTTGTTAAATTAACATTGTTAATCGACTAGTGGAAACTCACCGTAAAACAAACTAGAACAAGACATGGAGATATAACATTTAAAACAACAAAACACTCAGCATTTCGCGTGACATCAAGAGCCATTTTAAAATTCACAGTTTCACTTACAAAGTAAGATAAGGAATTCAGCGTCCTAGAATTAAAAGCGTTAGCTCTGTAAAGGCACTATTTTGTACGTTAATGAGTCTTCCGCCGAAACCTTCCAAGTTTTTCGACTTCCTTTTGTGTTCCTCCATTTAATGAATTAACTATGCAGTGTTCAAAGGTAAACGAATTACGGACTTCATAAAATGATCAAGTAGTTTAGTAGATGTACTTCCTCGTTAATGGATGAATGAGTATGTTGGAATTTTTCATTAAGTTTTTATTATACTAATGCGCAAGCTTTAAACAAATATGTTTGTTTTACTTGTCTTTATTCTACCTCTTTTAAGATTTTCGTAACTTTAAATTATCATCGCATAGCTGCCAGTCTCTCGTGGTTTGGAATATTGTGGAATTGATACTTTTGTTCATAATGAAATATTTCTACGGATTTTAGAGGAACGTTCAAATATAGCTCATATTATACAAAAACATTCATAACACAATGTACCAAATGAACCAAAAGGGTCGCGGATCACTGAAATATTTATCCATATTGTTCTACGAAGGTAACAATCAATAAAAACTAGAAAATAATCAAATTTCTCGCCTCGTGCTGAGCATCCACCTAAAATTCTATATTTTTTTCAGGAATACTAAGTATGCCTTTACATCTATTTGAATAAACACAAATATCTCAAACATATGTCCCAATTCACACTCACTAAAAAAACAAACGGGATTTTTTTACGGCGTC
The DNA here is from genome assembly GCA_951394255.1 of Polyploca ridens. Lineage (NCBI taxonomy): Eukaryota > Metazoa > Arthropoda > Insecta > Lepidoptera > Drepanidae > Polyploca > Polyploca ridens. The sequence continues at coordinate 1,125,385 of OX596247.1, read as the reverse complement.
GCCAAAAACTCGCAACCAATAATCTAAATCGTTCAGCCAGCCCATAAAACGTTAGGTGGCGGTCTAACGAGCCCAGCAATCCAGCCCCACATAAAACAGTGAGAACTCTATAGAGAATAATCGACTAGGTGGGTTTAATGCATTTAAATGTCTCTGAGAGGTGCGCGCCGGCGATTTTCAATATAAAGTGCTTTGGTTTTGTCACAGTGCAATTTGGAGCAGTAGGTGTTTAGGCCAAAATACCTATGATAATATTTATAGTAGAAACCTACTCATATTGAGTATCAATGACGAGCCTCTACTTCCCGATTCCTCTCCTTTTCCCACATCATATGTGAAAGCGAGAAAAGAGCTTCGGGAATCTTCTACATACTTCGGCGACGCATCGCCAAACGCGTGTGTGCAAGTAAAACGAAACGCGCGCGCCCCGCAACCCCGCAACATTCAGTACGAAATACGCTACATACCGGGAAGCATTGGACTATGTGATTGGTGAATTGATGTGAAATAGTGGTGCTTATCACTGTGCTGGATTACCATAGGAGTTCCTGGAGTTCCTGGTAAGTCCTTACCTTTATCCTAGGAGGCTCCTCGTTTTCCATATTAATATTTTTACGCAAAAACCCATCAGTAGGGTAACATTGTTGTCTTATTATATGAAGTGTTAATATAATGTATTTCTTAAGTATAGTAAGTAGTATTGGTGTAATTCATTTAACATTTCTCACACAATTCTTTTACTCATTATTATTGTGCTAATATATGCGACAGAAGATAGATAGATACTTAGATAACTTTATATATTACACAAAGTATAACAAATAAATGCTTAAAATAAAAAATTACTGTAAGTAAAATAGGCGGTCTTATCTCTTCCAGACAACCTTAGGGTGGAGAGGAATTAAGACACGTTATTAGACGGTGGTATATACTTTTATAACAAAAATAGGTAAATAAATATACATACATACGTCTTTATATAAATACATTTATATACATAAATACAGATATGTAGTTATTCAAAATTAATTTGTGTGATATATTTTTATTAAAGTAAAAAATGCTGGTATGATGCAAAATGCATTGGAGAGTACACATTTACGAGGTACATAAAAATATTTGTTAAGTTTACTGGTTAACAATTTACTGTGGTTTTACAGCGACTGTTTACTTTGAGATAGAGGTTTTTAGTGTCCATAAAGAAGGTAAGAATTGATTTTAAATGTCGTGGTAAAAGTTAGACTTTTGCATGTAAATCTATATCGATATTCTATTTATTTTGGAAATATAAATACATTATACATAATAATAATATTATGTGTCAGTGAAATCAAAAATGGAAAAGTAAATAATATGAAGTATAATATATATATACGGTGACTGGTAATTAGTAAACGATACTTAGACACATGATTGTACTCATAATAACAAATAACTTTCCCAAAGAAACATATTAATTTACTTAGGCCCGGTTTCAATAATTTACGGACCGGTATCGGTTAAGATTTATTAAAATTAAGACTCTTATATCTTTACTAATAATGAAGCAAAGACCTCAAAGCTTTGCATAGTAGACCCTCCCATATGGAAGTAGCTATCACAGGTAAAATTAGCTTACGAAATGATCTATATGCCCAGTTTGGCAATAAAAAAACCTACCATTGGTAAGCAAAACGATTAGTTTTTGTTTATTGAAACCGGGCATTAGTACATGAGCTCATAATATTTAGTACCTAACAAGAATAAGAATACACCATCAGCTTTTATTTAATTTAGTTATTTATCCCTATTTGTTTCTTTGGGAAAGTTGTTTGTTATCATGAGTACAATCATGTGTCTAAGTATCGTTTACTAATTACCAGTCACCCTATATAGTTTTAATAATAACAGCGTATCATTTAATTGTTTTTTTTTTTAATAATTATTCTAAATACAAACAGTATACTTTTGATGGATAAACATCATGGGAAATCTAGAAATTTCTTTATTCTCGTAATCCATATAATACCCGTAGCATCGTAGCACTGTAGCACCGTAGCACCGTAGCTCCGTAGCGTCGTAGCTTCCGTAGTGGACCAGTTATTTCGTTTTAGAATCCAAACGCTTTGCCCAACAACTTGGCAACGGTAAAGCGTAGGAATTCTAAAGCAAAACGACTGTATTTTTCTCTTGGATATCTTCAGTTGCATCTCTTTGATGACGTAATAATATGGTTCACCTATTTCAACGTTTATTTATTTCTACATACCGATAGAGTTGAATGTCGGCTTACCTGAAATGAATAAAAAAGGTATTAATTTTAGGCCACCGACTCGCCTTATATGGGCAATGATTAAAAATTGTTTAATGATCATTATTCATCGTATTATTACATAACATATCGTGTTCTACTAATAATTACGAATCTTCGTCGAAATGGATTCGGATGAAACTTGACATATAGATAGATCATATTCTGGAATAATACATGCTCTTTTTCCGGGAAAAAATAAGATCCCTCAGGACATGCAGATATGTTCATGCACACAAATGCATGTTCTGGGTGGGAATCGAACCCACGACCTACGGCGTGATAGGTGGAGTCTTAACCAACCCAGCCAAACGCAACTTTCTTATTATTTTTCCGTAAGAACCTTCTCCAAGTATGAGAAAAAATAAAAAAAATATGGTTGAAATCGGTAAAGTCGTTCTCAAGTTATGGTGTGACCAAGGGAAATATGGATTCATTTTTTACCCGACTGACCCGGAAGGAGGGTTATATATATGTAGAGATTAAAATTAGCTGTTCTCAAAAAAACAGAGAGTCGTGTCCTTATAAACAGGGTGTCTACAACATGTGGGTTGACATTCTAAACTATAAAGCTATACTCCTAAACCATAATGAGTACGGTATTTCATCTTAGTTAGACGTAGGTCACATAGTTAGGCGCATGAGTGACATACTGCCATCGAAAACTATGGCTATTATTATATCATGCAATGTCCTAACTTCCTAATATTATAAATGCGAAAGTGAGTTTCTTTACGCCTTCACGCCTCAGCTACTCAACGGATCATCATGAAATTTGGCATGCAGATAGCCTATGGTATGGAGAAGGAGTTATGCTACTTTATATTCCGGGAATGCGGGTGAAACCGCAGGGGACAGCTAGTAATTTATATTTTGATGACGTAACCAATCAGATGAAACAAACACATTTTTTTTTAAATTCTTTTTGAGAGAGGTAGAGAATAGCGGTTATTGAGAGAGGTAGAGCATAGCGTTTATTCGCTCTAAGAGCAGCTCGTCTGGGGAAGTACCTCCACCTTACAGAATACCGCAGCCAAATAACTTTATGTTCTGTAAAGTTGTGTTCCTGCGCGTGAGTAAGGTGGCCAGAGCTCATTGGGGAGGGAGGAAAGGTTGGTAACGCGTGAGCGATGCTTCGTGTGTTGCCAGCGTCCATATGGCTACGGTAACCGCTTACCATCAGGCGGGCCGTATGCTTGTTTACCGACTTAGTCGTATAAAAAAAAATTACACAGACATCAAAAAGTTTTTTTTTGTATTTTAGACCGGCCGCATGCTATAAGAAATTTTCAGTCAGAAAATTTTTGACGCCTGCTTGCTCATACTTTTTTGGACATCAGACACGTCAGAATTTTCTGATAATATGAGCAAAGTACCTTCCAGCAGGCATCAGAAATGTCTGTCAGAAAATGTTCAAATGATAAAATCCAACTATAGTTACACATTCTACTTATATTGGTTATATTATAAATAAACAAGTGAGGTTTTTTTATACCAACCCACATATGGATAGATTAAACATGTATTTTGAAACGATACGTCATGCAACAATTCGCAACACTTCACAACCGGCATTACCTTTTTTTATTTACACAGATAATAATACATTGAGCAGATCAGATAAGAAAGGGACTCGACGTTTACGGAGCTCACCAATTACAAGCTGGCGGCGTTTAAATGAAATTATAATTTTATACAGGCCGTATTTATTACTAAGGGACACAGATAAGTATCGCGCAGCGGTCGTTAGCGAGTAACGCTTTTCTGAAACCACTTTGCTACTGTTTTTTATTGTGCCGTCGTAAAGGTAAAATATATTTGTTTGATAATTTTTGACGACCTTTGGTGGCTGTATTTCTTTTTGATCATTGTTTATACTGTTGTCATTTCAATATATTTTATATTGTGTCTCGCATTTTGAAACCCGTTAATTGATTACTTACATTAATACGTATAGTTTCACTTGTTTACTAAAAAAAAACATCACAGAAAACTTTCATTAGATGGAACGATTATCTGGAACATTCCTCACCGTTTGTGTTGTTATCAGATCCCAAACTAAGCAGAGCTTGTACTATGGAATCCAGACATCTGATATAGGTACATAATAGTTGTTTTGGTCGGCAACAAGCGACCCAGAAGCGGTAGTACAAAATATATATTCCCCAAAAATGGACTTAATTCCATTAAATACTGTAAATATGTTGAGAAATACCTTATTCAATTTGAAATAAAATTACCGCAAAGTATGGTTACTAGGCACGTGCACAGACTGGAGCTAGGCACAAGCCGCCATCGCCCCACCCCTTTACTCCCTCGTACTCCCGTTGAGTATTATGTCTACATTTTAGCTTAATACATGATTTTCAAAAAAAAAATTCAAAATAAAGTATTTTTTTTTATTTTTTTTAGCACCAGTATTATTTGTATTATTTGTATAGTAGTATTTGTATTATCGACCCTGAGTCGCTCGTCGCTGACCAAAACAACGACCTGTATAGATAATTACACCTACAAATGCATGTCCTGTGTGGGAATCGAAACCATGACCTGCGGCGCGATAGATGGAATCTTAACCAACCGCACCATCTGGCCCTAATAAATTTTTCAACCCCAAATTTTAAACGTTTAGTCTGAGTCAGGGTCACTTAGTTAATAATTTCACAAAACGACACAACTAAATAAAAAAAAAAACAATTGCGAGATTATGAATGACCCAAAACCAAACTCAGCTACCAATACTCGAGCACAGTGACTCAAGCTACACAAGTTAATGTATCACAAACTCAGGTTGCTAACAGAGTTACGTAGGCACGCCACGGCCGCGCCACCGCCACGCTCGTGGCTTTACGTGCCGTCTCCACTCAAACGTCCCTTTGTGCGCCGGCTACATTCCACAAGGGCCTTAATAAAGGCCTAGCTGAGTGTCTGAAGATACAATTATATGTTCCATAATATCGTGGCTCTAAGATTTCGTTGTGGCCCTTTCTTTGTGGCTATTTCTTTAGCGGTCAGAGAATAAATGTAGGTCTAGTTAGATTGTGATTATGGTAGAATGTCTACTGAATGGTATGTGGCCAAAGTACCCTATGGATATTTTGAAAACAGGGAGATTACCAATGTGTGGTCTAGCTTTATAAAATATAATAACTGTCTTGCTAGTGCAACTGCCTACAGGTGCTTAGCGACAGTGCAATTTAGTATTTATCTCTTTTTAATAGACATAACATCTTGCGCTTACACAAAGCCAATATATCCATCTAGCACAATTATTCGGTATCAAAATTGAATACAATACAAAAATATACAAGAAGTATACAAAATCAAAAAACATGTCGGCTACAAAAGTAGTTGCGCAATAGTAGCTAAATTGGAAACCGGTATTTTTCATCTGGCAGAGGAAAAATAATCAGACCTGTACCAAATCTATATTCAAATGATTGTCGAAATTGCTAGCAATTCCTGGTACCCTTCAGGCACGATATGAAAGGTAAGTAGGAAAACCAAGAGCCGGTTTTAAGACAGAAGCAAAATCGTGCTCAGGAGCGCAAGTCTCATTCGGCCACGGTCGGGCGAGCTCGGGATTTAATCTCGCTTAAATTACGTTCGCCGGACCGCTCCGGGCTCAAGAAACTTCAAGATAGGCCCGTAGACATTTCAAGATGTGAATTTTTCTCTCCCCTTTAATTTTAAAAATTACATTTTCTTTATTATCTCGTTGTAGAACCTCTATGAATAATTTTTGTTAATTTTGATATCTTGGAATGGCGTTTGTGGATTATGTTTTTATTTATCCTTTTTTTGGTGTAAATTTTAAAATAGATGTGCCGTTTTATTTGAAATAAAAATTAAGATATAATTGATGATATCTTCGAGTCTCAGAACAGAGTGTAGCATAACATATTAACTAGTTTCTGCACCGCGGTATCACCCGATTATAGAATAGAATATAAAGTAGTTCACACCGTCAGTTATCTCTATGCAGAACATAAAATCAATGCGTTGCTTTGTTATACAAACAAACAAACTCTATAGTATGTATTAATACATCATTCAACTAGAATGTATCATATAAGTAATATTCACCTAAACATACATTACAAACGAGTTTAAATAACTCTAACATAAAAATTCTACAACCATTTTCAGGTATATAATAACATAACTTTAGTTCGACACAAGTTGCCGCACACCCTGGTTGAGTGGCTGAGTTGCGGACCACAAACACTTTACGTATTGCAGTCACGTCCGTACCCACCTTGCGGTTACGTTATATGAAGACCCAATTCAGCCTTATTATCTTACTTCATAACACTCGAGGTTTCTTTCGCCTTTGAAACGTGTTCACTTGCTAATATAGTATAGCTATAATTTTGGGGTCTAAATGTAATTTGATGTGACGTTATCATCATGTACATCTTTTTTATGGGCCATGAATTGAAATTACGATTTCAAAATAAATATATTTTCAACGTGTTTTTTTCTTTTACTATCTAGTCGATAAATAAGCATACGGTACGCCAAATGATAAGCGGTAACCTTTACCATATGGAAGCATGCAACCGCCTCCCCAATAAGCTCTAGCGACTTTACCAGGAACAAAGTTATTTGGCTGCGGTATTCTGTAAGGTACGCTCTACCTCTAAGAATAATGTCTCAATTTATTCGTCATCAAATTCAAATTCAAATTCAAAAAGCATTTATTCAATTTAGGCCCTGATAAGGCACTTATGAACGTTAACAAATGGCTCTACACACATCATTATAGTTCTTCTATGTCAAATGATATTTGCACATTTTCTAACAAAGAACTAAGTATTTTATAACATATACCTAACATGAAATGTATTTTACGGTGCCTCAAAATTTCAATTTACGTTTATGACATAAAGTCGTCAAGTTTTACGATCAACAATTCCTTAGTTGACGTTGCAGTTAAATTCAACAATGTTGACTTAAAGAACGGCATAAATGATTGCTTGTAAAATAATTTAGTATCACAATTAATTAATGCTATTAATATGCTTACTAAAAAGTATGGGTCCAAAATAAGATCCCTGTGAGACCCATTAAATTTTTTCTATAAATCGATAAAAAACCTTTAAAGAATTTTTTAATGAATAATAATTATTTATATTTTTTTATATACCACTAAGGTGGCAAACATGCATACGGCCCGCCTGATGGTAAGCAGTTACCGTAACCTATAGACGCTTGCAACACCAGGGGTATCACTCGCGCGTTGCCGACCCTAATAATAAATTAATTTCATGCAGTTTCATGATATTTTCAAACTTAAATACAGAGGTTTATTACATAGTCGAGGTTAGTTCACCTTATTGTTAGCTTTGTAGAAATCCATATAAATGCAAAACTAGAAAGTTACCAAGTTTACAATATAAAGACTTTATTGAAACTGTACGCTAGGTAAAGCGAGCTTGCGATATTAGCTGGATGGATGTTGTTGCTTCCAGGGAGTAGTTTCAAAGTAGTTTTTTTTTAGGAATTTTCTATTTCGATTCTTAAACTAAGTGAAAAGAGTTAGTTTTAAAATCTGTGTTACAGCTTAATGGACTTATCGTGGTAGGTACCGTATTTTATCTCGTCGAAGTTCAGGTAAAATATGTTCATTGATCCAATTCTCTTTAGATTTCCATTCCATTTAATTTTTATTGCATATGTAAAAAAAAGCAAAAAGCATATTTTTTTAGATTAAAAAATGTATTTTTTTTTACTATTTATAGGCCTATGTTTGACGGCAATCTCACCATGGTAAGTGATGATGCGGCCTTAGGTGGTAAGCACACAAAGCATAGAAGGAAGTGGCTCTCAAGTGCAGCTATCGGAACATACCGAAAGGTGCTTGGCGACCGATTTTCTACTTGAAAGTGGTAGCCAGCCAGGTAAAAAAAACTGCTTACATTTAGTAAGCAGTCAACATAAAAATTATTTGTATAAGCACGTAGATGATTACAAAATAATAATTATCCTATCTGATATTTTTATGACTAAGTAATAAAATCAGCGTTAATTCATATAATAAAAACGATGGTACCACATTCAATTGCAGCCCATTTAGCCAAGTAAGCTGGGATGTAAAGAGGTTCAGTCGCCTGAATTAAATTGACCCGCACCGGTGCAACAAACAGCATTTGATAATGCAGACAGCATCATTTGCATCGGCCGAGTCGACTGAGCGAACTAAGCCGCTTACGATAATGTAAGCCGCACAGAGCTGGGCGTTAGCATAAACTTTGTGTTACGTACTAGCTACAATGCGAGCTTTAAGCTCAAGACAATCATTGAAATTGTTAACGGTATTATTTGTACAGTATTTGCAATAATGTGCGACTGCTGTGAAAATTTCTGTGATGTATCAATAGAAAAGAGATTTGATGAAGATATAAAAACACAAAATAATCAGAATCAAAATTCCGAAGATGTAAAAATTATCATACAAGGTTTAGTTCGAAGTAAAGATTTTAGAACAAAACTTCGTTCACAAAGCTGGTACCAAGCAATATGTAATGAATATAATTAATTAACTGAAAGTGTAATAAAGAACAAAGTGATAACACTTGTGTCGTTATCGTGAATAATGAACACAGGAGTAAAATTAAGGTAAATTAGAAAGCATAGCATCTAACTAATATGTTAATTAAGGACACTTAACGAGGCTTTGTGGATTAATTATGTTTTGGACACGAGCTAAACGGTGTATTATTAAAAGGTTGCTGCAAAATGCACGGGAAATAACGAATTTCACAAAACCGCCCAAGCGAGAAGCGCGCTTCAATTTTATCTGAATACGGAAATTATTGAGGGACTTGGGGATGTTTTGATAAAATGTATACATTATTATTGTAGTATATTTATTTAATAAATTATGATGACGTACTATAGTTAGTAATCGTATAGTAAAGCTTTTTGTAGTCTACACTTACATGGGCGAGTGCTGATGGCTCTCAACCGGGTGAGCATCAGATTATAATTTTTAAAGTTGAATAGAATGTTGTTCATATTTTAGTTTGATGATTTGATTGGAGTCACTAGAAGTCGCTGTATTGTAAGTTCAGGATCGTTCTGAAGCCTATCTCGCCTATGATCAACCCTCGGCATATATGATGATCCAATAGCTTTACAAAGTATAATAAAAGAAAACTTATTAAAAGTCACAACTATATTTTATTTGTTTGTAACAATTATTTTGTGTAACAAAAAAGACAATTAAACAATTACACGTTGCAGATCCCAAATCAAATCTTTAAAATGAAATAATGTTGGATTGATCGTGGTCACGTACCAATGTGTTTATTCAGCGCCATCCAGTTCGTTTATTTCAATACACACACTCTTTTATTTATGTTTTATTTTCCTTCGACGGGTTACAACCATTACTTGAACAAATATTTGTCGTGCTGAAAGCCCATCGCGCTCTGTATTGGGCCAAAGGTTTTGTTTGTGTTATTATGACGTTTTGTTTTAATGTTCAACTAGAGTTTCGTGATCTTTTTGCAATGGTTCTACGAGGACGACATCAGCATGTATTTAAGGTCACATTGTAAGACAATGAAAGTGAGGTGGTCTTTAAAAATGTGACCATTTGAACATTATTTGGGTTACCCAAGTTATATGAGTACCATATTTCTTTACACCAGACAAACTATTTTGACACTATTTATAAGAAATGTAATGTCAAATATCAATCCACAATCTCAAAATCAAGGATAGATCGAATATTTATTTCGAGCGTTAGACTACCAAGGTATTAACTAATTAAACAGAAACACATTGATTACTTGTCATACTTGAGAGCCAATAACAAATTTACGACCAACTTGCTTTGAAACTTCAACAAAGACATTTAATTAAAATTCAAAAGTACTAGGTATATTAAATAAGTTTTCGAATAAATCACTTTACACCACATTTAATAAAATGAAAAAATCCCCATTTCACTTCAAAAGCAGTTCCTAAAAATGGGGATAGCATAAAAGATCCTCCAAGATTATAAATTACTTTATGACAGGTACAGTTTTTGGGAAATAAATCTGCCATAATATTTCAGATTCTTCGATTTTGGGAAATAAATCTGCCATAATATTTCAGATTCTTCGATTTGTAAAATTCAAACCAACGTTGTCTTTTTAAAGAACATTGATTTAAATCTTGGAATTAGTAATTTCTCGGAGAGAATTAAAGTAGGTAGGATTGATTGACACGTAGGGAACTGGCATGGCTGGTAGGAGCATTTAGCCTTAACTGGTGGCGATCTTTATAGTTAATAATAATAATAATCATTTATTCACTCCCACATAAAACAAAGAACATTTTTTAATTTTTAACTAGGCAGGTTACATATAACTGTGGGAGACAGAAGCTCAAACTAGGTTACCTTGTGCTATGAGTCTCCTGGCTCCCCCTCTTGGTAGGATCTAGTTACACAGTTAGTTCAATATATATGTAAAATGAGAGGAGAGGAACCGACTTCCTAAAGTATGACGTTTTATACATGGTCATGCGCCAAAAATTAAAAATGTGTGGCAATTTAGTTAACAAGTAAAACAAAACTTAAACCGACTTCAAAGTACACTAATAAGTTATCAGATCCTGACCTGGTGACAATGGGACCAAACGGGAAGACCCTTCCAAACAAAAGAGGAATTTTCCAAATCAGTTAATAAATTACGGAGTTATGTTATGAGGTAACAAAAATACAATCGAATTGAAAACCTCCTCCTGATTTTGAAGTCGGTTAAAAACCGTCATAAATGCATTTAAATTGTTAACATCATAAAACTGGAAATATTTCTATTTCACATTACTTAGCCAAACGTCAGAAACATATTGTTAAATTTCACAGTAAAAGTACTCTAAACAGGCTGGGTTTATACTTACTAACAATGCATTTCCGCAAAGGAACCATAAATAACTTTTTTGTCTCTCTTCTGACTATTTCTATCATATATTCCAACCTCACAATGGACCCCTGAAAATTACCCAGAAAATTGACGGAACCGAGACTGAAAAACTTTTCCAACGGCACCAAAAAGACCAATATCCAAATTAGATGCTAATGAAAATAGACTAACGTGCTTGATGATAGAGTACAATTTAGCTTGTTAAATTGATGTGACACGTTTGCATTAAATTGGCAGGGGGAGGTTGGCATTCCTGTCACGTTTTATGTTGGCAAGATCACGTTTTCAGTGCCACGGCGTTTATTATTCAGTAACTGAATATTATATACGGCGTAAACCTAACGTATGACAAAAATCAAAATTCAGTTTTCGATCGGTATTTCTTTAAAATTTAAATGATATTGTTATCAATATAGAAGGGTATTTACCGTTACCAAAAAAGGTAAAGTTGATGAAATTTTTACTAATTTAAGTAGAATCCATTGTAAACAACTTTTCATATTAAACCGTGTGGAATCAACATATTATTATAGAATTCCAGATAATGGGCGCTTAATTCATGGGAGTCTGCTTACGCGGTAGCTTCACAGGTTTTATGACATAAGGTATATTTTCGATTAACATAATATATTCTTGATACATGACTTTAGTTTTAATTTTAGTTCTAATATGCTACGTTATTGAAACTATATTCGATATGTTGAATCTTTGATGGGCGAAACCTTTGGGGATCAACACAGACCTTGTGATTATAATATTAGTTTATGCACCAAAAGTATAAGCAGTGTCTTACGTCAAGAGCGGCATTGGACCCTGGTCGTAACGAGGGACTTTTAGAGTTGAAATTTAACTAAAGCGAGCTAAAGCTTTTCAAGCTGTCCAAGACTTACTTAAATAATACAGTCTCAGTCAATATAGTCAATACTCTACTTTTCATACCTAATGCGAGACAACCAAACATCGCCTTTTTACAAATTTTTCGTGTTCTGCCTATGGTGGCCAGTTCGATTTACGAATAAACTCCTTTTACTCTACCCATATTTATAAGATACTAGTTGTACCCCGCGGTTTTACCCGCGTACCCGAGGGATATCCTACCCTACCCAACCCTACCTTTAAGTTTTTTTTTAATTTTCTACGTTTTTCCCTGATTATTTTATCCGTAAAAACCTTCTCAAGAGTATTATAAAATTTAAAAAAAGATGGATCGGTTAAGTCGTTCTCAAGTTATGGCGTGACCAAGGGAAATAGGGGTTCATTTTATATATTATAGAAATTTCATACGAATTTTAATGTTCCAACTCCAAATCACATCATATCGCAAGGGATATAATGCCTTGCTCCATGTTGAGATTGCATGATATGTAATTGAACATTGTGGAGCAGGTGGTATGAAAAATCATTTGTAAACAAATCAAAGCCACATTTTACTAAACCACAAGATAGTGCAGCGTCTAGAATAAATAACAGCACTAAGCGAATACAATTTCGGAGGTGGAATCTTTAAAGCGATCTCTTCCAGACAACCTTTGGGTAACCGGGAACGTTGGCAAATAAGATTGTGATATTGCATATTGGCATTTTACTTTCTATTTACCGTTATGGTTAGTTTGACTATGGAGATTTACAGTTTAAGGGAAATTTTTGATGAGTTTCCGACTTTAAAAAAGTCCACAGCATCTGGCTCTGGTAGGTGCTTAGAAATAGGTTTCAACTTGGTGGTAGCCAGGCAGGTGAGTACTACAAAGAACCTCTACCATCCTATTATAGTAGACTAGTTTTCTCCCGCGGTTTCCAAGACGATTTCCCCGTGTTCTCGGGATAAAAAGTAGCCTATGTCTTTCTCCATACTATAGGTTATCTACATGCCAAATTTCATCGTGATCGGTTCAGCGGCTTAGGAGTGAAACAAACATACAAACAGAGTATAGTATTAGTATGGATAGTTGGTGCATGTCTGAGATTCTTTCTTTAGTAATTTTGCCTCAAGAGGTTTTACATGACTCGATTTTTTCTTTATTAGGCGTGGAATCACTTACGTCAAGTTTCAAGAATCGCTTGTATTAATTAGTATGGTGTTAATCAATAATTTATTTTATCTTATGTTATAACTACAAGTTAAAGGATTGATTGATCGTCTATATAATAAAATATAAATAGTTTGGAGAAATTTATCTAAAAACATGTCTTCATGAATATAATGTGCCATAATATTAATATTAAACTAACACCATTTTAAGTTGGTCACCTCGATAATCAGAACTTTAACATATAAAACAAATGTCCAGAAAATAGCTATGTTATTATCTAGAGCATTGAAAGGAATGACAAGAAATTGAGATGCATATTAGCTCGCAGCTTAGTGGGCATCCTATAATTACATATGAAAAAAAAAACAGGAACTGCGAGTCAACTGATATCGGTAAAAATAGTCAGAATAAATGTTTTTCTAACCACAATTTCGTAATAAGTTTTGCCACCCAGTAATCCAAGGATCGTTTGGTTCACTAATCGCCGTTTCCCATCATCAATATTAAGGGGCTCCTGGATAATCGTGCAGCGCGTTTCACAGAGTGGGGATCTGTCCAATTTATCCACTCCTCCCTTCGGGGAATGAAATAATCTAACGAAATTGGCTAGCACTCTTTCGCTTATAAATATTTTCACGAAAAAAGGTGCTCCCATTTTTTCATACGAATTTTATAAACGGATTTGAGATTACCATCGTTTTGCTTAAGAATTATGACTAAACTATAAGAAAACTAATAAGAAAAATATATTATAAACATTTTCATGATAAGACAAAGTCATTTCTACAAAAGACAAATATACCTACGTGATGAAACTCGAAAGATATGGACTGCTGCATATCATCCTGATTAGCAAGTTAAATGGCAAACAACGAGTAGTATCCAGGTGTGGACTTGTTTAGTGAGTGCCACTAAACTGTTTAGTCTTCCACGATTATATAGAGCTAGTTACCAACCTTCAATAGTTGCAGAAACACGGGAAGTTGAATAAAACGAAGATACATAAACGAGCCTCTCCACACATTAGTCACGTCAGACACGGCACCAAAATATTATGTGGTATTTGAAAATATCCAGCGTAACAGTGAAACATTTCTGGAGACTGGTCCTAAAATTTCTAGTTTCAATGTCAAAATCAAATCTATTTATTTAGTTTAGATCCACAGACAGGACAATTATGTCAAAGCTTCTTACCACCATGTTCAGTATGATTCAGGTCAATTCCTTCAATTTAGAAATGTAGGCAAGAACAATGCAATGTTACATTTTTAAGACAATTTTATTATATTACATATTTTTCAGTTTCAATATGTTCAACAATAAAAAAAATAGAAGCAAAAATAATAATAAAGCTTTTTTGTGACATTACTGTCACCAACCGGTGACGAGATCGATGTGCGTGAATGAATATTAAAACAACTTTTTAATCACTTTCAATAAAATCCATTAGCCTTCGTGGTTTCTCAACAAACTAAACAATCTCTTATTAATTAGTTTTTAAATTTGTTGTTTTTCTAAGACTAATTAGATTTCCAATAATTTTTGCTACTATAATTTTGTCGTAAAAAATTTCGATGTTTTAGTGACTTGTTTGTTCTAAGATCTTTCTTATAATAAAAATAAATAAGTTTGCGTAATTTATTATAACTCGATGGCTGAACATGAATACTAAAGGAGATTTAATTTATTATCAGCAATATCAGCATGAAAAAACAGTCAATAGGTAATTAATGAGTCTTTCTGAAGGCCATAAGCATTATGCACGGAGCTTGAGCTTCGGTAAAGCAAAAAATGTAAACCCTGGTGAAAATCTAGCCATGAACCTCCCATTAGCATTGCATGGAAAATGCAATGCAGACCCAATTACTAGTCTTTGTGCTTACCATCTTCGGCCTTATCATCACATAACTCAGTAAAAACTGTGCACGTAAAAAAACCGACAATTGACGGAGCTCAGTCAAGCGCAAGCCGAACGCTCATTCGAGGCTCCCAAGTCCGTCTACGCTACGCGAATTCGGGCTCCGCTTATACTTGGCTCGTGCCCTGCTCGCCTAGCGTAGATCCACCTTTAGATCGTAACAAATGGTTTCTTTAAATTAATTAAAACTTATCACCTCAACGATTAGTCTTTGTATCCAACTATCTATTTACTCTACCCAAAGCTATGATCGGTGTTCCGCTCAGCTTCACAGGTTGCTATAATAATCGGGATATGATTGATTCGGGAACGAATGAGGTGTGGTGTCACTGTTAGCGCCTTTGCACATTATAAGAAAATTTCTTGTATCTTATCAGACACAAGATATAAAATGTATGGGCATGTCTGATCAGACATTTCTTGTAATATGCACGGTCTCATATAAACACCAGAGCGAGTGAATGTCTTATAAGACATGCCTGATAAGACACAAGACATTTTTCTTATTTTTTTTATACCACTAAGTTGGCAAACAAGCGTACGGCCCGCCTGATGGTAATAATGTGCAAAGGGGCTTAAGGTGTCTATGCTACGCGAACCGAGCTACAGCCGAGCACACGCGGACCATGAATTCGCGTAGGGTAGACGGACGACTTTGGAGCTTCGAACGAGCATTCGATTCGCGCTCGACTGCCGCTCCGCCAATTGTCAGTTCTTGACGAACACAGGATTCGCATCGCGCTCATGTTGTAGGCTCGTTGTACACACACTTGACACTACAACAACAAAGAGCGGCTAGGCTCATGCTCGGTACACGTAGCGTAGATCCATTTAGCTTTAAAAGTAAATAATGGTGCCGATTCTGTTGTAAATCGCACTAAACTAATTTTAGTCACATCTCATCTCTTTCTTACGAACATGATTGAAAAAGGATAGAACATATTTTAAGTTGTCAAATTAATCTTTGCCGTCTTATTTTGCGTGTATTTAGGCGTGACAGCGATAGATGGCGACTAAATTTATATTTAAAACAAGCATTGGACTAATTTGACACGACTAAATGTCTTACATCCTTTTCTTATGTTCTTTGTTAGAAAGAGACATCGTGACTTTAAAATTAGTTTAGTTGTGAACAACAGAATCAGGGCCAATGTCATGAATACCTAAGATGTATAAAGTATAGATGCATTGTTATATATTGGCAATACTATGATTCCCTTTCACACATCGAATAATTATTGTATATTAACTAGTATGTACCTATAATAAAATTCTCAAATGTAGAGCGATGTTGGTCTACGATGTGTCTAATTGTAAAACGTTCAATCGGGTCTGAATCCTATCATTATTCAAGAATGCATGTGTGAGTTATTACAACAAATAACTATAAGTATCTTGCGTTGCTTCTTCTCCCCATACGAGACTTTCTAAAGGTGCATATACGCTAGACGAGCCGAGCACGAACCAAGCCGCTCTGCGCGTCGTCAGTGTGTACTTACAACGAGCCTAGCCTTACGACGATGCGATGCCGCGATCGACGAAGCACTGGGGCTCTACCGCGTAACTTTGTTGGTAATCGTAACGAACGCCGTTAATAAATTTCATCCAATCAGGGCCCACGAATGGTCATCATCGAGTCATAACGCGTACGCGTCATTGGATGAAATAATTAATGGTGTTCGTTACGATTACCAACAAAGATACGCAATAGCCCAGCAGGATGGCTCGACTTGTGCTCGGCTCGTCTAGCGTACACCCAACTTAAAAGATTGTATAACATTGTTACATTGTGATCCCTACGCTTAACGTTATCCTGATACCACACAACCCTCATGCTCATCAGCTCACCTGTCACAATCATTGGCTACTCCTTACCTATCTCAAAAACATAACAACGCACAATTAAAACAACATTCCTTCAATTACAATTCCAAAACTCATAATTTACAAAATTAATTAAAAATTATAATTAAAAACGCTCACGCTAACCCAATCCCGGGGTACCGTCCAATACATTGGCCGTCCTGGGTTAAATTAAACTTTACCTTCGTACACAATTAAGGTTAAGGCTTGTTCTACACTACCTGCCCGTAATAGTTGTTCTACTACTTAATTATTATTACCACACAGGGAACCGTTGGTGTTCAAGTACCAAGCGTTCGTTTATAAGGATTAGTTTTATGTGTAGCCGGCAATTTGTTTAATAGTTTTTAGTATTTTATGTGGTCGAGAAAATGGAATTGACGTTTTCTCGCTTAGAAAGCACCCAAAAAAGAGATGGCAACAATATCAATGATATTTCAATATGGACAAGCCCAAACAATTGTAGGATTTGATTACCGAAAGAAAGCGTCTACCAATCTTTGCGAAACTACAACTTAGATGGTTGCTTTAAGACATGTCTACTAAAGCCGAGGTTTAAGATAGTCCCGGATCTTTTTGTTATATGACATTAGAAAGTGACGGATGTATTTAAAACCTGGATTTTGATACGTAATAAGGGAAGTTCGTATAAGTACACGCCACCCCAATTTTTATAATAATTTGAAAATACTGGGTGGAGATTTAGGTTTCGAAAATATACCATCTCGAAATCTCCACCCTGTTTATTACGTAAGTATATTGAATTGTGTCCGGTGTGTAACCTGATCGGCAAAAAATGAGTCAATTGCACTTTATTAACCTGAGAATAAATCCTGATACTAGACGTGATTTTGGCTTACTTTCTACTAATCTACCTAGTTATCTCGCAAAAAAAGCAGTCTCAGAAAATATAAAAACTAAACGAATAACTGAACTTTAAACAGCTGAAGTTGCGAGCTCGTTAAATAATGCACTAAGTGAAGTGATATGCTAGAAGTCGTTGTATAGAAATACGCGCTCTGGGAAATCAGGAGAACCCCTCGATATAAGTGTTCACTTATACAGACTCGTACTTGTCCGCTTCGCTTACATAAAAAGTAAGTAGTTGGTATTCTTTTAGCAGGAGCCTTTGGATACTAACGCGTGGTTTGTTGCAGCGAAAACGTACGAAAAAATATTCAGTCCATTTCTAGGCTGGATAGAAGTGACAGATGTAAGATAATCTTTAAGCAAGAGTCATGAGTCGAAATTTGACTATAATTTTTCGTCTAAAATGAATTAAAAAGAATAACTTGACACTGGCAAAAATAAACCGAAAAAGATTTTGGTTTTCATACTACAAAACTAAGAAGAAGAAGAAGAGAAACAAAAGAGTATAATTCTGTGATAATAATTATATGTGTGGTTGGTCAAGCATATGGTAGTGTATGTAATGTGTATGTGTAAAGCGCATGGTAGTATAATACTTATATTACACACAGAATGTACAATACACACAAAATATAAATATATGTATATGGTTTCTGGTTGTAAATCAGAACGACGACTTGTAGCGTGGCAGTTAAAATAAATAATATTATATTATTAAAACGCGTTTTCGTTGTCTTATAAAGCATCATTGCTCATCCAGCAATATGAGTAAAGTCAAGGTTGCCAATAAATAATAGGACAATGCGTTTGACACTAGACAGCCCAGTCACAAAACAAAGGACATAAACAATAAGCTACAACCCTTATTATCTTATTTATTGCCTCGTATTTTTTTCGTCTGCTGTAGTCACATATCTTGTATTGTTTTTTGTTACATGAAAAACAATAGATATTATTTGGCATACGATATATTATTATAAATGATTGTACGTAAAATCAAATAGGGCTGTACCTCGTATCTTTGGTGGTAATCGTAACAACATTTATGAATTTCATCAAATCGTGGCCGACGAATGGTCATCGGCGTATCGCGTCATTAGATCTTTACGATTACCACCAAAGATATGCAATAGCCTGGGTCTGAGCTTTATTAATATTCTGGTCACTACATATCCAAATAAAGTTTTCAAGTAAAGGGTCAGCAAAATTACACTATCTCAACTTACCTACCTATGTTAAAATTGTACTTACCTATTTAACCCGCACATCATTTTAATCCGTTGAGTCAAAAGCTAGGTCAAAATGATGTGCGATTGGGTTATGTAACTTCAGGTAAAATGGTAAATTTTTTAAACCAGGATGATGCGAGAAATGAAACACAGATTTTAAAGTATCTTCTGTAACCCAATACTGTATAGGATTACAACCGCTTCGTTTTGTAAACTAGAGATCGCCCTGGGGACGAAATTCGACAATATTTTTTTATTACATGAACTAATAATATAACTTGACACTGGCAAAATAAGTCTGTCATACTATAAAACCACACAACGAAAACGTTAAATATGGCGCCCAGGTTTTTTTTTTTTTACAGCGATGCGCTGTCAAACTGGTTTATCCGTTTAAATTAAGAATGCTTCTTCTACACAATTAATTACATTGAGGTACAATCTTAAGATAATCGTATAATGTAAAGTAAAAAGGTCTAGTGCGTCATAAGTTGCGTCATGATACTAAAAACGGTGCAATAAATGTCACTTTACAAGGAAATGTGTTAAAAAAAATATTTGCTTTGCGCACTTCTCTATATAAACTTTATGCTAATTCTCACACTCTTACGTCCGCATATTAGGCTAAACAAGGAGCGAAAGTTTTTGCTGCACATATTAATAAATATAGTGTATGATATAGGTGGGTGGGTATGACATAGGTGGGTGATATATGGGCTTTTATGTAGAAATAAATAAACATCATTCATAAAACCACATCAATGAAAAAACACACACTCCCACGAAATAGAATTCGTTTCAAAAATTTGGATGGCAAGTCTCTAAGCTCCAACCATCAGCCTCACAAGGCCCGACAATTTAACAAAAAGGCCTGAATGGATACGTAAGTGGATGATAAAAATTGGATGCGATTCGCTTCCAGTAATCGTTGGTGAGCTCAAGGGAAATCACTAAGTATACCTTCAATGTATAACGCACATCTGAGATACCTCACAAGTAATGATGTAAGTAGGTCACGGATCACTTTATTGAGCCTTTGATATTCGGCAGTCGCTGGTCAGGAAATATTGGAGGGAAATTTTGATTGGATCTTCGGGTCTTTTATGCTTGAAGTCGGTCAAGGAAACGAATCAATAGCTACGTAATTAGTGTTTTTGATAACACCCGCTCTGAGATCTATTTGGAATATTCCAGGAGTTTATTAGAGTTATAATTGGTTAAATTAGTGCTGTACCATAAAATTTAGGTATAGCTATCTCAGGAGGTGGGCTCAGCCTCAAACGGAGAAAATATGTTTCTCTTGGAGACAATTACGTATTTCTTTCGTTTAGGGTCGATGTAATAGGTCCCTGGGGTTTAGAGTAACGCAGTTCGATTAAGAAGCTGTCCAGATGCTTAATTGATACATCAGGTGACCTCACAATTTAGCGAGGTAACGTAGCCAGGGTTTTTGAAAACCTGTCTACGAGGGGCGATATAATTTTTATTTACAATAACATTTCTATAAATTGTTAAGTATTCGTTGAATATTTCATATTTGTAATAAAGACATTATGGATATTTGTCCCAGGATATTTAATATTTCATAGGTAGAATTTTCTGATATAGGCATGTATTTACCAAACGAAGGCTGAAGTAAAAATATAGCTTGACAAGCTGCTTGCTGGTTAAGCTATAAGCAATCGTGAATACTTATTAAATTGAGTATTCGGCAAAATACATAATCAAGATTATTTTCTCATCCTTTGCTCATCCTAAACCGAAATCAATTCCACACCGACCGTAGATCGAAGTCAATCTAGTAGCCGAAATAGACCTGGCATGGGCTGAATCACAAGTGAGATGGAAGGCTGATCGGATAGGCATGCGAGCAAACCCTGGCGCGATGCCAAATGTATTACGGGGAGCACATGCTGTTGTGGCCATCCAAGTTGAAATAGACACGGTAAGTTGGTAATTGACATGTTCATTTGGTCTCGAAGAACTTGGTAAGATAATCGTCTGTTAAAGTGAATAGTGGATTTGTAGTGAAAAATATTTTTTCAACACTCGCTCTTAAAGTGACATTTATTGCACCGTTTTCAGTATCATAATGCAGCTTATTGCGCACTAGTACTTTTTACTTTACATTACACAGTTTTATTATATATTTGTTAAAGTTCTCGTTGTGTGGTTGATTATTATCAAAAAATCTACTTCAAAAAATTACAAGTCTGTTTTTTTTCTCGCCAGTGTGTTGAAAAACATCGTATGACACGCGTGTGCATTGATTATTACACTTTCGGCCTCGAGTGTAATAACCAACTTTGCACACATGTATCATAATGTACTATTTAAGTTATTATTTGATATAAAGTGAAAATAAATATGAAGTAGCAAAAAAAATATGGCTTTCCAATTCCTAACACGCAGTTTTGCTCGATTTCTCAAGGGATGTTACCTATGGGTATATGATACATTTCAGGGTACAATTTATCTATTTGCAAATATTCAAACCTGTCTAAACAAACTTTGTTATTCATAATATTGGTAGAAAGGAATAAGTATTATCCATTGGTTACTAAGTTATTTACTTGGAAACAAAATTATTAATAAATCGGCTAAGTGCGATTCGGACTCGCACACGAAGGGTTCTGAAAAGGTGTTTCTTTAAATTTTTAATTTTATTTCATTTTTATTATTTGTTGTTATAGCGGCAGTATAAATATTCTGTGAAAATTATAACTCTAATCTGCCTATTATGGTTCATCACATACAGCCCACTGGCAGACAGATGGACGGACGGACAACGGAGAGTTAGTAATAGGTTTTTGTTGGCACCCTTATGGAACCCTAAAAGTGTATGTTATTTAACCTATCATTTAAAATCAGCAAAATAAAAACTATTTAAAAAAAAAACAAAACAGAATATCAAGTAAGTACAAAAAGGTGCGATAATAGACTCTATTTCTTTTAAAGTATAGTCAAAATTACTCTCGTTTCTAGATGGGTACTATCGCTTAGAAAACTCGAGTTACGCTCCAGGCGAATAATCTGCAATGTTGGTTTACCCCGTTTCCGTAAAATAAGTAAAAAGTTTCCGTAAAAGATGGCTTAAAAGGATTCCCTTTTGATATGGGCACGTCAAAGATATTTACAAGTTTTATTTGTAAAGAAATAACTATACAAGAGAGATATGCGTACATTGATCTAGACCAAAACAGAGGCATCATGGAATTTTTATATGTGTCTTTTGTAACGTAGAGTAATAATAGGGAGTAAATTAAGGGATTTTAGTTTGTATGAAAATCTATCAATTAAGAAGACTGATTTGTATAAATTGGTATTTTGTTCTTTTAGTTGCATATTAATCAGTTGACTCCTATTTCTTGGAATTCCTTCTTTTCATATGTTTTTATAGAACGCACGTTCCAGAAGAGATTGGTGCCGATTCTGTTGTAAATCGCACTAAACTAATTTTAGTTACATCTCATCTCTTTCTTACGAACATGATTGAAAAAGGATAGAACATATTTTAAGTTGTCAAATTAATCTTTGCCGTCTTGTTTTGCGTGTATTTAGGCGTAACCGCGATAGATGGCGACTAAATTTATATTGAAAACAAGCATCGCACTAATTTGACAGGACTAAATTTCTTACATCCTTTTCTTATGTTCTTTGTTAGAACGAGACATAGTGACATTGAAATTAGTATAGTTGTGAACAACAGAATCAGGGCCATTTTCAGCGTTTTTATAAATGTTGGACGTAAGAGAGAGATTTAACATAAGTATATTTTACACTGGAGATAACTAAGACTAAAAACGGGACAGTGTGAGCATGTTACCACTTTTGACTATTTATAGGATAACAACTAGTTCTAGTGTATATATTTATACCTGCATAGAATATCTACACATTTTTTAAGGCGATGATAGCTCAGTGGTTCGAGTCATACAATAAGATTAAAAAGTACTTTTGGCACTAAAAACACTATTTTATAAATTGCATTTGAAATTATGACATCTGCAAATGTCACATATATATGCTTGAGCTTTCCGTGAAGGAAAACATCGCGAGGAAACCATGGCATGGTGGTAGGGTACTTTGTAGTACCACCTAGCTGCCTACCACCCTCAAGTTGAAAATGCGCCAAGAACCTATCGATGTATTCCGACAGCTGCACTCGAGAGCCAGTTCCTCTAGGCTTTGTGTGCTTACCACGTCAAATAAATACCAATACAAACAAAAAAAAAAGAATACATTACTTGCTCCTTCAGTCATACAGTATTTTTATCATTATGCGAAAATGATATACAGCATGCAATGCATTCTATATTATTAAACCCTTGTCTTAAATCCATTAGGGGGCCAAGCCAGGCCGCGGGCTAGCTTTTGGTAAACACTTTTTGATTACGAGCTAAAACAATTTGTTGGAGTTATATTAATT
Organism: Polyploca ridens; assembly: GCA_951394255.1. Lineage (NCBI taxonomy): Eukaryota > Metazoa > Arthropoda > Insecta > Lepidoptera > Drepanidae > Polyploca > Polyploca ridens. The sequence goes on along the minus strand of OX596247.1, from coordinate 1,101,835 downwards.
AGTTGGCTCTGAGCAAATTGCTGGATAAGCTGAGTGGCCGTTTTCATTTGAGGGTTAATTTTGTGCTGCGCTAACTAAGCTGCGTTTTCAGGGATTCGTTTACGATGGTACAAGGTTTTTGGTAGCGTTTGATTGCATCAAAAAAGTAAATAGAACTTTTTATTTTTGCTTAAATATTATATTAATTTTGAAAGTCACACTTTTAGTAAGCAATGCTAATTAAAACATGATAGGACGAAGTAGCTATGAAATACAAACTTAAACATATATTTATCTGGAAGTCAATAACAATATTATAATGAAGGCTCCAGTACTACTTGTACCCTTAGCACCCTTACGCGGACAAATCGGCGAGCTAGCTCTCAACCGGGGCTATGATTAGGTGCCCCAGTTGGTGCCGAACCTCGGCTCAGGGCCGTTACCGGGGGGGTGGGATGGACTTTTTATAAATAAAACGAGTTACAACTAATTAGGTGGGAGCGGACTACTATTGGCAGCTCGGGCCGCTTGAACGGGACGAGTATGAGGAGTCGCGGCACGTGACTCTAACCATGCTATATGATTTCTCATACATACATTCATATTAGATTTTTACTGGTTTCACACACCATCCCTAATTTACCCATTAGGGATGGAATTTTCTAAAATCCTATCTTTATTCAATATTTAAAATTCCTAACCACAGTATACGCTGTGCGGTGATGTCATTCATTCAGTAAGAAAAAGAATTAGAAATGCTAAGTAGGGACATTCAAAATCAAATCCAGGTTGAAGTCCTTTTCAGGTCAATAAGTGTCTTTACTGAAAAGTCTATTTCAATTTAATTATGACGGCTACCTACGCACAGCGCAGGTAAACATTCGTTTTCAACTAACAAAATCCAACAGATCTCAAATCTGACACCGGATTTGCCTGAATCCATTATTTCTGTTTGAAACGTGTATTGTGAAGTTGGGGTAACAAAAGAACACAATTTAATACCCAGTGGAGTGTACAAATTGAATACGAACTCAGAAATTAATTTGTAACTTATTTTGAATGCTTTAATTATTTTGTGAGTGAATTTTGCGAAGTTGGTACATTGTTGGCGGCTGGAGGTAGCATTTTTTTAGTCAGATGTATTATTTTAATTTGTTAACAGTCTTACTAATTTTATTTTCATTTTATTTTACATCAACTTTTTCTTACCATTATTATTTTTTACTGTTGTCAAATGAGCGCTTTTGATTTAAAATACACCTTTTCCTTTTTTTAGGGTTCCGTACCCAAAGGGTGCCCAACGGGACCCAAGCTCCTCCTCCAACTAAGCCTCCGCTGTCCGTCCGTACGTCGGTCTGTCTGTCAGTGGGCTGTATCTTATGAACCGCTATAGGTAGACAGTTGGAATTTTCACAGAATATGTATATCTATTGCCGCTATAAAAATAAATGATAAAAAATGAAATAAAGTTGTAGATAATTGTAGATAATGGTAGTGTCTCATACCAAAAGCGTTTACTTGAGCGAAACATAATTGTCATTGACGGTTGGTTGGTTAAAAACAAAAAAGCCCCAATAAGATACAAGTAATTTCTTTTTTTAGTTTTTTTTTTTATAGCGAAGTTAAGTTAGTTAATATTTTACGGAACCCTCCGTGTTCGAGTCTGACTTACACTTGGCCGGTTTTTTTAAGTTATGAATAGGCCTTTGCTTCACTAAAATCTCACCATGTCAATTAATGATGTAGCCAAAGGTAAGCACACAAAGCCTAGAAGGAATTGGATCTCAAGTGCAGTTATCAGAACACACCTGTAAGTGCATGGCGACAGATTTTCAACTTGAGGGAAGTTTGTAGTACCCTTCCATCGTGCTATGGTTTCGTCACGATGTTTTCCTTCACTAAAAGCTCAAGCTCACTGTAGGATTCGCACCCGGGGCCTTCCTCACGGTATTCGACATCACTACTACTGAGATATCATCGCATTAAAGCATGCATGAGAATAGGTGGAAGGAGTGTTCGAGTTCCAAATAATCCAGTCCGGTAAAGTCAAAGTCAAAGTCAAAGCCATTTATTCAATTTAGGCCCCGGAAGGGCACTTATGAAGGTCATATTTACTGAAGTTACCACCGGTTCGGAACTCGGCCTTCGGTACATATGAGAACAAAAGTTACAATACAATTAATAATCAAAACATCAAAGTCAAAGCCAATTTATTCAATTTAGGCCCTAGAAGGGCACTTATGAAGGGCAAAGCTACTGCAAGGGAACATTTTTTAAATACTTTTTTGACAATCTGACTTTATTGGCTACTAAATATATTTTTTATTTTACAAAATAAAATCAGCAAGCAAAATACGCATAATAAAATGTATCGATCAAAGTGTGTACGAATATAAAAGCCAACCGGAAAGATAAACAGCGGATATTAAATTTCACCAGGCTCGCCCCCGGGGCGAATGGAGATGATCATTCACTCAATTTCGATTTTGTTCATAATAAAACATAATATTGTTCAAATGACGCGAATTCAATTAATTTCGAGAAAAATACTTGACAGGATATAATTTTAATAAAAAACAAAATTGTATTTCATTTTCCAATTCCAGCTATCGACAAATAATTCTAGGTTTTTTTTTTTTTAATTTTATGAATTTTATGCAAAAAGTGGATATTCTACTTGGCCCGTTTTAATTTAGAAATCAAAATCAAATCATTTATTTCAAATATACCTTAAAATTCAAAATTCAAAATTCAAAATCATTTATTCAAATAGACCTTCGCAGGCACTTATGAAAAGTCTGACTCTAATACTCTAATACCGGTTCGGAAGGTTGCATTTGCTGAGAAGAGCCGGCAATAAACTCAGCAATTACTCTTTTCAAAACAAGCTTAGATTCATTACATAATATTTACATTCTAATCGCACTGACAACAATTGCGTGCCCCGGCGTGGCCGCAAAACTACAAAGTAGACTGAATCTATATTTAATAAGTAAATAAATAAATGGCAAACTTAAGCAGACCAACCCCCACAAGCAGCACCTGTTCACAAGTATGACGCGTGTGGCAGCCATCGCCCTCCTCGCCATATTGGAGGGAAGTGAGCGACCCGTCACACGACGCCGCCGCAAGCAAAGGCCTTAAAGTGAGCATGACTTACTTAAGTCTGGCTTAGAAATAACAAATAAACTAAAGGGAAACTACTAAACACGCAATTTGTTATCACTGTGACTATTGACATGTTTATACTAAATATCATTTAGGTATATGTATAGAAAATATAACAATTAAGGAGACAGACATAATCTATTGAAGAATTTAGAAATAAATGAAAAACATTAAATTGAATTAATCACTATAAGTAATAATCTGTAAATTAAACAAAAAATAAAAAAAAAAGATAACTTATAATAATAATAGCATACTTAGAATTAAAATGGACCTTGAACTAGCTGCTAAGTGAAGCAAGTGCAGAGAGAAGCTACTTCCATACATCCTTGTCGTCAATATAATGAGACACTTTATAATAGGCTCTACTCAACAACCGCTTTTTGTTATGTTCCTTAAATTTAAAAAAGGACATACTGGTCACGCAATGAGGAATTTTATTGTAAAATTGGATACAATTCCCAAGAAAGGACTTATTTACTTTAGCTAATCTAAATCTAGGCACAGTTATTTTGTCTTTGTTTCTAGTGTTTCTATCGTGATAATCACTATTGACTGGAAACAAATTAATGTTTTTACGAACATACATAATATTTTCAAAAATGTACTGAGAGGGCAAAGTTAATATATTAATTTCCGGAAATACCTTTCGCAGAGATTCGCGAGACCCCAAACAGTAGATGGCGCGAATTGCTCTTTTTTGCAATACAAAAATTGATTCCAAGTCTGCGGCAGAACCCCACAGCAAAATACCGTAAGACATAAGGCTATGAAAATATGCAAAATAAATTAATCTGGCTGTATTAATGTCCGTCAGTTGCCTTATTTTGCTGACTGCAAAAGCAGCGGAGCTCAGTTTACCACCTAAGGCTTCCAGGTGAGCACCCCACTGCAATCTACAGTCTATGGTCAGACCAAGAAAAATAGTCTTATCTACTACATTAAGTTTAGTACCGTCCACAATAAACTTAACCTTAGCAGGCATTTATGAATAGTCTGATTCTATGAAGCAAATATCTCTGACTCTAATACAGGTTCGGAAGGTTGCATTTGCTGAGAAGAGCCGGCAATAAACTCAGCAATTACTGTTTTCAAAACAAGCCTAGACACATTACATAATATTTACATTCTAATCGCACTGCCAATAATGGTGTGCCCCGACGGTAAAACTACAAATTAGACTGAATCGATATTTAATAAGTAAATAGCAAACTTAAGCAGACCAGCCCCCACAAGCAGCACATGTATGTACACAAATATGACGCGTGTAGCAGCCATCGCCCGCCATATTGGAGGGAAGTGTGCGACCCGTCACACGACGCCGCCGCAAGCAAAGGCCATGACTTACTTAAGCCTGCCTTAGATTTTAAATGAGCTTCACTATTTGAAACTTGACTAGCAACCAGATCCTACAAAAATCCTAACACCCAAATACATCACACCTTTTGATACTATTTCAATAATAAGAACATTTCTCTCAATCCGGACCTATTTTAACCTTTATGTAATATTTCCCTAACAATGCTTACCTTTTCAAATGTACAATAAACTTTTTGAACGAAAAGTAAAGTTGATCCGCATTTAAACCGGTTTCCGAGTGTAAATATCATATCGAAAGTGTGTTCTGAAAGTTCAGGATTTCATTTCCTCTGAACCCCCTACTTTGGTGCGGGTTGGGAGTAGGGGGAGATGAGGAAGGTGCTTTTCATAACTCATTATATCGTCCAGTATTGTCCAGTCCGGTTCTAAAGCCGCTTGCACACTAGCGTCGTTTTGAATTAGGAATCGCGCTTGCATCGTATTTTTAATCATTTTTATTTGTTTTTCAATGAGTACATTACGTAAAAAAATTGGGTCTTTAGTACTTTCGGTCCACTCTTTGTTCGGTCCGCGTACCGAAAAGCCTAAAATATTGATATGTCTTAATTTGAAGGGGTAGATTCGGTCCGCAAGAAACAAATGCTCTAAAGGACATTCAAACACAAAAGTTTTGAAATTTTACCCGACTGCGGTAGTGCTAAAAGAGGGCAATATTTTAAAAGCCTTTTCATCAATTATAGTTTTTTTTTTGGATGCGACGTCTGTCAGTTACATAAAGATTGTATCTACGCAAAAAAATGTACCTAATAACTGCCAGTTTCTGAAAGCCCAAAATTTATCTCTTGTTGAATATTACCAATCATTGTCAATGACGTCTGAAATGAAAAAGACGGCAACAATTTTGATTATAGATACACTTTGATTTGCCTTCCAGAAACTAACAGTACGTATGTGATATTTTGCATATACGCACAACACTAACCTGGCCAGACCCTGAAATTTTGCACACAGATTTCTTAAATAATGTAGACCGTAGTAAGAATCGATTTTTCAACAAATTATATTTGTATTGAATTGACAAATTAATCTTTCAAAAGACTAACAATTCGATAAGCGTAATAAATTTTGTAAGCTGACTATCGCTAAGTAAAATGAGCTAATAAATCCTCAAATAGAAAACTAAATAATAATCTTAATTAAATCTTAAGCCGTTCACTTAAATAGTTAATTGGCGATTGCAATTAAGACAAGCCTACCTCATACATCTCTTAACCTTTACTTAAATTAAAATATAAAACCGTACCTCGAATACCGAAGCTAACTTTCATATAAAAATCCTAACTGAATTTTCATTCCAAATACCAATCCGAGTCGCCATTTTTTTTGTTCCAAGTTAATGAGTGTTCGGCAAATTCCCGATTACACCCGCTTGCCCGGCTGGACCGGATGCTGCACTCTTAGACCGGGCAGGATGGAGTTATCACCGGTCCGACACCTTGTCGAACGAGTATTGTCAAGATTAAATTCTCTTTTGTTGAACTACACATATGGGGATTTCTTAGTGATTCCGTGTAGTGGTAGAATTTTTTAAAGCTTTTTTTTAAGTATATATAAATTCTGTTCATGTTTTTTTTTTGTTTAATTTCTAATGCATTATTATATAAAAATATTAGCTTTGTGCACTTCTTCTCTAATCTCATACTCCTCCGTGCGCTCAATAGGAAAAGAAAGCTTTTAATGTTAACGTTTTTACAAGCTTTTATTTCACTTGCAATGTGTGTTTGTTCGGGTGGAATCTTACAATTTCACGCACTTCCAATGGTCGAATTGACTTGATATTTGGCATACATTAGTAGGTATATTGGAAAACTCTGAAAGTACAGTACCAAAAAAAACTTTAAGTGTGTATTTTAGAGAGTGCTTATGACGCTGTATTATTATTATGATGCATTTAAATTTTAACAGTAATTAAATAATCCCTTAGAGAGTAATTATTCTTAATTGGCGACCCACTTACTGATTAAAAAATGGCCGTGCTTACCTGAAACAAGATTACATATAATTTTAGATTAAATTACGAAATTCAAAATTGATAAATCAAGTATTTAAAAGGTAAATGTTGAGTACTAGGACCTTTCAAATACTACCAGGTACACCTGCCGAAATAGTAGGCACTTGGCGACAAATTTCCAAATTGAGGCTGGAAACCAGCCAAGCAGGGTACCGCAAAGTAGGTACCTTATCTACTTACCTGTTTCCTGATGGTAATAAACATTCGAATATCATTCATCTTCAAGCTAATATAAACCATTCCATTACTCAACAAACATACAAACAGAAAATGTATTTCAACCCCCACCCATCAAAATATGAACAAAACCAAACCATCACCATTAAAGCCTCACGAGTAGCCCACTTATAGGAGGTTTTAAGACAAAATGCCGAATAAAAAGACAGTGCTCGCTCAATGGTTGCCATTCCGCTGAGCCAACCACGTCAAAATGTTATCGTAATGTTTATAACGCTCATCAAAAGTTAGCAACGAGATGTCGTAAAGCAGATATAGGTGCCATGAAGGTGAGCCGTATGCCCTCATACATTGATCTTTGTACACACGCTGGATGGGCCATCTCATTATTGTACTGAATTAAGCGACGCTACGAGTGAGTGTACCGGGAATTAAGTTCAATATAAATTTCTAATAATCTTATTATTTTTCCATATATTATACACCAAAATTTGTTTTTTTTTCTACCTAAACCACCATCCCCATTCTTACACAAAACCCGTTTCACCCGTACGTTGTTGACATACCGAAAAGCCGGACACAGCGTTTTGCATCCTCATTTATAATGCGGACAGCAAGGGAGTGGAGCTTGCTCCCGGCGTCTGTGTTTCCTGACTCATACAATCTAGGGACTTTCAAGGCCAGAGTGAATAGGTTCCTTCTGGGTAAGCGTGTTCCATCCTAGGCTTCATCTTCATCCCTAATGGGCGGGTCAGTGGCAAAACGCAAGCCCCTTTAATAAAAAAAAGTATTCCATATCAAACATTGGATCCGTAGAAGTCTTCCCATGCAGCGCAAAACCGTGGACGTTGCTACTACCCAATCCAGAGTAAATACAGGTCAGTGCTCTCATTTGACGCTGCAATTGCTACAGTAGGAATTTCCTCGACGTAAAGACTACAATTGAATATGGACGAGTCTTAAAGTATTTATACAATCTGGACGCCTTTTAGAAATGCATCATAAGCCTGCTAGCCAATCCAAAGTATATACAGGTCAGTGCTCCATTCAGTAAGACTACAAATAGGAATCACCGCGTCGTAAAGACTTAAAGGAAGTAGTTACAATTGAAAATGGACGAGTCTTGACTCTTGAGCTATACGATGCTAACGCCTTTTAGAAATACATCATAAGGGTAATAAATTCCAACCAAGTATTATGTCATAAAAAAGGAAATTTTAGTTTATATACAAAATCCATAGTTGGAGTCGATGGTAGCCGCTGTATGTAAACGTTCCAGATTTTTCGCTATTGGACTCTTATGGAGTAGAGTAAGCCTATGGCCTTTGCTTGCGGCGGCGTAGTTTGACAAGTCGCCCACTTCCCTCCAATATGGCGAGGAGGGCGATGGCTGCCACATGCGTCATACTTGTGAACAGGCGCTGCTTGTGGGGTCTGCTTAAGTTTGCTATTTACTTGCACCGCAAATGTAGTCAGTGCGATTAGAATGTAAATATTATGTAATGAATCTAAGCTTGTTTTGAAAAGAGTAATTGCTGAGTTTATTGCCGGCTCTTCTCAGCAAATGCAACCTTCCGAAACGGTATTAGAGTCAGACTCTGTCAGTGCCTGCGAAGGTCTATTCGAATAAATGATTTTGAATTATTAACTTGTCAACGGAAATCGGCTGAATAAAAATCTCATTACAAAACCCCATCTCTAATCTGAATATTCAAAGAAAAATGCAATTCTTTATTAATCTTGGATCTTAAATAATCCTCGCAAATAATGATAAAATATTCTTCGAATAAATATTTGGTATATATCTTAATGCAGTCACTGCGGATTGGCATCGTGCCAATCGGTTCGTCGGCAATTAGTGGCGATATTGTAACTATGACAGTCACTTGTAACAGAACTTGTTAGTGCCGCTTGTGCAGATCAACAATTGGAAAAGAGTTATATTTATCATTAAAAATATTCAATGATACTCTTGACACATTTTTTTTTGTGTCTTTTTTCGACATGCATCAAGCGAAAGCGCAAGATAGAGTCAAATTAAGATAGTCTCTTTGGCACACGGTATCGTGGTGCACCCCACCGTGTGTTGGACCACGTACATGTCACGAACGACCTCGCACAGCGCCGGTATTTTTGGAAACATTCACACAATTCGCATTGATAATATTTCGTAGTATAGTAGAATCTAATAATGCCTATATGAATGACTATGCGCTACTAACCTTTTCAACACACTTGCTCGTAAAGTGAAATTTAATGCACCGTTTTTAGTATCGTAATGCAGCTTATTACGCACTAGTGCTTTTGACTTTATATTACCGCACATTTTTATGTTAGGTATAATCCCGATTATGTTAAGTTTGTATCTCACTGTAAGTGATATGTGTGTAGACGAAGCATTCTTAATTTAAACGGGCTTACCATCAGGCGGGCCGTATGCTTGTTTGCCACCTTAGTGGTATAAAATAAAAACAGGCGTTATTAAGGCTCACGCACTTAATCGCGCCTCGTATGTAATGACCAACTTTGCACACATGTATCATAATGTACTAATATCATTTGAATGGATTTAAAAAAGGAATAAATTAACTCACATTTCACAATATCAGTCATGTTATCTTCAAATCCCAAATAAATCACGTGGTGTATGCAGATAACCGCCATGTCTGTGACTGACGGATAACAACTTTATGTCGTCTTAAAACTTCTCCAGAACGATTTTTTATGTAATTAATTTAAAACTAATTTAATCCTAAATTCCAAGCCCTCGAGCAAGCCACTTCGATTATAATATGAAAATCAATACCTGTTCGCGTATCAACGGTTATTATTTTACTAATTGAGTTGTACGGCCAAGCCCTGGCGCGACGCCAACCACCAAAGCTTTTCACTTCGTCGGGATTATGCGGTGCCATGACGTATTATGTGAAATGTATTGTACATTGATTCCGTATTATGTACTTGCATGATTTTTTGTTGCTAATACCCTGTTTGGTTTACCAAATTATTTTTGCAATCTGCTCTTGAAATACAAAAAGCATCAAGATTGGAAATCTTACTGAGTAAAGATAAAGCACAGCTTAAAAAAACCATATCAATAAGGCATAGTACCTATCTGGCTTGCTACTAGCCTTGAGTTAAAAATCTGTCGCCATTGTCTAGGACAGTATTTCGAGAAGCATTCGTGAACCATTTCTTGACGTTGTGTGCTCACTAACTTCTATCATATAATAAACCACCATGGTGAGATGGTAAACAAACACAAGTAACTATACAGCTAACATATACATGAGGATCCAATTAACAAACTTCTTAACTCAAGTGGTTTTTATAGAAAATAATGAAACACTTACTGGACACGACGGGGCGGGCGGACTTTGAAATGGAATAATTTAGAATATAAAACCTTTAAGCCCGCGGAACGCAATAAAACAGAATGGAGAAAAAGAAATTTATCCATCTTGAGCTGACGAGTCTAATCCCCATCGTGGTGCCGTGAAAATTTATTATAAAGAAGGCTTTGCATAATGCTCGGTTAATATCCGCAACTCTTGATGCAAGGATATCAGAATCTCTACATTTTTTACTATCTTAATTTTATTGCTGTCTTTTAACTGAAATGTACTTCGATATTGAACTTAATTCCTTACAGAGACAGTTTAATTTAGAAGTCATGAGCTGGCCAAACAGCTCAAAGGGTCATTTAACTAGCTGGCAAGTTAAGTTTTCGAGTGGTGATCACGTACGATTGTTCGGAGTCCCACTCTCCCAGTCTTTGTTTTGGAACTTTATACAATTTACAATGAGTAGATATGGGATTTGAGTCGGTGTGTCCAAAAAGTGACAGTGATGGAATCAATACCCTAAATTGTAATGAATAAGGTATAAGACTTTATGATTTTTATATATCAAAATAAATCGTAGTAAAATAAACCAGGTATTTTGTACCGTACTAAACAGGTCACAAAATATGAGCAAGCGTGAATCATACCGCTAATCCAGCTTAACCCGATAGCCCGCGATAATCCGCAATGTTCTAGTAAACAAAACGTCACGCTCAATTTAAGCCAATGCCGCGCAGGTGTGAAAATGATAATAAATTCTGCAGTCAGCACGAAACCAACCTAATTTTGTTAATAGCCAATACTATAATGCGCTTTAATCGCTTATTAGTTGTATAAAGGTTGCTAAAGGTTATTGAATTTTAGTTTATTATGCTTATTAAGGTATGCTTTGGGACTTTAATCCTACGTATGTTTGTGTGGATATTGTTACTTTATCATACTGCAAAGGTCATACAGGTACATGGCGGAAACTAGTCATTATTTAGTTGTATAATGTTTTTTTTGCGTAACTTTTTTCCGCCTCGTGGTTTTACTTAGGGGCTACTTTGTAAACTCCTTCCTTAAGATGCCTTAAGTTGTATAAGGGACCTGTTGGCAACCTTTAAATGAGCCTAAACCCTATGTTATCTCTAAACATACAACAAACGAACAACATATAATATGGGGTGCATCAAAAAGGGTATGAAGTGATTTCTGCAGGGTTGGCAACGCGTAGTGTCATCCCTGGTGTTGCAAGCGTTCATAGGCTACGGCAACCGCTTACTATCAGGCGGGCCGTATGGTTGTTTGCTACTTAAGGAAATTACCAAATCAAAGCCAAAGCCATTTATTCAATTTAGGCCCCAGTAGGGCATTTATGAAGGTCAAAGCTACTGAAGTTACCACCAGTTCATAAGTCGGCCTTCAACTGAGAAGAACAGGCAAGAAACTCAACAATGTTACATTTTTTAAATATTTTTCAAATTGTCAGGAAGGAAATTACATACTTTTTCAACGACATTACCTACATCTAATATTAAACGTCGCATAACAGGACTGTAGTAAAAAAGCAAATCATCAAAACAAACACAAACTAATTCACATTATCACTGAACTTAAGGGGTCGTCATTCGTCTTCATTACCTCCATTAAGGGGCAGAGCTCGAGCCGGGAGAGAAAGAGATGCGGCTTAATTCCGCCTGTTATTGCCTTCTCAATACTTAATGAACTTGGTTTTAATATATGTGCCATGTGAAATTAGTTGTTTTGGATCTTAACGGCTGTGTGAGAGGGACGGGCGTACGTGTGGGAAGGAGATGGAGTGCTTGGGGTTTGGGAAGCGAGAAGTGTAAAATATGTGGAGGTTTTTTCAGGCTTTTTTCTCATTAGTGGGTTAAGTATTTCGGAGCGTTGTTTTTGCTGAAAAATACTCACATACAGTTTGAAATTGTGAGCTGGAAAGGATTTTGCTTGTTGCAAATTTATAGATATTTTCTAATTATATTTCATTCGTATTTTGTTTAACTCGTTGATTCTCGCGAGGGACGCGCGTCCTATTATAACAATTGATGCCATTATTATATTTTTAACCGCGAGCCAAGCGATTAAAATAAATTTAATTTTTTAGTCGATTAAACGACGTTTCAAAGCCTCTTAAATCATTATACATTTTAAACTGGAAATGACTTCATCAAAATTAATACCTTATTAAAATACCACGTCGTCTGTGAATCTACAAGGTTGGCGAAACACCGCAAATAGTTGGCGCAACAACGCAATAGCGTGCGCCAAATAGCGCATACCAAGACCTCACGTTAACTTTCTGCTCTATTAAAAGAAGGTCTGCCATCATCAGGTTAGTAACTTATGGAATTTATGAAGTAACTCAATATTGGCTGGTTGGGAAACCTGCTGATCGGCCGCAGCAATAGCCTCAAGAATGTTTTCTACACACCCCCTTTAAAATGTACTATTTAACTAAGACCCTATCCATAAGGGGCAAAATCGTAGCGATTCTCTCGCGCAAATGTAATACGCGCGTATGGTGAGATACTAGGAGCCAATACATTGCGTCCACAAGCATGTTCCTTCTGGACAGGCACTAAAATATATGGTACTGATTCTTCGTTGTTAGTATTATTTATTAAAGAGGACTGTACTTTGCGTCAAATCTCGATTTTGACACGCACCGTAGCGTGACTCGAAGTAGCGAGAATCGAAGTAAAGGGAACTCACGTAGTGCAACACGCGACGTAAGGGGAATTAATCGAGTAAACAATATTATCTATTTATATGTAGGATGTATGATACGAGGAACTGAATTTGTGGTAAATGTACTCACAGCTCAATATTAATCGCTTCTTTGGCAAGATTTTCGATATTAATTTTATAAGACGGGCCAGTTGGCGCAGTTGGTTAAGGTTCACCTTACGCGCCGCTGGTCGTGGGTTCGATTCCCACACAGGACATGCATTTGTGTGCATGAACATGTCTGAATGTCCTGAGTCTGGGTGTAATTATGTATATTAAGTATGTATTTACAAACAAAAAGTAGTATATGTATTATATCAGTTATCTGGTTTCCATAGTACAAGCTCTGCTTAGTTTGGGATCAGATGACCGTGTGTGAGGAATGTCCCAGGATATTTATTTATTTTATTTTATAAGATAAAATTAAATTAGATATTTTATGTTTCAAGAGGCATGGCTTAAACCAGAAATTATGCTATTTAATATCAACATTTTTGTATTTACCAGTGTATTCAATAGATTTTCCGCAGTGAACGTAAAGACATTTAGAACGCAAGGAACGTAAATACATTTATAGCCTCTCAGCTGATCATGTTTGTGATTGTTTTGCAGAGTTGGATAGCTATATAATTGTTTGTGTATATAGGCCATGTATATATGACCTTCATAAGTGTCTTTCGGGGGCCTAAATTGAATAAATGGCTTTGACTTTGACCTAGAACTGAAGGGTATATAATCTTTACAGGTTCCTGAAATAGTCTTTAAATAAGACCTTTTTTGAAAAAAAAAAAAACAAAATAGGAAAATACGGTTTGGATTTTCCAAACGGGAAACGTTGATATTGTTATCTCGTTCGAGCTACGTCAGAGTATGTCTTGCTATCTCTGCTACGTGTCAATTATGCCCATAGAACTAGGTCCATTAGTCAATTACGCGATCTAAAAACGCACTCTATATCCCTTTAAGCTTTAATCTTGTTCTCATAAATGGATTTTCACAAATAATCCGAAGCTACTTCAAAGTCAATCTACATAAGCTATTTACAATACGGACTCCGTATTGTAAATAGCTTATGTAGACTCAGGGCCGGCTTTACCTATAGTGCAGGGTGTGCGGCATACACGGGGGCGCAGGGTCTCAGGGGGCGCCAAAATGCAGTCTCTTTCATCAAATAATGCTCTTTAATGAAATCAAATTATTAGTTAATTGTGTTCTGTACTAACGCGTCTTTTTGCGCTCTCCTATACCAAAATGGAAGTTCCATATTTGTGGTGCCCACGTGTACCCAATAAGTGCCCAAAAAGGACGATAAATCAGACCCGGTGAATCACAGGCAGATCGCCATCACCTTCCTTCTCTCCAAATTGATGAAGCGAGTGAACAACACACCGTTGCTGTTGGTCACTCGACATCGAGAGTCAAGGTGTCGCATTAGCAGTGACCCTAGATGTGGCGAAGGTACCCTAATTTCCGATCACTGATCAAAATATTATAAAATATAAGTATTCCATTTCAATCACGTGCCTACAAGATGGCGCCAGGGTACAGATTGCACCCGGGCGCTACATGGGCTAGAGCCGGCCCTGTAGACCAGATGATTCTAGACTCTAATTGCAGTTATTTTAAACCTAATTTAACCTGCACAGTGATTAACTTTATTACTATTACAATAAAATTCTGTATATTAGAAGAATATAGAAAGAAAAGAAATTTATTTGTTGCAAGTGATACATATATTACACAAACTAGTAAAATAGGCGAAAAAACAAAAGATAAATATTGTAATAATGAATATAACTAACCTAACCATTGTCACCATTGTCTAAAAACGTGCCCATTATTTGTTATTCGTATCAGAATAATAACAGAAACCCTTCCAGGCATTGTCTTAAGCGTAAAATTAATTTTACTATGACAACATATATTCAAGCAAGCTGTTCCAACCTCGAACAAGAAATACCAATAATAAACCAGACAGCTTTAGAAGAAATCTCGACACACAGAAAAACTATACGCACGGACCATAGTAGCTGGCGCCAACAAATCCGCGTTACCATTGACGCGGGTCGGACGGCAGATGACAGAAGTTGACGCGGGTGCGTGCGTGACGCGGAGTGGAGTGACACGTTGCACGGCCCGTGACCGCAGGCCGCGGCAAAAACTGACTGTGTAGCTTACTGCCTATTTACTTGGAGTTTTTCACGTTTTGTTTTCCCTTTATTGGCTATTTGACACGAAAGAAGCGATGATAAAGGCGAGTGTGAATTTGATGTACGAGTATTTTGCTTTATTTTCTTGATCCGCAAATTTTATAATGTTTCTGGACAGACGCTTTTTTCTTCGGATAGGTGTCTGTTTGCCTCAAAAGCAGGTACTACAACATGCTGTGTTCTCATCGCTGCTTCTTTTTAGATTAGACATCGGACAAATAGAAAAATCATCGTACGGGCAATAACAATTATTGTAAAAATACTGTGCGACAGTCTCTTTTCTAGACCACAGAAACACACACGTATAAGCCCATATTTCATTATTATCATGAACTTTTTCAATTGAATATACTAAATTAAAATACCTAGAATAAATCTTCCCATACATTGCTAGTCTAGAGTCCCACATCTATTCCAGACAAAGCAAGTCTTGCCCTACTAAAATATATGGGCATTAGTATCAAAGCTAATTCATCAATTGTCAAACGTTTTCCGCCCACCGCTTTTTGTCACGTACTAGCTATTCATGGATTTATTGGAACATTTTCTATAGACGCTAAATCGAATTTTATGTACACACTTTTATGTTTATCGTTGACATACATTATAACTTACTTTAATATAAGATGTAAGGGATGGGAGATGACCGATAGAGTTATTACAGATCCGTGTCAACATAACAAAATTATGTTTTTTTTTCAATATGTTAAGTTTTCCGTATCGTTCATAAGTGCCTTATCAGGGCCTTAATAGGATAAATACTTATAGTTTTTTGTTATTAGAGTTAGAATATTCATATTTATAGAACAATTATATTCGAATGCAATTGTTGATTTTGAAGGCAATGATAACATTGTGATAGTAACAAAACACACTCATTTTACAAAGAGCAAGTAAGCTTTCGGTGTGAGAAAACATCTTGAGGTGATTAGAGTTCTCTTCAATGCCTACCCACCTGTCTGGCTTACCATGCTTAGCACTAAGCGGAACTTTCAGGTGCAAGTAAAAGCCAGGATCCTAGTTTTGTATATTTAGGGCGTTAGCAGCTGTAGTATTCTGTATCTTAGGTGTATCACATAAAGTAACACATACATATGACAACCGCCTCTTCACGATATTTTTTGAGACTTCGTTATTGTCGTTTTTATTTTTGATACAACAGGTTGACAAGTAGATCTAGAGAAGCTCTTTTTACACCTTTTAAAAATCTCAATAAAATAACCTTTTAAAAATCAAAGTCATTTATTCAGTTTAGGCCCTAGTAAGGCACTTATGAACGTTAAATTGGTACATACAGTTGAATTGACCACCGGTTCGGAATACACTTAAACTGAGAAGACTCCGGCAAGAAACTCAGCAAGGCTTTTTTTTGTGTAAGATCTTTTAATATTACAGCATTTTTTTCCAAATACTTTATTGTTATCACCAAAGGATCCATTGTAAAACTGAACCAATGCCTCCACTCCACGCTTCTCCACGCAATAACAGCGTACCCGGTGGTTCGCGAATTACAACCTACGGCTATAATTTCATCACAATTTCATACTATTCACAGTAAAAAATAAACATTTTCTCACCATTATACATTCTAGTCAGGAGAAACAATTGACCGGGCACCACGCCAATATTATCAAACTTGCCCATAAACCGTACGTTTCATCATCTGACCATAGCAAAAACGTTATGTGGACTAACACTCAGTAATAATAAAATGTCGAGAAAGCTGTCTGTATGCTCGGTTAGAACCCGTGTCAAAGATATAACGCTGAGTTTGCGTCTGAGAACCTAGCGGGGTGTGCGATAAAGTTTTGAGGGTTTTGTGACAGTGCTGAAACTAATCATGTCTAATGACCATCTTTCACCAACCTGTCCTGGTAAAACAATTCTTCTTCAGGTTTTCTGTGCTTACCATGTTTGGCTACATCATCAATCCCGATTGTGAGATTGGGGTAGACTAGAAATCTTATTCATACTACGATGTAAAATGTCTACTAGACTCTCATTAGGACTTAGGTCTTCAACCACCATTGGTAAGTGACGGTTTATTTTTACAAGCTTTTATTATGTATGTTTATTCGGTGGAATCTTGCAAGTCGAATTTCACCCACTTCCAGTGGTCGGATTGACTTGATATTTGGTTTACATTAGTATACTGGATGACAATGCAAGTACAGTCAACAAAAAGTACAGTCACTCAAAAAAGCTTGTTTTTTTTTTATTCATACGTACGCTTACCTATACACCATAACGATAGCTGAACGGACTTCGTGAAATAGAAATATACCATTTACCCGACCACAAAAGGACAGCGTGTGGCCTCTTAGCTATTATTTAAAGATGATGGTAAGGCAAACATCCCAAAGTGAAGTAATATAAACATTTACAGGTAAAATATCACGCACATACCTCCATGGGAAAAAGGGGCCGTAAAATATGATCGCGGGGTCGTGGACTCGAACCCGCGCTCAATTGCATTAGTCATAAACCCCTCCGTGTACGAACATGTTAATGGAGGGGTGGAAAAGGGATATTTTCATTTTACCTTTTTTATTTTCTACAATTTAGTTACCTTGATCGTAATTTATATTGAAGCAAGAAGTGTTAAGGAATTATGGTATAGGTACAATACAATACAAAATTCTTTATTGTTTACGTAATTACAATAATATAATAAAATAAATAATTAAAAAAAAACTTTTTTGTATAAAAATAATAATAATAACTATGCGAACGAACCTCCTCGTCACATACAGATAAACCCCTTGAGGTTTGCGTTATGTGGTTAATATACGCGTGCTTTGTACTGTATTTAATATAAATAAATAAATAAAAAATATTAAAAGCGCAAACAATTCAGATAGGAATGGTAAGCGAATAGGAGGATAAGCGAAATCAAAATATAAATAATATTTTCTATTTGTGATGTGTGGAAAGTTGGTCATTACAGACGAGGCGGTATTAAGCGTGTGAGCCGTAGGCCAATGCGATAAGCGGGGAGCGTAATGATCAATGCACAAAAAAAAGCCGGAGTCTTCTCTGTTTTAGTGTATTCCGAACCGGTGGTAAATTCAACTGTATGTACCAATTTAACGTTCATAAGTGCCTTACTAGGGCCTAAAACGAATAAATGACTTTTTGATTTTGATTATTGATTTTGCAGACGCGTGTCATACGACGTTTTTCAACACACTTGCGAGGGAAAAACAGAAATATTTTTTTATGTAGATTTTTTGATAATCATCAACCACACAATGAGAACGTTAACAAATACGGGGCGCATGATTTTTACCCGTTTAAATTAAGAATGCTTCGTCTACACACATATTACTTACAGTGATATACAAATAAAACACTAGTGCGGTAATGTAAAGTAAAAAGCACCAGTTCCTAATAAGCCACTTTACGATATTGGGCTAATCACGGAAACGGCTGATCTGATTAAAGTGGGACTTTTATTAAACTACTAGCTGTCCCTCACGGTTTCACCCGCGTTCCCGGGATAAAAATCCTATGTTCTTTTCCATACCATAGGCTATCTGCATGCCAAATTTCATGTTGATCCGTTGAATAGTTGAGGCGTGAAGGCGTAACAAACAAACAAACTCATTTTCGCATTTATAATATTAGTAACGATGCCTACGAAAATACTGAAACATCCTGTGAAAATCCCATGGTAAGCCATAGCACAATACTAACAGGTGTCAGAATCGCATTCTCTCGGCAGCCGCATTGTAGTAGATGTAACTTTTCATCGCGGGAAAACCATAAGTTCACTCTGTACGTGACAACCTACCATAACTTACGGTCCCTTATTTTGGTTCTTTTTTTTTTATACCACTACACACAAAAAAAAACATACAGAAAACATACTACAGTAGTACCCAACTGATATGGCTTACCGATGTACCTGCGCAGAAGATACATTTTCAAAGCGTAGTTTAATTTTCAGCAGCTGCCGCCATGTTAACGCGCGCCGTGCGGAGGGGCGTGACTTGCAAGTGAGACGGAACTAACAGCTGCAGTGTATTATGAAACTTATAGTAGTGATCTAAGGTCGATTGTAAGTTTTAAGCATTCTTTCGTTAATCTTCGAGTCCATACTTTCTTTTCTGTGCGAACGAATATTCACGACGCGCCATATCAGTTGGGTACTACTGTACAATCCGTTAGATTAACTTAGTGTCACCTTAGTTTCAAAAGTGTATCATGTTTTTGGTATATTTTTCACCACACCTTTTCTTTCTGACCGCAAAGAAAACTGTCAAAACACGTACATTAATATGTTGGTATATGGTTGGTGTGCTGTCAAAACGTATGCATTTTATCAAGGCCTGCCCCGCAGCGCTACGGCGAATTTCACGAAGTAAAATTGGATTATCATGGATATATTTATGTATATAAAACGTGGATGCATAAAAACGTTACGTTAACATTTTATCTTTGTAAAATGCATTGAACGGTAAAACTAATCCGACGGTAAAAAACACAAAAAAGGTAAAATGTAAAATTCATCGCAGGAAATTTTACACAAAAGTTATAACTTTTAAAACTAGCTATTGTAGAATTTTCATGTCAGCAAATAAACTACTATGTAATATTATTATAAATATAGCACAGCTCTCCATGTACTACGCACACATAATATTGTACTTTATCATTAAAAAGACATCAAAAACTATGAGTTCCAACCCAAAAAGGTAAAAAGGAACTCCTTGTTGCCACTCCATCCGTCTTTCTGTCAAAGCGCTATATTTCAGCAACCACTAATTTAATTGATTTGAAATTTGGAATAATTTTAAATATTGCTTACCCAAACTTATTTTTTTATTTTCTTTGCAAAAGGGGCTGAAATGAAACCAAATTTTCGTGTTTACCAAAGACATATTTTTAGTAAAGGCCCGTTGAATCTCGCCTCATAAATTTACAACATTCGTAGCCGATACAAAATTCGGGCAACAAAATTTTCATCCAAGCCCGTATATCATTTTGCCAGGTTCATTTCCTTTTTGCGAACTTCATAAGAGTTGAAACGAGCGTCGCTATTATTATTATTATTATTATTATGTAGTATCAGTTCTAAATAACCAGTAAATATTATAGTCCTGTATAAATGTTATAACGTTGTAGGATCTGAATTAAAAAAATAAAAAGAGCCCAAAAAGAACCAGCGCGAGGGTTAGATTTTGACTAACCTAAGCACAATGCTGAGTCGAGACCTATTCCTGGCATCACGCAACATTACATTTTTGTGTTGATTTTAATTGTTTGCTCTGTTTTTATTACAAGCTTTTATTTAACTTGCAATGTATGTATGTATGTTTTTTCGGGTGGAATCTAGCAAGTCGAATTTCATCCACTTCCTGTGGTCGGATTGACTTGATATTTGGTATATATTGGTATATTGAAAGACAATGCAAGTACAGCCAACAAAAAGTACAGTCACCAAAAAAATCTTGTATTAAAAATATTTTTTAACAAAAACTTATTTTATTTTATTTTTTGTACAGTCATGTAATATTGTGTGTTGTCCCGATTAAATCTTTTTTCATTCTTTCTTTCTAAATGTTCCAATTAAATTAAACATTATTTTGCATTTTTATTTGAATTTAGGGGCTTTTTTTACGCGTGATTACCTTCGTTGCTCCATCTGGATGTATCATTAATCAAAGGCTTTGACATACAATCTTTTACGCTCAAATCATACACGTATTTTTTTTAAATATCTCTATAACTCAAGGTCAGTAAGTAACAGCACATAGAATTCACATAGGTACTTTGCTTCACCGTAGAAATTTCTATAAGCCGAACATAATCGCTATAACATTGCTGTATTCGCTAGAATTTATAAATGTTGAAGAACCATGAAACGGCAATGTATTACAAATACGAGGTTTTCAAGTCGTTACAGCGTTCATAACACCATTATAACATTTTCTGAAGTACATTTCTAATATCTTTCGGAAAGTTCTGGTCACATTGCGAATGATGCAATAAAAAAGTAAAACTTTCTGCAACAAGCGTAACTTTGCTTATGACTCGTATGACCAAAGACACAGATCACATCGTAATAAAGGCGTGATATTATTATGTAGCAATTCTAAAACAATATTCGTCGTTTACAGTTTTTTCAAAGTACCCGTTTGCATAAACAAAAGCGAGTTTTGGCTCCTGCAAATTCGTTCGATATTCAAATCTGCACGAAGTCAACGCCTCCGCATCAGCAGCGTGCCAACATCAAGAAATGAATTTTGTTCAATTAAATCCAGTAGGACCTTCATAGGGTTCCATTAATTAAACGCGGTGCTTGAGCGCCCTTGGCCCTAAGGACCAGCCACTTGAGCACACTTGTGATAATCGCCGCCGAAAATTATTCTCTTTGATTGTCTATGAATCCATGCGCTTAGACTTATAATTACTTTGGATTTTGAGCGATTACGTATTTGGTACTTAGTGACAAAGGTACCGGTTAATTGGGATGACGTTGGGTTGCGGAAGAAGTTTGTCACCTTGACAGGCTTCACATTTTGAAAGTAATTTGTCTTGTTCAAGCCATCCGCGGTTATTAATTTTCGCATGTAAAGCATATTATTATGTGTGCTGGCGAAGTGCCGCGACGTTTGATTTTAATCGTCTGGAAGGAGCATGTCATTTCAATTTTACCGTTTTCAATTCGACGCGTTTGTATTTTACTTGAGATTTCGTTGTCAAATTAAGTGATTATAATGGATCCAAAAGATTGTTTTGAAGTCGATTCTTTCGCAATATTCTAGTATCTATTCATAATAACTCATCAAAATAAACATAAAACCGCTCACAAAATTAATCTGGAAAAACAAAACGAAAACTATGCGAACACAAAACTTTTCGTTACAAAAAGTCACCAAAAGCGAAAATATATGGGATATACTTAAGTAAGCGTTATTTGTGGGCCCAGCGACTCTGACCATACTTAGGAAACAAATCTCAGACGATCCTATGGGAAATCTAAGTCTTGGAGCTCGACCAACTATAATAGGCCCGAAATATGGGCGATGCGCGTAACCTATGTATGTAATGGGTGACAGTAAAATATCTGACCCCTTCGAGCCTTAAGTTAATGAAAATTGTTCGACAACTAAGCTACTGTATCTTATTATTTAGGTACTAATCAATTTGTCAGCATCTGACGAGAAGAAAATTTTGTGCAATTCTATTGGTTATTGTTTCAAAATGACGATCGTACATCGCGCATCGTTTTTCGTAATAGATCCTCATTGTAAATTTTCCTTGTAGCTGCGGACAGTCTATTTTGCCATGAAAAAGTTTGTACGTGAATTGATTTTCATCTAAGCATTTTAATATTTCGTTTTTCTACAGAACTTCTGTAAAACCTAGAGCTTAGTAGGTACTCTACAAACTTTTGTCACTGACGTTACATTAACACAGTACATATACTATACAGTATGGAAAGTACAGGCGTGCACACAACATCACCTCCAGCGCATTGTAGTGCAGGAAACGGACGCAGGCTGTCGTTTACCGCGCACTCCGCGCTTCCGCGACCGAGTTTATCTGACGCCGCGCCCCTTTGCCTGGCGCCCCTTCTCCCGGGCGCCCCCACGTCGCGAGCTCCTACGCTGCACAACTGCACCAACTTTGAATTATTTACAACTGCTATTACGCACGTAGCTTCGGTCGTATCCTTATGACTCTCGTTACTGGTGTTTTACGATGGGAATTTTGTATGCTATGTTATAGCAGTTACTTTAAAGAATGGCGTACGTGCTTTTAAGATTAGCAAGGCGTTTTTTGTTTTATTTTAAGGTGTATTTTTATTTTGAAGAATTAAACAAATTCTTTGTTAAAAATGACATTTTTAATACAAGCTTTTATTGAGTGACTGTAATTTTTATTGACTGTACTTGCGACAAAGTACTCATCAAGATGAATCAAACGAGCCCAAACTCGATGGGGTTATATGGATTTTTTTTTATACTACTTAGGTAGCAAACAAGCATACGGCCCGCCTGATGGTAAGCGGTTACCGCAGCCTATGGACACTTGCAATACCAGGGGTAACATAAATAAAGTAACTACTAAAGAATTAACCCTATATTCCAAGAAGCAGGCAAGACAAGTTTTTGAGATTGAATACTCGACTCGGTGTATTCAAAATTCGTTACGCCTTCAACCAACTGACAGTCATGATATACGAAATGAAGTTTTGGAGCTAGAATATTGTTCGGAACAAATTCTGTGTATTTTTTGAAATACACATTCTTCACAAACTTTTGTTATTCAGTTTGGAATCTGATATATGAGACAGAACATGCCATAATATTTTCGTGTTCACAAACGATTACAGTTAGTTTTCTAGATCAATTTTGGTTGGATTTAAAAATAAATATGTATTTAAAGTGTGTGATATCGAATGTGCAAGATTTGAAATTTTCAGTTAATGGTGGGACTTAACATTTTATTATTGAATAAGATTGAGGATTGAGGGCTTCCCGAGGGATTATGCAAATGGGTTGCCAGCTTTCTGTCCAGCAGATGCATAAGAGCCGTCGTCGACGGTAGCTGCTCCAATAGCATGGACATAAATGCCGGCGTCCCGCAAGGCTCTGTGCTGTCCCCAACACTATTCCTTCTGCATATCAATGATATGCTGTCTATTGACGGCATTCATTGCTATGCGGACGACAGTACAGGCGACGCTCAATACACGGGCCGTGCAAATATCCCTCGTTCCGAGGTGGAGGAAAGCCGCGAACGGCTGGTGTCTGAAATCGAGAGTACACTAACTAGTATCTCCGATTGGGGTCGACTAAACCTAGTCCATTTCAACCCCACCAAGACTCAAGCCTGCGCGTTCACCGCTAAGAAAACCCCATGGTCTGTGGCTCCACAATTCCAGAACACTTCCTTGAACATCAGTCAAAGCATCGGGATCCTTGGCGTCGACATTTCTAGCGACGTTTTGTTCCGAAGTCACTTGGAAGACAAGGTTAAGCTGGCATCCAAAAAGCTTGGAGTGCTCAACAGAGCGAGGCAGTACTTCACATCGGGGCAAAGGCTGCAACTTTATAAGTCGCAAGTCCGGCCTCATATGGAGTACTGTTGTCATCTGTGGGCGGGGGCACCTGGATACCAGCTTGGACCTTTAGACTCGGTTCAGCGACGTGCCGCTAGAATTGTCGACGATCCCGAGCTCACAAACGGTTTAGAGCCCCTCAGTCTGAGGAGAGACTTTGCCTCTTTATGTGTGTTCTACCGCTTGTACAACGGGGAGTGTTCCAAGGAATTGTTCGACTTGATGCCCACGGCTACCTTCTACCATCGCAACTCTCGCCATCGACGGGGAATCCATCCTCACACATTGAAACCAGAATTGTTTCGAACTGTGCGGGCTCAAAGGAGTTTTCTTCCGCGGACGCTCAGATTGTGGAATGAGCTCCCCGCCGTGGTTTTCCCAAAGGAGTACAGCATGGGGTTCTTCAAGAAGGGTGTGAAGAGGTTTCTTCAGGGTCGGCAACGCGCGAGTGATACCCCTGGTGTTGCAAGCGTCCATAGGCTACGGTAACCGCTTACCATCAGGCGGGACGTATGTTTGTTTGCCACCTTAGTGGTATAAAAAAAAAAAAAAAAAAAAAAAAAGAATAGCCTTCCCGCGCGGTTTCTCGAGGGATCGTATATTTTCCCGGCTTAAAATGTATCATATGTGTTAATCCAGAAAATATTCTATCTGTGTGCCAAATTTCATCCGAATTCGTTCAGTAATTTTTGCGTAAAAGAGTAACAAATATACATCCATACTCACAAACTTTCGCATTTATAATATAAGTAAAGTAAGGATTAATTAAAAACATTAAATATTTTGACTAAATAGATTAATATAAATTTCCATATTTAAGTAAATTGCGCTTCCTCATAATCTAAAAGAAATTTCCGCAGAGTAACACCTGTAGTGCAATTCTGTTCTTTTTTGACAGCTGACGACGACGACGTCCGTCGTCGCGGTCTATTCTCTATACATTCGTAGTGCGGTGCTACATTTTTCAATTGGTCAATTAATTAATGTTTAATTTTAGGAAGCTCCTATTAAGGTCGTATTATGTATCCATTATAAAAAAACCTGTCACTTTGTGGATCACTTTCATTTATGATAGTTTCTGTGTAATGTTATGATATTTGAAGTAAGTATGTTTTATTACAAATTATTTATTATAAATCCAAGACTGTTCTTTGTCGAAATCAGTCAAAAACAAAGGCCCAGTTCAGCAGAGGACATCTCGTGACAGAATATGATGATGATACTAATTTTATAGTGGTTACAGAGTTGGTATACATATTTCAGATATCTGCAGCTCGGATAAGTCATATTATGGGCATCCTTAAATCAGCCAATGATGAAGATATCTTGGAAAAACGTCGTCAAGCTCAACAGTTGAGACTTTTGGCGAGTAATTCTTTAACTATTCTTGTTGAAATAAACATTGATTAAATTGTGCACAGCACTACAAAGTCAATGCATTTTTATTTACTGGAAATGCTATAATTCTTCCAAATTCTATATAGAAGTCTTTGATATCTGGCTTATTTTTATTATTCCTTATAAAAAATACCTCGTCAATTTAGTAGTATGTACTTACATACGAGTATGTTATTAAACATTATTCGTGAAAAAATGTTAATTGTTTCAATATTTTCAAAATATGGGCGCTATATCTAGCTTTCTTTTTGTGAAGTTTAAGTCGTAATATTAAGATAAAGTTAAACCAATTAATAGCCTTCATATTAAACCTTTAAAATTGGTATATTCAGTACATTAAAGTTTTACTAAAATATGAAATAAAATTAGCCTTTATCTAGTTTCCATATCATAAGTTTGCTTAGCTTGGGATTACGACTCAGATCATTAAAATAAATGAAATCCACTCGCAGAGCGCAGTTGATGTTTACAATACACCTTCCAGCCCATTTTAATTCTTTTGACCTATTCAAGTATTCAATTGTTTCGACATGCAATAGTCCGGGAGGTACTGATGCATTTTAGGTAGTATTAATACGCCGATCGATGGCCATCTTTTTCAATAGATCTTGAATGACTAATATGTGAACCACGCATCAGCGATGCACCCGCGGTGGGTTTAGGATTGGAAGGTTACGGCAGGGGTAAACTTTTTTTTTACAAATTCATGCGAGCAGCTGACGCGTGTTCCCCCCTCCACCATGCAGCAGACGATTTTTTTCAGCTCAGTATTATGTCAAATACTTATGAAACAAGTTTGAGCCGGCGTACTATGTCTTTTTTTTTACTGGGAGTGGCTGATGACGGATGTAGAAGACTTGAGCACTTACTTGAGCAGACGGTCGGTTCACTTATTAGTCATATAAGATCAACTATACATTTCAACGTCAGCCGGCTTACTATGACTTTTGTGTTTGCAACGCTACCTCCCGGACTAACCGTCACAACGGAGTCGTCGTCGGTTGCTGTCAAAAACGTTTCAGAATACCAAAGCTGATTCAATAAAGCACGTCAGGTACGCACTGAGCTTTGGGAAGGATAACAAGATTCCTGACATTTGTGAAGGGTCCTTTTTTATAATAAAATTGGAAATGTCCCAGCCAGTTGGGTCCGGGGCGGGGCCGGATGTCCGGCGACTTTTATCGAGGCCTCCTCCGAGTTTGTTGGCCAATTAAACAAACTGACTTAGGACAAGGAGGCCGAGAGAATCTTTGAAACATTAATTCGCATTTGATGTAGAAAGGATTTTTGGGCGTTTGAATTTTTTATTTGTTTTAAGTATGTTTTTTTTTGTTTTCGTCTTAGAAGCGAGGTTGCTTGAGTTTTCTTTGTGAAGATTTAATGAATTTTCCTGTTTACATGCGAAGTGTATTTGATTAGCCAGACTACTGTAACATGAGCTTCACGCGCTTTGACAAATTGTTACTTATATGGTTCATCAGCTTGTAGATAAAATAATAAAAGCAACATTTCAGAAATGTTAGTTCATCTTAATTAAATGTTGAGTTAAGTACCATTTTTTTTAATACTTTTGTAAGTAAATCGTAAAAAGTCAGCATAAACTTTATATACCTACGTCCTAAGTCATTAATTTATTAAAACGATAAAAAAAATGTTAGAAAAAGAACTTAAACAACTCAAGAAATTCATAAAAAAGCCTGTGCGTAAAAAAACCTGTATGATTGGAATTTCGTGGTATCAGGGTGCGTACTGGAAATAAGAAAAGTTTCTTTTAACAAACTTTAACGTGAAAAAACTGTTTCCTTTTGAAAATATGCCCTCGCGACCGTCGATCATGTCAGCGCGCCCCCTGGCGGCCGCGCCCCTTGTTGATATTTGACAAGTTTATTGGATCGGTAATTGAATTTTCACAAGCTTTTATAGTCATGAAAATTGGTAGGTATATTGGAAAAACGCGCTCAGTCTAATTTAGTCGAGGATTGTCTGGGCGAAATTGTAATTTTATCTACAGTTAGATTTGTGATTTTGTTTGATTATTTCTACTTAATTTAAGCTTAATGATCAAGCATTATGTATTTTGTACAATATTTTATTATTATAATTGCTTTAATTATATTCACATCTTATAGCATAAACGAAATAAAATAAGCTAAATGAGAAACGACTCAAATATAGTTACTATATTACTATATGTTACTATATTTCCACCGCTTGATAGGTTCTCTGCTGACAGGGCAGCACCACCAGACCTATTTATTGTCTCTGAAAGATGAGACGGTGTGGTAAGGTATCGACACCCGTGGAAGTAGGTACGGCCTTTGGCATGGGGCATACCAGGGGATAAGTGTCATTTCTTTGTGCTCTTTGACAACATCATCATTTATCCTGATGAGATAATGGGCAAATACAAACTTAACAATTGTATATATTACGAGACAAGTTTTACATCAGTAAATTAGAGCCTCCAGCAATTGAAAAGGAAAAAAAAAGAGTCAAAACCTGCACTACTATGCTAAAAGACAATGCGTGCCAAAAGTTCTTGGCAAGCCAAAATTACTCCAAAAAATACTAACTACTTTCTCACTATGACTTTATTTAGAGCTAACTACTAAGTGAAACCCAAGTTCCAGGGCGAATAACGGACGAAGTTGCTCGGGGCATAAAATACTAAGCTACCTAGTGCAGGTGGGCTCGCAGAGATTTTAAGTGCACAACTGAATTCTTAATCCGGTAAGTTTGTTAAAGGAATTTATGGACTTTGAACATTTTTATCCGGGAATCACTGGGTCTCCTCTCTAGCTTTCTTTAAAGCGTTTCTATTTATGTCTCATTTTATTATTTTGGACTTTTAGAGGTATTTTTGACGCAGAGGTTTTCACTTGATTTTTTAATTTTACAAAACGCATAACAATTACAAATAGTCGTTTCTGTAAAAAAAAATATGCCCTAAAAATGTCACAATCATAAACGCTACACTTTCATCTTTTACAATTTATAAATTCAAAAATAATATTCGCCCGACCCTATGGCAATGATCACAGCCATTTTAATAAAAGTTGGCTTATTTAACACAAAAACCTTTTTTTTGTATTATTTTAGACGATTGTATATGGTCAATGCTTATTTTAGGCGAATTGAGTTATTTAAATTGTTTGATTTAAAAAACCTTGTGAACAAAAGACTGCCTTTTGTTAGATGAATAAAAGGATGATGGACGTTTTGGTACCCCCCTCCAACAGTAATAATTGTATTCTCATTGAAAAGGTCTTTCCAATAGGAACAATATTTAGAATAACGACTGTTGTCCGTTCGGAGTTATCCCGGTATGAACATGACTTATTTAAAACAAATAAAAATTGAATTAAGTAATTAAGTTCACCAAACCGTTGCACCGGGCACGCAATTGTTGTCAGTGCGATTTGAATATAAAGAATCTAAGCTTGTTTTTAAAAGAGTAATTGCTGAGTTTATCGCCGGCTCTTCTATGCAAATGCAACCTTCCGAACCGGTATTAGAGTATTAGAGTCAGACTTTTCATAAGTGCCTGCGAAGGTCTATTTTAATAAATGATTTTGAATTTTGTTAATTCAGCATTAGCATTAGAATCAGTATAAATAGTGATTGTATCTAGTACCTAATTCTAAGTACGAAATAAGAGGCTTTTTTATTATTATTTTATTATTAGAATTAATAGAAAATATATACTAATATATTAAAGTCGACGAGTTGTTTTTTGGTTTGTTTAATCTCTGGAACTACCAGTCAGAATAGAAAAATTCTTTCACGAATAGGAAGCAATATGATCTGCGAGTGAGGGGTTACGAAACCGACAACAAAACAACACGCTAAATTACCTATATTATACATAAAAATACCTATATAGTCAAAAAATATTTCTGTTGGAGCGGCTACCAGATCCTATATATTTTTGCCCATCAGCCTTTGATATTGTTTTATCTTTTACAAGCCAGAGAAAACCCCATCTTTATTTATAAATAAGCCCTGTTTTGCTATCATTTATCAAACTTGGAAGAAAAAAAAAGAAAACAAAATATCATATATAACAGAACTACATGAACTAATACAGATAATAGGGACGCTGATTGACATGACAGCTACTTTTCAACAACTATTAAGAGTTTCTAGTACACGATACAACACATCACATATACAACACAGGCAATTATTTTGTTATATACCTACTTACCTATCTTGTAAGTTGTAACATGTCACATGGTAGATACTGTTTCCTAAG
Organism: Polyploca ridens; assembly: GCA_951394255.1. NCBI lineage: Eukaryota > Metazoa > Arthropoda > Insecta > Lepidoptera > Drepanidae > Polyploca > Polyploca ridens. The sequence goes on along the minus strand of OX596247.1, from coordinate 1,072,110 downwards.
ATTCAGGGTATTCTAGTATGGGGATTAGTGTTGACCATAATAACGGGAACGCGGGTAAAACCGCGGGGGACAGCCTATCATTAATATGCAGGATGAACAGGGTGGGTCACACAGCCTTGCGGAACGATGGCCTTAATATTCTTGATATCAGAACAGCATCCAGCAACAGCAACTTTGTTGCTCAATAACTTTTTTCCCACAAAAATGGTAGTACATAAAAAAACCACATATCGCTTAAAGTTATTGTTCAATAGGCTGATCCATAGATTTTTGCCGGATGTCCTTTGACTATCGTTATTCAGTTGTCTATTAGTTAACCAAACGATGAAACAATATCTCTACCCACACACTTGCTGTGATCCTAGTACTAAGATCCGAAATGCCAAGCAGAATTCAATACGTAGTAGAAATAAATCGCTTGTGTCTAATACATAACGACGTAGACAAGGTATAGGATGATGTACGAACATGACGGTGACGGTCTTCGCCCAATTTGTACAAAGTGTCACTTACGATAACTCGCCCTGCTAATGGCCCATCAGGACCGTTTAAAGGGACAGACTACGTTTGGTTTCCCCTCTCTATCTTATGTTGGGGCGTGACAAGGATGGTATTGATTCGTTTGCGCACAGATTTATTTGTGAAGGGATTTTGATAATGTGATGGATTTTCGGTACGTAGGTTGTGGTTAATTAATTTCGGGTGTCCTATATAGGTCGACGATATAGGCAACGTATCATAGTATTCCAAAATAGTGGTAGAGTCATATACAATAAGTATGTAACAAAAAGTGTTTATCTATTACAGTAATCCACTTTTTTGGTACTAGGCGCACAGATCGCGGAAGAGAAATATTAATAGCAAGTGACGCTTCATTGAGCGGTAATATGTTGGTTATGATTTTAATTCAATAAACTTGGAAGCTAAAATTTTGGTATGAATTTTTAAGTAATTTATTTTGACCTGAAACTTTTTATGTAGCAAAATAAAAAGATAATAATGTATTATTTAACTACGTATGATTGTAGAAGCAATATAAAAGTTAACTATTAAACATTGAAAGTGTAACAATTGGGTGGTTTTATCACTGAAAGTGATCTCTACCATAAAACTTAATTCTGTATGTAACAGACGGAATACAATACCAAAAAAGTAGGTATGTTTGTAAAATGATTGGAAACCTTGATATTTAAAGTAAATAAATGCTTAAGTATATATTATTAAAATGCTTTCTAATAAAAGAAAAGTAAAAGGTGATTGTATTTTCATCAAATTGATTTCCTTCGTGGAAAATGGAAGACATTCCTTTAATTAAGACAATGAATAGCTCAAACGTGCTTCTGCAACCCCAATCGCAAATGGTAAGGCTTCGGTCTCAACGTCAGGCCAAATATTATATTTTATTTTAGTACGAGTTGATACGATGCCGGCAATTTATTTTTGGGCGTTTCTCTTCTTTTAAACTACCCATGAATTACAGCGAACAAAAAAAATACAAATCAGTCCAGCCGTTTTTGAGTTTTAGCGATATCTATATTAATGAAGAGCCGTGGAGGTAGATTATTACACCGTGATATTTGATTATCTGTCAGAAGGTGATAAGCCCACAAATCCTAGAATATCCTACCATTGTGCTATGGTTTCCTAATAATGGTGTTCAAATAACAAAAATTTTACACAGTTTAATCTTTCACTTAACTTTACTAGTCATTAACTTTTAGCTCTTTTGTTTAACAAGAAAGAAAATTTAGTCATATACATGTCTATTTTGTTATTTGTTAAGATCAGCCGTAATATCAATAATTTATGCATTCAAGTATTTTACTCTAATTACCAAACACTCGCTAGATATAGTTTTCAACCTCCCAATCTAGAATGCCTAGCCAGCCAAGTGACCGACCTTTTTTAATAAATGTTGCCAGCCACTTTATTTTAAAATAACCTAATTATTAGTTTTTTCTCAATGTTGTCTATAAATGTACCAAAGTTTAACCGAACCTTACATATTTGAGTCGATAGTATATTGAAAATAATTATTCAATGCAAATAATTTTATAGACACCGCTGCATGAGCTCAAATAAAACGCTAATGCTCCCGCTCGCGCACTGCTACTCTCATACGTTGACGGCAGCCTCAAACATTACTCTGCACTTTGTACATCAAGATGACGAGCGCCCCCTAATGAATCAAGCCATGTCATTTAACCCTAAAACGTGAATATTTCTCATATTTTTATCGAAAATTGATTAGATTTTATTGAGCCTCGGATTTTTAGGAGTTACGGAATTTTGAGGAAATTACCGCTTTTGGCATCGCGTTTGGAATTTATCATTTTTATTATATTATATTAATCTCAATTATTAGCATTAGCTAATTAAGAACATAGAAATAAATACCCTATAAATAAATTATTATTTATAGGGTATTTATTTCTATGTATCTTAGGTTATGTTTAATATAACTTTTCAAATAATGTACTACTTTTGGATGCGGAAAACAATATCAAAAGGGGTAGGTTTTGAATAAAAATTGCATTTTTGACCCCTTGCAATTTTGAATCTTTAGGTATAGCGTAGCGGGAATCTCTTCACAGGACTTATAAGTTATTGGATGGGTATTAAAAAAAAAGATTTTTATTCATTTATATCCAAAATAAGAAGAAGTTAGCTCACAGTAAAGTGAGCTCTCTCCTCACGGTTTTGTAAAATGTTGTTAGTATAATTTTATTATCTATCTAGCTAATATAAAGTCAGGTAACTAACAATCCTAATAAAAAAAAAATGCATGTGTGTTACTTATTATCAGATTAAATGAAACTTGCAAAGATAAAATAAAACCCAGAAAAAAAACAGGATAGATTTTATCCCGCTCAACAAAACATCCGGAAACCCGGGTATAATCACGGGCTGCTATTTTTTTTTTTTTTTTTTTTATACCACTAAGGTGGCAAACAAGCATACGGCCCGCCTGATGGTAAGCAGTTACCGTAGCCTATGGACGCTTGCAACACCAGGGGCATCACTCGCGCGTTGCCGACCCTGAAGAAATCTCTTCAGACCCTTTTTGAAGAACCCCATGCTGTACTCCAATGGGAAAACCACGGCGGGGAGCTCATTCCACAATCTGAGCGTCCGCGGAAGAAAACTCCTTTGAGCCCGCACAGTTCGAAACAATTCTGGTTTCAAAATGTGAGGATGGACTCCCCGTCGATGGCGAGAGTTGCGATGGTAAAAAGTAGCTGTGGGCATCAAGTCGAACAATTCCTTAGAACACTCTCCGTTATACAAGCGGTAGAACACACATAAGGAGGCAAAGTCTCTCCTCAGACTAAGGGGCTCTAAACCGCTTGTAAGCTCGGGATCGTCAACAATTCTGATGGCACGTCGCTGAACCGAGTCTAAAGGCCCAAGCTGGTATCCAGGTGCTCCCGCCCATAGATGACAACAGTACTCCATATGAGGCCGGACCTGCGACTTATAAAGTTGCAGCCTTTGCCCCGATGTGAAGTACTGCCTCGCTCTATTGAGTACTCCAAGCTTTTTGGATGCCAGCTTAACCTTGTCTTCCAAGTGACTTCGGAACAAAACGTCGCTAGAAATGTCGACACCAAGGATCCCGATGCTTTGACTGATGTTCAAGGAGGTGCTATTATAAGATAAAGAAAAGCTATTGTTATTTACCATACTTTTTAGCATTTTAATTCATACCACGCAAAATATGAAACAAAAAACATTTTGCACACAAAAAATATCTGTTAAAAACATAAGACTTAATTGTTTTCTCGCATTGGAAGCAAGCCAACAACAAGAATGGGAGTGACGTCTCTATCTGACAGTAGATCGCACGCTTTTTAGGTGCTCAATAGATTTTTATATTCCTTATAAAATTGTTGTTTTCTTTTACAGATACTTGGTCAACAGTAAAGGAAAAAATTTACAAGAAAACCCCGAAGAGAATTTTCATGGACATGTATACGTCGATTCCCCACTCAGCTTGTTTGTAAGCCATATCTCTGGGAACGAAACTGAGTACAGTAGTTACCCAACTGATATGGCTTACCGATGTACCTGCGCAGAAGATACATTTTCAAAGGGAGGGAAACGCTATTGGTCGGCAGCTGCCGCCATGTTAGCGCGCGCCGTGAGGAGGGGCGTGACTTGCGAGCGAGACGGAACCAACAGCTGCAGTGTATTATGTAGTGTAGTATGTAGGTTGATTGTAAGTTTTAAGCATTCTTTCGTTAATCTTCGGGGCCATACTTTCTTTTCTGTGCGAACGAAGATTCACGACGCCATATGTAATGAGGTATCTAATTTGCTCTAGTCATCTAGTGTTTAATTTGAAGAAGATTGGAATAAATATTCAAGATATAAGAAGCTACAGGATACTTTATGGCTTTAGATAAAAGTTCCTTAGAGGATAGACAACCTAAATCACAACATTGTTAATGTAACTATATGATACTGTTTAACTTAAGTGTTCTGACTATAGATGTGAGCCCGGAATAATTCGAATCATTCCGATTGGAATTATTCTCCAAATATGGAATGATTCCGTATTATTCCATAAAATGCCGTTTAATTCCTTTAGAGTTAAAAACTGAGATTTTTATAATAAAAACTATTTTCTTTTATTTTTTGAGGCATTTAAAGGGCAATTATAGAGTTTTTACCTTCAAGTATGGTAGGTATCATGTGATTTGAAGGTTTCCGTGAATTTTAGTTAAGTAACCTGCCTATGCTACCTGTAAATAAGCACTTTATTATTAAAACTGTGTTGATAATCACTTTTTTGTATTCAATGTTTTAAATGGTATAATTCACATCGTTTTATTTCGTAAAATATGGTATCATTCCGCTGGGCGCCGAATCATTCCGAAAAATGCCAAATGCACACTCTCGCGCCGCGTGAGTGTATGAGTTTTGTGTACGTATGCGACGGTTCACCAAAGTGTTGCCTACTGTTAGCAGTCAGAAAGTCACAATTAAAATCGAAATTCTCTAGACAGATTTTTTAAAACGGATAATTTCACTATACAGTTAAATATTATTAAGAATTTAATATTTAAGAAAAAATCTGTTTTATATCCACCTACTTTTCAAGTCTGGCTGACTAAATGATAGCAAATTTAATTGAATTATTTATTTTTGTACTGCTTTACTTACGAAAACACCTCAAAAGGTTTGTAATAGGAGTAAGCGAAACAAAACAGTAGGTGGTGGTTATCAGTTTACATACTTTTATTAGTTTTAATAGTAATTTAGCTACTTTATATTGATTTGAATATTAAATCAAACTTCAAATTGTGTTTTCACAAAGTGTAAAATAAAGTATGTTTATTTTTGTAGGAGAGTATAATTCAGAATAATTCAAGAATGATTCGAAGGTCATTTGGTTTTATACGTATAATTCCGGGATTTTTACATCTGTAGTTCTGACACCAGTTTACCGTCCCTGTTATACAATATATCGCCCAAGAAGCTAGCATTCATGCCATAAATACAAAAATACGAAATAGAAAATAGGACACAGAGTCGGCCAAGCCTTGTGATTTATAAACGTAAGTAGTCATGGCCCCGAAGGACTGGCGATCTGGCATGCCATTTAGATTGATTTTGAATTTATTGGCAAACTGCTGCCAGTCCGAGATATAGAGGCTCTCATCTAAGATAGACGATTTATCTTGCATCGTTTCGAAGAATTGAAAATGGAACGGTACACTAGACGCCATTTTGGAATATTTACGCGCCCGCCGTTCGTATATTTATATTATATATGGGTAGAATTTGTTATAAATGGATATATATACTAAATAACTTACCACTTATGATTAATGCGTTGAAAAGTACTAGCAGAAACGTACCTGAAAGGAAAAAAATACATTAAATCTCCATTATAATAAAAATAATGTTTCACGGAACTTATGAAAAACTAGCTGGACCCGCGGTTTCTCCCGCGTTCCCGGAATAAAATGTAGTCTAAGTCCTTCTCCATACCATAGGCTATATGTGTGCCAAATTTCGTCATGATCGTTTGAGTATTTAATGCGTGAAAGCGTAACAAACAAACACATTCGAATTAAGAATATTAGTAAGGATGACAATAATATTATTCGGCAAAATATCCGAATAAGAAAACAGGCTCCTATATAAGTTTGGGGGGAATTGAATCCCTCTCGAATCGTACCTCATAATTGCTTCATAATTCTTTGGTACCGAGATATTTACGATAAATATCAGCTGACCGAACCGAACAGCCTTGATTTGTGCCGATCAGATGAAATTGCGTCAGTAAAAATAAATTCGTATTTAAAAGTGTAATGGAGGATGCAAAAATGTTATGTCGGGGATTAATTTGTTATTGCTATTTATTTTATCGTTCCCACAATCACAGTTAATGGCTGTGAATAGTCCAATCAGGAATTAAGTTAACATGTTAATAACTGTGGAAAGTTAGAGTTATTCTTAAGTTTTCGCGAACTAAATTCATTCACATATTTTGACTAACCTCAACGTTTCAATCTAAGGAATTTATTAGTTGATGCACTTAAAATCGGCCAATAAAAACTCCTCATGAGCCACGGTGAAATAATATTTAATAGTTTTCATAAACTAGGACTACATCATACGTACTAAGTAAATATAAAACGCAATCTATGCAGAAACGCACCAAATTGTTGGTCAAATATTTATACTGTATACCTACAAATATAATATAGGATTCATCTCAAACGGGATGCGGGCGCGGTTGGCAAGTCTCGTCTGTAGGACATAGATTTGATGAAATGGATTTCAGCTTAATGCGATTAAACATTTCAGTCTGTCTGAGAGTTTGATTACGTTATTCAATCTATCTGATGAATAAAAGCTGCTAGGATTTGATTCTGGTTAACATGAAATACTCCTCAAAGTCGATATTCGGGTTGGGGAATTGCATTTCACGTATTTTTTTAGGAATTTAATGTCAGCAGCCCGGGGTATAAATATACTATTTTTCAATTATTTATAAAAATGATTTAAAATTATTTTCTTTACATTTTTATTCTTTGATATCAACATTATAGAAAAACTGTTTTACAAAAAACTTAAACCGACTTCAAAGTACACTAAAAAGTAACCAAATCCTAACCTGCTGACAAAGGACCCAAACGGGAAGTGTACCGTTCCAAACAAAAAAAATATTTCCAAATAAGTTATTAAATGACGCAGTTCTGAGGTAACAAACATAAAAAAACATACAACCGAATTGAGAACCTCCTCCTTTTTTGAAGTCAGTTAACTAGAAATAGTTCTTACAAAAGTAACTATCTGAAATATTTTTACAAAATCGGGTTAAGTTTATATATTTTAATCTTTTTAGTTGATTTAAAATCAACATTACTATTCCACCGCATTTCAACTAAACAAATCTGTTAGCGAGCATCCAATAGTAAACTCTGTATAAATGACTTCAGCGTGGATACAAAACGATTTTCCATCTCAACGACTCGACTATCCAAACTGCGTTTCGCGAAAGGCACATTTGAAAGTGTCCTGAACTCATAGAGTTCGAAACTGTTTCAGTGCTTTTTCAACAGAACGGTGCATTTTTCTATTCTCGAGAGAAAGACACGTTAGTATTGCCAAATGCAGAGAAACACGATTTGCAGTTCCTTGCAAGTTTTTGGCTCTACAATCTTTACAAGGAGTGGTGTTTGCATTGTCGTTATACAGAATATGGTTTTGTATTCCTGCCATATTTATAGGACCAATAGTAAATGAGTTATTGATTGGCTTAGTGATCTAGATTACGCTGCAACAGAAGACATTTTTATTAGGCTACAATAAAAATAAAAATGAACACACACTCACACCCCACAAACACACTCACACCTCACAAACACACATGCACACACCCCACACACAAACATACCCAACACAAATATGCACGCACACACACACATATACACAAACACACATTAATGACTAATTATCCTTTTATTTAATTATCTTGTAATTACTATTCTTTGTGTTTTATAAATTTTTCAATCAATTGTTCATATATATTAAAATTATTAGCTTTAGGGGGTAAGACACTGTCGCCTGTAACACAGTTATTATATAACTAGCACAGACGACAGGGCTTCATGTATTATTATAATATATTATTATTATTATTTATTTAATTATTATAACATAGCTGAGCTTGATAAGTAAACGATTATTGATGATTCGTCAAATCAGAATAAGACTGCACAACTGCACAGAATAGGTATGCGATCCGGGGGCGAGGAGAGAAACCGGGCCGCTGCGCAGCGGTCACCGGGATTTTTATTTTTACAAAACATGTAATTTTACAAGCATGAATCGAATAGTGTTTTTACCAGGTAAATATCAACCTCCTTAAATATGGCGCAAATGCAGATCCACACCCGTATGTCCACATTTTTATTTGATTTCTAACAAACGTATAAAAAAACCATGATAGTGTTTAGTGGTCCGTACCAAAAGGGTGGCAACGGGATTGGGATTAAGTCTGTGCTGTCCGTGAGTGAGTTGTAATCTCATGAACCGTCAAAGGCATACGAGTTGAAATTTTCACAGAAGGTGTACTTCTATGTATTCTTTGACGGGCCAGTTGGCATACGCGCCGCAGGTCGTGGATTCGATTCCCACACAGGACATGCATTTGTGTGCATTAACATGTCTGTATGTCCTGAGTCTGGGTGTAATTATGTATATTAAGTATTTATTTACAAACAAAAAGTAGTATATGTATTATATCAGTTAGGTTTCCATAGTACAAGCTCTGCTTAGTTTGGGATCAGATGACCGTGTGTGAATGTCCCAGAATATTTATTTATTTATGTATTTTATCTGAGTTGTTTGCTGGATTCTTCTCAGTTTAAGTTTATTCCGAACCGATGGTACATTCTATATGCACCAACTTAACGTTCATTCGTTCACACGTCTTTACGGAACCGTACTACGTGTGCGATTCCGACTCGCACTTGACCGAATTATATTGTTTTAAATGCTGATGAACGGACTGACAGACACCATCTGATTTTATAGATTAGTAATCTAATTTGATTTTACTATACAATTTCATCTAGCGTCCCGCTGTTTCACTTGCGCTAGTATAATGTTACAAATATAAATGTATTTACTTGTTACGATAAAATTATGCGATAATAAACGAGCTTGTTAACGCAAATATATTTTTTAAAGATTAGAGCAGCGACAGGCATAAAGGTTATACCTATATACGAGATGCAATACACAAAACCAATTAAAACTCAATATTGTTTACCTTGTTCTTTATACAGACATATAAACCTACAAAAAATACATAATACAATAGTTTCTGCAGCGTGGGTCACACCGCGAGCGGTCTGGAGTTCCATATAAATCAGACTAACAAAGCGAATATACTCGTACGTATCTCGAGAGTTTCATTTTCTCTTTGAAAGAACGCATAACTCTTGACCGTTGACTGTGGGACCAATGCCTACAATTTCAAAATTTATTTAGGCATATAATAAACCATATTATATATTTTCTATGTTATATATTATAATATAGAAAAACCCTTAAAAATCAGAAAAACATCCACCAATTTCTTTGCAAAACACGACATACATTTTACGAGTTCTTACTACATGATAAAAGGCTCTTTTTACATGTTACCTATATAAGAGCTCTTCCAGCCGGTCAATTACAGTTTATTGACAGGAAACGTTGAATACTGCATGTAATGAAGCCACCCCGGGGTGGGTGGGACCCCGGGGCGTCTGCTCTTGACGTTTCCTCGTAATATTAATAGCAACTATTTCACAAAGACGTTCCTGTTCAAATGATATACCTATACCTAATTGTAGTCTATGCTAGGTTTGATCGGTGTGTGATTAAATTTGTGTTACTGGAAGCCAAGGTGACGTTGTAGCACTTCGTAGCGGCATATTGTGGCTTTGTTGTACGGTCAGCAACATAAGTAGCTGAACAGATCCAAATCGCCTGTACTATAAAACTATCAACTATGAAGAAATGTATAGTGTGTAGGTTTTTCTAGAAACACATTTACAAAATACTTTATTTGGCCATGTTTTTAACCGACTTCAAAAAAGGAAGAGGTTCTCAATTCGGTTGTATTTTTTTTATGTTTGTTACCTCATAACTCTGTCATTTTTTAACTTATTTTATTTACAACAAATATGTACAAAAATACAATCTATATATAGAAAATTTCCTCAAGCCTGCCGCTGCTTCCAGTTAACGGCAGGGTTCCCAGAAGGCTGGCAGCGTTTCCTCTTTGGATAGCCAAGCTGACGCGTTGGCGGAAAAAGCTCCCAGCCCGCTGGTCTCCGGAAGTCTCGATCAATTTTGATGACGACGACCGATTTGGAAAATTCTTTTTATTTGAAAGCGTACACTTCTCGTTCGGTCCCATCATCGGCATCGGGTTCTCATCAGATCAGGATTTGATTACTTCTTAGTTTACTTTGAAGTCGGTTTAAGTTTTTTGTAAAACAGTTCAATTATGTTAATTTAGATCAGTTCAGCTACTTATGTTTCTGACTGTACCTACTTAGTACGTCCTTCCTTACTGGATGGTTATACAGAGTACCTGTATGCAAAATTACAAGGTTGTAGACCCTGCTTTTGAGCTTTACCTCTGTCAGTCAGTGTCTCCTGGTAAATACATAATGAATTTTTCAAGTGGGCATGGATGGCCACATCCTTAAGTATAAGGGAAAAGAAAAGTTTTTATCCAAAATGCCAGGAGCCAATTTTGATAAAAACTTGAATTTACAAAAATAATGTGATGTATGTGATTTATAATGTGTATTTTTCAAAACCAATGCGTTCCAGACCCGTGTCGAAACATCAATATTTTGAAAAACAAAGTATACAGAGTTAGTTTTATCAAAATCGACCTTGAGACTCCTTTGAGCATTTTTCGCTATCCGTTAGGATTAGGTCATCCATCCTTGTCGACTTGAAAACATCATCCTGTATAGATAGATGAAATTATAGATATTCGAAAGAATATCTATCGAATTTATATGTGAGGTGTAGGTTTAGGTTTAAATGGCACATAATATTTTTCCCTCGGGATGACGAGTACCACTAAGCGGAAGCAAGATATTATATGCTAACCACAAAGATCGACTGTGATACTAACCTACTAATATACCTTATATGTGGGAAACTAAGTACCCTCGGGTACGCAAGTTTTCACTTTCGCCTCGTGGTTTCCCACGAGGCGAAAACCTGTCAAAAAATAAATAATGCTTTTTGAAACATTACAAATTTACAAATTCGAATAAAATTTACACTTATGAAGAATATTTCCACCACTGTGCTATTTATAAGAGCACAAAGTACAAAAGTACAAGTATAGTACAAATAGTACAATACAGAGTGAGCGCAGATAAGCTCGCCTCGTGTCGATGGCACCGCATTCAATTGAGAATGCAATGAAAGGTGTTTGCCAATATTATTGTACGCCATCGATTGTGTGCCACAGATATCGATGGAAATATTCTAGTTACGTTCTTGGTGCTTTTAAAAGGTTTACGGTATTGACGTTTCTTATTTACTTCACGGAAATAATCGTTTTTAAAATAAAAGTTATGACGATCACAACACAAAACAAGTTCTTTGTTAAAAATTTAATTTTTAATACAAGCTTTTTTTGAGAGACTGTACTTTTTGTTGACTATACTTGCAACAAAGTACTCATCAAGACGAATCAAAAAAAAATTAAATTCAAAAATTCAAAATGATTTATTCAAATAGACCTTCGCAGGCACTTATGAAAAGTCTGACTCTAATACTCTAATACCGGTTCGGAAGGTTGCATTTGCTGAGAAGAGCCGGCAATAAACTCAGCAATTACTCTTTTCAAAACAAGCTTAGATTCATTACATAATAGGTATTTACATTCTAATCGCACTGACAACAATTGCGTATCCCGGCGCGGCGGCAAAACTACAAAGTAGACTGAATCTATATTTAATAAGTAAATAAATAAATGGCAAACTTAAGTAGACCAAACCTCACAAGCAGCACCTGTTCACAATTATGACGCGTGTGGCAGCCATCGCTCTCCTCGCCATATTGGAGGGAAGTGAGCGACCCGTCACACGACGCCGCCGCAAGCAAAGGCCTTAAAGTGAGCATGACTTATTTAAGTCTGCCTTAGAAATAAAAAATAAACTAAAGGGAAACTACTAAAAACGCAATTTGTTATCACTGTGACTATTGACAAGTTTATACTAAATATCATTTAGGTATATAGAAAATATATTAAGTAGACAGACATAAACGAGCCCAAACTCGATGGGGTTATGTGGTTTTATTACGGAGTTCCTATGGCCACCTTCCAGCTCCATCATCAGATCAGCCCCACGTCATCATAATATTGAATTGTTACGCGATTTGCATATTCGTGCAAAATTTCAGCTCAATCGGAAACCGGAAAGTGGGTCAAATTTAACTTGCAAAATTCCATTACAGGCAACGGGACAGGTGAAACTAAAAAGTTTGTAAAATGCACATTATTCCAGAGTGTAAGTGTAATAGGCCACATTTCATGTTCAGATCCCGGGTGAAGCCGTGGGGATAGCTCGTATTATATAAAGAACGACAACCAAACATCAGCTAAAAGCAAACGGGAAAATGTGCATGCATGCTGATGCATTTTTCCACGATAAAATTATTTTATTCAAATAAAATTGAAGCGAGGAGTTCTTCGCTTTTGTTGCTCATTATTTTGTGCATACAAAGCACTTTTTAGAAGCGATGTTTTAGAAGTTTAGAAGCAGAACCTTACAATCTTTGTAAAGGTTGACAGCTTACTTATCAGCTTCCTGACTTTATTCGCTCAAAGGGCAGCTTGACTGGAGAAGTATCTCATACAGAATACCGCAGCCAAATAACTTTATGTTTTGTTCCTGCACGTGAGCAAGGTTGCCAGTGCTCATTGGAGAGGGGGGAAGGGTTGGTAACGCGTGAGCGATGCCACGTGTGTTGTAGACGTCCATACGCCGCTTAAAGGTGGGACGTAGGCTTGTTTAACACGAGTCGTATAAAAAATAAATAAAGACGTAAACTCGTGTCCAACCAGCCCCTTTCAGTACATTAACAGGACATCTATATAACCACCCCATTAACACTGTATAAAACGGCTACCCTTAAACACATTGCAACTATTACCCCATCAAGACATTCTCCAAATGCCTTATCTATCCCGAAAACGTTTGCCTCAACGTAATGACGTCATTTAGATCTAGACATTTGGGGTTCGTTTGACCACCACTAAAACCTTTGGGTAGAGATTTATCTTCGTTATAATAACTCCTGGTAACGAAGCTTTATCACGTAAGATAACGACTATGAAATGTCATCGGTGGGTTAGACACTCTATTATAAAATAGTTTCAACTCTGCGGTTGAGAGATTTATTATGTTTTTCGGTATGAAAAATATTTTATGTTTTTATCTAGGTTATGATTTATATGCGATTTTTATTCTTTGTACAGACATTGTGGAATGATGTAAACGTTTTTTTTTTATACTACTTAGGTAGCAAACAAGCATACAGCCCGCCTGATGGTAAGCGGTTACCGCAGCCTATGGACGCTTGCATCACCAGGGGTGTTACTCGCGCGTTACCGACCCTGCAGAAATCTCTTCACACCCTCTTTGAAGAACCTCATGCTGTACTCCATTGGGAAAACCACGGCAGGGAGCTCATCCACATAATCATTCACGTTTTTTATAAAATAGGTACTTTTTTTTTATACCACATAGATAAAAATATTACTACAATTAGAAAGATTGCAACTATTTTATTATGATTTTAATGTTGTCAGTCTCAATTGTAAATATTTTAATATGAATAAAATAATATAATAATTAAAAAAAATAACAAAATGTTGCTGAAAACGGTTTCTTCAAAGTAACCATAACCTTTAGTAATTTATTCCAAATTATAGAAACGGCAAAGCTAACCTACATATCGTACCTTACATTACGTCATCTTATATCACAAATCCGCTTCTGGAAAATCTAATTTAATTCGAGGACCATAATATATGAAGTTACCAGCGCAATAACTACGCATTTGTAGTTCCATTGAGCTCAAAGCCAAGCAATTCCGCAGACGTCAGGGCATCTGGTCTATCTATTCATTGCTAGCGCTCTGTGACTCTGTGGTATACATAAATACGTGCGTTTATTTTTGAAATGATCGAGTAGATGGTATTTTAAAGATAATTTTGAGAGGGATTTCAAATGCATTTTATTCTTATATTTATTAATGCAAAATTAGGGTTTATATACGTTTTAGGGTTCCGTACCTCAAAACAATGAAACGGAACCCTTATAGGATAACTTTCTTTCTCCCTTTTTCTCAGGAAGGCATGGAGGTATCAAGCTGATATTAATATTAAATAGGTACTTAGATCTATAATCCCTTGGAGCAATGTAAAAATCACACATCCAAGTCAACGCAATCAAAAGATACGGCCGTTTATGTCGCATATTTTGACGCTCGCGAGGAAATTCAAATTCTATAAGGTAGGTACTTACGCAACCATTGACCTAGCTAGAAACATGCAATTTGGCAAGAAGCAAGGACTTATAGCACAAATTAAGGCCGGGTCTAAGCTCAAATCTCAAAAATGGGTTTTTTTGAGAGTCGAGTATGACGTAACGCAATGAAATACCTAACACAAAAAAATACTGTGGATAGAAGAGGGTTTTGAGAAAAATGTTAACCGAATAGAATATTAAAAAATGCTTTGATATTCCCAATAAAAAAATCCTAAGTTACGTCTAAAAAAATCTTTCGCGTCGAAATTCTCCGTATTTTCAGCGATGACAACAATTTTATTTTTAAGAATATATAAGATACAGGATTATATTAGAATGTTAACCGGACACTTATTCAATTTAATGCGTATATTCTGTATAATCTAAAGAAAACCCGTAAATAACAGCCCATTTCATAGAGTCGACACATTTATGATTTACCATTTTCAACCCTATTCCAGTGAAGAACGAGTCCTGTCAAAATCGTAGTCAGTCCGCGCCTTAAGGGAAAAATCCGAAAATCATACTTTTTTTTGTTACATCATACGTTTATACGGAACCCTAGGTACGCGAGTCCGACTCGCACTTGGCCGGTTTTTGAAATTATTATACAAACGTGTGGTTGAATTTGTTGTGGTTTGAATAAATAAATAACATTTTGCTTTCCGCACTGCTACTCCATATATTCTTTAACAAATGTCACACTCCTAGGTGCGCACGATTTGCTTAAAACGGGATACACAGTTTCACGTATTAATATATACTAAGTGTAACGGAAAAGGTAAATAGGTACATCCGAAGGGGGTGAAGACAACATCAGCTAAAGACTATAAACAGTTTCACCTAAAAATAAATTACTCAAAAATTCAAATTTTGCATTCAAACTTGCTAAAACTAAACTCTAGCTAAAAATAAGTATCAAAATGTGCACATTAAAACTTCAGCACGAAGGCGGCGCTATCTGTACATAATTTCAATATTGAATTTTAACGATAATTATTGGCAATTCGGCTAATCAATTACAGCGCAGGTATTATCCCTTTTCGACGATGATACCTATTATGTGAAAAGTGGAATAACACATTAGTTATTTTGCTATTTAATTAACGCGCTTGAGTAAGCGGCGGAATCAAGGTCTTTTGACATAAGGAAATACGATTTTTATACTTTTCATAGACTAGAGTTTGACAACAATCTGTGGTCAATTATATGGCTGAGTATCTTATTACCTTAGGAGGTGGCTCTTTAGTGCGTAACGATGCAACCTCCAAATATGTAGTGTGAACCACATACTTGTTTATAGGAGATTATCTATGATTTTAATTTACCTGTGAGCCCAATTGCTGATCTCTTTCGCGATCTGTGCGCCTAGTATCAAAGAAGTCGTGTACATTCATGTACCCTTTCCGTTACACGTAAAATCTTGAATTTTATCAGTGTTTTACTATCATTAAATTACGAAGAATTAATCTCACTATGGTAAGTAATGATGTGGCCGAAGGTGGTAAGCACACAAAGCTTAGAAGAAACTGGCACTCAAGTGCAACTGTCAGAACAAACCGATAGGTGCTTGGCGACAGATTTTCAACTTGAGGATGGTAGCCAGCCAGGTGGGTACTACAAATTACCCTATCACCGTGCTATAGTTTCCTCACGATGTTTTCCTTCACCGAAAACTCAAGGTAATTGTAGGATTCGAACCCGGGACCTTCGTCTCGGTGTCCGACGTCACTACCACTATGCTGCGACGTGAGTGACCTATAAAACTTACGTCTTGATAAGTTTAGCTACCAGAACGAACTAATTTAAGTGTTTAGCAAAGGATTATGAACATAATCATTTAGGTGATTACTAAAAAAAACTACCGAAAATTGCTGCGGCTTCCAAAATCAAAAATATACATACCATACTAGAGGAATTAAAAAAAGTTTTTTTTTTATTATTGGGCTTGCGTTTGGCCACTGACCCACCCATAAGGCGCGATGACGAAGCCTAAGATGAAACACGCTTACCCAGAAGAAACCTATTCACTCTGGCCTTGAAAGTTCCTAGATTGTAAGGGCCATATGGATATGGATGGAGTATAGATAGAATATTCATGCTCTTTTATCATTTTAATCCATATTTACCTTTAGCTCAGAGTATATAAGGTCTTTCTAAAGTTATGGCGGATATTTTTAGGGTTGAATGTAAAGGTCATTAGTAATCAAAAAAACATATTAGAAAAATAAACCATACATTGAAAATACTACATTATTTATAAATTAATACTTGGTACCTACATAAAGTTCAATTTTTTTTTTTTTTTGAACCATCAAACGGATTATTTTTCTAATATGTTTTTTGATTACTAATGACCTTTACATTCATCCCTAAAAATATGCGCCATAACTTTAGAAAGACCTTATATAAATACTACGTCCTTTAGCTTCCCGATAACCGATGCGGTAATACCGGTACGCTTTACAATGGTAATTAGCATCGTTGTAAGCGAATGCGGCTGTGCGATTATTGAAATCTGTGGCTTTTATATCGCCCCGAATTTCCTGTGAGTATAAAATGTTTATTCGATTGTTTGATTTAAGGTGTGAGCTGTGAATATATTATAATAAAATATTTTTTATCATAGTCTTAAGCATCAATACAAGGCAGGCGTAGATGAATCATTTTTTTTTCACAATTTTATATCTGTCTCAAGTTTGCAACTTCTTTTTTATCCAAGGAAAACTAATGTTTCTTTTCTTTATTTCACAAGAAGGAATGTTTAAAGTTACAACACGTACCTACAGTATTTGACTCCAATAATCACAATGCGTTATTTCATCACATAGAGAGAGAAAGAAATGTAATTATATTTATTGAAACGACGACTATTTTACCATATTTTTTTACATTAAACTGAGTTGAAACAATTCACCATAAGTAAGCATCTATCTAAGTCTCAAGTTTCATCCAAATCCATTCAATAATAACGGCACAACGTCCTAACATCTACCCAATTTATGTAAAGTCTCACCGTTTCGAAAATTACCCTGCTTGACTCACAGCGTCATCAAACCATGTGGAAACCACTCCACTCTCAAAATATCATGCTTCTAGCCGCAGTCTCCCGTGAACGTCATCTTACTCGGCACCCTACAGCCTTAAATAGCCCATAAAATATATCGAAGGAAATATTAAGTGGTGACGTCATAAGTGGCACTTGGAACGGACTCGGTGTAAAAGTGCCCTTAATGAAAAAAATTATCTGCAAGAGAGCCACGGTAAGACCGTCGTAAAGTGGCTCTCTTCACTTTCAGGTAAATACTATCAATGTTGGTATTCCTTTGTTAGTTATAAAGGTGATGTTATGGGAGCTAAAAGTGCGTGTTGATATGTTATAGTTTTCAGACGGATTAAACAACATGGCAACATGAGGTCAAAGCCATGGGTTATTTATTGATTCTATGACTAATTTATGTAGATATTTTTACAAGGTCCGTACGACGTGCCATCAGAATTGTCGACGATCCCGAGCTCACAAGCGGTTTAGAGCCCCTCAATCTGAGGAGAGACTTTGTCTCCTTATGTGTATTCTACCGCTTGTACAACGGACAGTATTCTTTAGAATTGTTTAAGCTGATGCCCACGGCTACTTTCCACCATCACAACTCTCACCATCGACGGGGAGTCTATCCTCACACATTGAAACCAGAATTATTTCGTACTGTACGCGCGTGATACCTCTGGTGTTGCAAGCGTCCATAGGCTACGGTAACCACTTACCACCAGACGGGTCGTATGCTTGTATGCCACCTTAGTGGTATAAAAAAAGGTCCTCCATCATGTTTATGTCCTATAGTAGTACGATTATTTTAATTGTATATAGTGAATTCATCAAAAGTGCCGCAACTGCAGACTGCAATGAGGTGGTTTTTCATATTAGCTACTCCTGAAATAGGTAGGTTAACTGCCCATACCTTAATATAGTGCTAGATTTAAAAACAAGCTAGGATACATTTGAGATGAGATCTGAAACGAGGACATTTGTTGAACAAAGGCTACGGAAGTACTCGAGTCAATATTCCAACTAAGAATTTTTCATGAAATGGTGTCGAGTCAGTATAGTATCAGATCGTTCGAGTGCTTTAACTTCTCATACTAAATTTCAAGGTTTTATCGGTTGATTTTAACGGGCATGTTTAAAAAACTTTGTAGTATAATATTCATAAAGCGATGGCAACAAAACAGACAGCGCATAAAAGCAAGAATACCCAAAGTCTCAACAACCACAAATCTTAAAGTTAAACAAATGAACATAAAATTTGTTGTCCATCAAAATTCTCCCTGTTTTGTAACGCACTAGACGTTTCAACAGCGTTTCAGCAACTCATTTGCTATGCTGAAAACTTTAGCTGAAGCTCTACGGGGGCTCTAGCCGTCTGCGGTCCCGGATTTACTCTAAGACTTGCGTTCGCATGAATTTTTTATTCTCTACACGGCAGAATTGCTGAATTGAAGTACAGTTTAAATGTTGTGTCTGAAATGAACATTTATTTTATTTTCGCTTGGAGAGAAAACCTCGTGCGCTCTGAAGTTTTCTGTCAATGAGTTGTTTCATAAAAGGGTTTAGTTATGTTGTGAGTTATGAACTCGATGCTGTAATCTTATTGGTCTAGATCATAACTTATTACTTTTGCTAGTATTACGTGCCTTCATCATCATCATCATCATCAGCCTATAATGTCCCACTGCTGAGCACAGGCCTCCTTTCACAAATGAGGGTGAAAGGGAATGGGCAATACTCCACCACGCGTGCCCACTGTGGATCGGCCTTATTAGGGCCTATATTGAATAAACATTTTTTGAATTTTGAATGTATTGTTACTATTGTTTTTTGATCTGTTAATCTGTTAAGTGCTACACTTTTCAAATTAAACTGAATTACGCTTGACCACAATTTCACCACGGTGAAGAAATGATGATGTGATAGAAAGCGCTTAGCAGTCAAAGCCTACACGACCCAACTTTTAAGATTCCATTACAAGCAAAGTTGTTAAGGATTTCTATAAATTTTAACATGAAATACTTAAGCAACACATTTTCCTCTATAGAAATAAACAGAAAGTAAAATCCAACGGCGGCCTTACAAAATAATACAGTTTTCTAATAATCCCTAACAAGGCCCATTCTTACGGGATCTTAATTAAAACATAAACGACTCGCCGATGGGAAAATGTTTTTACGAGCCGCCGACTGCGGAATTAGAAACGTGAATTGCATTTTTTGTGAGTTGCCCGTATTTCGAGGAAACATGGATACAATGATGTGTCTATATTTAGTCGAATTGAGATATTTAAATAATAATGTATGGAAACAGATAGAACATCTAAAGGTGT
Source organism: Polyploca ridens (assembly GCA_951394255.1). Taxonomy (NCBI): domain Eukaryota; kingdom Metazoa; phylum Arthropoda; class Insecta; order Lepidoptera; family Drepanidae; genus Polyploca; species Polyploca ridens. The sequence continues at coordinate 1,052,153 of OX596247.1, read as the reverse complement.
ATATTAAAATCCTGTTCCTTTGAATTTTCGACCACAATGGTGCCGATTCTGTTGTAAATCGCACTAAACTAATTTTAGTCCCATCTTATCTCTTTTTTACAAACAGGATTAAAAAGGATAGAACATATTTTAAGGCGTAACCGCGATAGATGGCGACTAAAATTATATTGAAAACAAGCATTGGACTAATTTGACAGGACTAAATTTCTTACATCCTTTTCTTATGTTCTTTGTTAGAAAGAGACATAGTGACATTAAAATCAGTTTAGTTGTGAACAACAGAATCAGGGCCATTATCACTTAAAAAAAGCATAAAATCAGTCAATATTTAAATTGCTAACAGAACTAGTGTTTCCAGATCCTATCGTCTATGTTCGAGGTACATTCCCTATAGAGTGCTTTGTTCTGATCGATCGCGTAAATACAAACATACTGATGATTGCCGCACACCGAAGATGCCTGCCTATTCCCCTTGAATTAAGCGATGCGTGAATATATGATCACTACAAATGTTTGTGGCATGGCCCGAGTGGTCAACAAGGAGCCAAGTGGGTCAAAGTTGATTATGCCACTACTGCCGTACAGTAGTACCCAACTGATATGGCGCGTCGTGAATCTTCGTTCGCACCGAAAATAAAGTATGGCCCCGCAGATTAACGAAAGAATGCTTAAAACTTACAATCAACCTTAGATCACTACTATAAGGTTCATAATACACTGCAGCTGTTAGTTCCGTCTCATTCGCAAGTTACGCCCCTGCCGCGGCAGCTGCCGAACAATAGCGTTTCTCGCGCTTTGAAAATTTATCTTCTGCGCAGTACATCCGTAAGCCATATTAGTTGGGTACTACTGTACATAGAGACGTCAATTAATGCCCGGGTATTATAAACAAAAACGATTCTGAGTTTCTTTCCGGAGTCTTCTCAATTTAAGTGTATTCCAAACCGGTGGTAAATTCAATTGTATATGTACAACTTAACGTTCATAAGTGCCTGACTAGGGCCTAAACTGAATAAATGACTTTTTGATTTTGAATCGTTTTGCTTACCAATGGTAGGTTTTTTATTGGCAAACTGGGCATATAGATCATTTCGTAAGCTAATTTTCCCTGTGATAGCTACTTCCATATGGGAGGGTCTGCTATGCAAAGCTTTGAGGTCTTTGCTTCATTATTAGTAAAGATATAAGAGTCTTAATTTTAACCGATATTGGTCCGTAAATTATAGGAATCGGCCATAAGTGTAACAATTCGTTATCTCTAGACGTGTCCCTTTCTTTAGCTATTCAATATACTTTGTCATTAAATTCAAGTTGACGTCCGTGAGTTCGGTAGAAAGTGTTGGTTTTAGGATAATGTAATATCTCTATCACTCATAGAAAAAGATATACCTAGTAAGAGCATCGCCAAACTACACGAAACATGACTATTTAAAACAGGCCAACATTTTTAGGCTGCTGTACGTAACAGCTACGTTTTAAGCTCGCTTTACGTCATTCTGCTTGTCGAAGTTTTCCTTCACTGATAGCGCTTTAAAATCAATTATAGTAGTACCCAACTGATATGGCTTACCGATGTACCTGCGCAGAAGATACTTTTTGTATATTTTCAAAGCGCGGGAAACCCTATTGGTCGGCAGCTGCCGCCATGTTAGCGCGCGCCGTGTGGAGGGGCGTGACTTGCGAGTGAGACGGAACTAACAGCTGCAGTGTATTATGAACATTATAGTAGTGACCTAAGGTTATTTGTAAGTTTTAAGCATTCTTTCGTTAATCTTCGGGGCTATACTATCTTTCTGTGCGAACGAAGATTTACGACGCGCCATATCAGTTGGGTACTACTGTAATAGAGCCATTCTAATTTTCAATGTCACTCAACGTCCATTCTATCCAATTTCTTTGGTCCATCCAAAATAAACATTTGACATTTGTGTCAAAAAAACGTGGCAGAAAAATGGCAAAGAATAATGTGTAGGTTAAACCTCACTCGCTCCCCTGTCATCAAACCTAATGCACTTACTTTAGAATACACATTTTTCGCCGTGCCCAGTCCTTCAGCCCTAAACCGTTGTGATTTACCGATGAATTCTATTATTAGGTCTACGGTGAAAGTAAATATTTGCGACTCTATAGCACTTTTATAATATCTTTTGAAGGGAATCAATAATACACCCACAATAGTCCAAGATCCTAGAGCCGCCAGACCTTAGTTATTTTCTGATTGACAAAATGTGTAGAATTTGGTGTTAGTACGTACTTCAAACTGTCTAGCTTGGCCCGATGACCAATTTATAGGGGGAACACATGGAAAACATGATTAATTACATTACGTATTTTTTTTATTTTAAAAGCTGATTTTTGAGTATGTTTTACAAAATATAGTATCATATAACTTATCGAACCTGCTCACAAAATTTCACGACAATCGGTTGAGAAATGCGACCTGTAGAGGAAAACAGCCGGACAGATACACGAAAGAATTTTTATCCAAGCTGAAACGGAGACGTTTCGCTCGACAAATATTGTATAAATATCAACCCACAATCTCATAAAAAATGACAGTTTTGCAAGCGTCTACAGGTCCTAGGTTAAGACCTATCAAGTGGGCTACTAGGCTACGACTCGTAGCCTAGAAGCCCGCTTGGTAGGTATACTAGGCCACATATGAAGACCGTACGCTTGCTTGCCGAATTTTTTGAATAAAAATGAAACAAAATAACCTTTCAAACTCAAAATTAAACAAGTAACTAGCCGTTAAAATACCGCATCCTCATCTCACATAATAACAAACAACACCGCCATAATAAATCACAAAAACAATGGCGTAACATGGAATGTAATACATACATCCTCAAACAAACCACTAAATCATCATTATAAGCCATCACAAAAAGCTAGCCTACAAACGTAGAAAATAAAGCCGAGAGCGCACAAACAAATAAAAAAAGTTTCACCTTTCCAACGAATCAGCGGATGGTGGGGTTGCTTCAATATGGGGGCTTACTGCGAAATGAATTCCCTACACACAACTCACTCGCACCGACTGTGCGGTTGCTCGGACAAAGAGTATTTGTCCAGACTCGTCGGAGAGACATGATGTAGGTTGTGGGTCATTGTCTCACTGAGGCAGACGTTATTTACTGATTTCTTATTGTTCGCTGAATTAACCTTTTCGTGGATTGTCCCTAATGTACTCATGAATTAATAAAATACAAGACACGTATCAAGTTTTGAATGGGCTTGCGTTTGGCCACTAAACCGCCCATGAGGCGCGATGACGAAGCCTAAGATGAAACACGCTTACCCAGAAGAAACCTATGAACTCTGGCCTTGAAAGTACCTAGATTGTAGGCGTCAGGAAACACAGACGCCGGAAACAAGTTCCACTCCCTTGCTGTCCGCTTTATAAATGAGGATGCAAAACGCTGTATCCGTATTTTCGGTATGTCAACAACGTACGGGTGAAAATTTTCACGGCGTCTTGTGGTTCGGTGTAAAAATGGGGATGGTGGAATAAGGTTGAACAATTAAAGTATAACTGTTAACGACTGATTTCCAGTTAGAACATGGGCGAACTAAATTCCATTAATTTGTTGCATTCTACATGAATGTGAACAAAACTTTTAAACTAGCTTACTTACTTATTTTCTTTAGCCCAACCCAAAAATCGCAATATTTCATATCATATCTCACTCATAAGAACAAAAAGTAAATGTAGAATTTACTTTTTAATCTATGGCGAGTTAAAGCACTGTTCAGTTACGTTCTATGCATTGCACGGAGGCCCTGCTGTGACACAGTGACAGTTTGTTGCGGTTTTCATACAAAACACGACTTTATTGTTCAACAAAACGGTTTAGGGTGGATAAAAATGTTGAACCCTAGCTTTTATATACTAAAATTCGAATTAATCCTTTCTGAGACCGGCATGTGGTAGTTTCTGTGATGTTGGAAGATCAAAAGACCCATTGAATTGTGTACGATCGCCTTATAATGTAACGCTATTTTAGGGACACAGTGACATTAAAGGTAGCTGTGTAAAGGGAAGCGGAGGTACAGCAGCTCGTTCCGTTCCGCATTCACTCCGTTGACGACACATGTCCCTGATTTTTAATCGACTTCAAAAAAGGAGGAGGTTCTCAATTCGGTTGTATTTTTTTTGTTTGTTACCTCATAACTCCGTCATTTATTAACCGTTTTGGAAATTTCTTTTTTATTTGAAAGAGTTCACATCCCGTTTAGTCCCATTGTCATCAGATCAGGTTACTTCAGATTAAATTACTTCTTAGTGTACTTTGAAGTCGGTTTAAGTTTTTTGTAAAACAGTCCAATTATTTCTCGTAATATCTTGACTAACAGTTAACACAATAGTATTACTTCTTGTTACTATAAATTTGAACATATTTTAAAATTATGTTAACAATACAAGAATAAACTTACACATTACTTGCTCCTCAATAATATTAATTAATAAAGCTGGAATAACATTGAATGTTCGTTTCCCAACCGTCAATCGCCCCAATTAATCAGACAAAATATTACAATTGGAACTGAACAAAATAAACTGTTGCAACAAGGAGAAGTATCTCTCAAAACGGACAATAGAAACTTATATTTTACCAGACGACGTGGACCAGCCAGCTTGAACTCTGCACCTTTACGATGCATAAGAAAAAGCTGAGAGCTCAAGAGTCAGACTACGCTGGACGCTGTCAGAATCCAAGACAATGGGTACAAACATTAATAACTTTCTTTGTTCCCGTGTGCGTTGGTCCAAGTTTTGTAAAAAAATACGGGAAAAATTAAAAGAAATACAATTAAATACCTAGACCGCTTGGAGATAGACCTATTCTAGACTTCTCTATGTATATCACAGGAAAAATAACGATGGCAACCTGCTCCTTCATAGATTTTCAATCTTCTAACATCTATTTAGTGGGAAAATTCAATAAATCAGAGCCTCAAAGCACATAATATGTGTGGTGGCGTGCATTGATTTTCAGACTAGGTAGGCAGAAGAAATTATGGCCATACACGACTGAATATGCCTCTTAGATTGATCATGTTTTTGGCCAGATTCGTAAAATTGTTTAGTTCATCAGCGTATCCCGTATTATTCCACAGACATATCGTATTAGGAAACAAAATATAAGGATAACAGGATAATATCTTACTTCTTACTAATATTATAAACGTGAAAGTTTGTATGTTTGGATGTTTGTTACTATTTCACTTAAAAACTACTGAACGGATTTGGATGAAATTTGGCACACATATAGAATATGTTCTGTATTAACACATAGGATACTTTTTATGCCGGGAAAACATACGATCCGTCGGGAATGCGGGTGAAACCGCGCGGGATAGCTAGTGTGTCTAAGATTTTTACCTTTTTTTTGTCAAAGAATGTTTTGGTATTGGTGCCGATTCTGTTGTAAATAGCACTAAACTAATTTTAGTCACATCTCATCTCTTTCTTACGAACATTATTGAAAAAGGATAGAACATATTTTAAGTTGTCAAATTAATCTTTGCCGTCTTATTTTGCGTGTATTTAGGCGTAACCGCGATAGATGGCGACTAAATTTATATTGAAAACAAGCATTGGACTAATTTGACAGGAATAAATACCTTACATCCTTTTCTTATCTTCTTTGTTAGAAAGAGACATAGTGAGGGCCATTGTCCTACAGAATGAAACTATTTTAGTTGTTTGACAAAGGAAAACGCTTACAAGTACTGAGATATTATTTAGAAAATAGATGACAAATGAATATTTATTGAATTAACATAGCAATTGATGAAGCGTTATTGCCTGATTATGCATCATGATATATTATGTTTATCGATTTCTATTGGATGAAAGCCAATTCATAAAGGACTATGAAAAACAAACCCCAGTCTAATATTACTGGGTAGGGTTCCGTACCCAAAGAGTGTCAACGGGACCGCCGTCCGTCCGTCCATCTGTCTATACTAAACCGTAATAGTCTATAGACGCTATAAAAAAATACAAGTAACGTCTTAACGACTCACACTTGGCCGGGTTTTTTTACATTGACAGACTTAGAGTTATAATGTAGAAGTTTGATATCCTGACTGCCACGCGTGTTTATGCTGTTTGCTCAGAATCTACATATATGTAGTCAGGCCCCTCTTTCCCACTGGGCACTCTGGGCAAGTGCCCAGGGCCCCGAAATCGATGGGGGCCCCCTAATTCTATGTAATAACGTATTCATTGAATGTGATTGTAAAGAAATAAAACAGTTAGATAAATTTAGAATGGGCTAGATGACTAAAAAAAATCTATATAGTCCGTCTTTTAATTTTCTAAAAATATTACACATATTTTTTCTTTTCTCAATGAAACTATAAAATACGAAGGTATCGTGTGTTGAAGTTCAGCGTGTTAGAGTACACATTTTACCCTAAAGTGACGTCACGAGCCGAACTTTGACTCGCTTTATCTTTTTAATTTTTTGATGATTTGGTGAAGCAAAAATACGTGTCCAATATTTTTTGATAATCTAATTGACGGACCAATTATTATTATTATTATTTTTGTATACCACTTAGGTGGCAAACAAGCATATGGCCCGCCTGATGGTAAGCAGTTACCGTAGCCTATGGACGCCTGCAACACCAGGGGTATCACTCGCGCGTTGCCGACCCTAACTCGCGCGTTGCCGAACCTGTTTTTTTTTTTATTTTTACCTATGAATCATACCTATTGACGGAATCATAAGGGGCCCCATAAGGGGTCCTGTATGTAGTATCAGGTATCTAATTTGTATTATAGAGTCGCGATCATTAATTTGTTTAGGATCAGAAAACTGGTCACAGATCATGCAGTCCGCAGACTTCTAGAATATTTTATGACCTTTACATATTATCTAAATTATCAAGCTTAAATTTATGAAATATTTTACGGTTGTAGCGAAAGAAAACAAAACACGTTCATTTTTCATACAATTACTAAGCAGTTTTATATTTTTTGACAGTCAGGTGTACAGGCTACGAAAAGAGGTATAATTCAACTAGTACGAGGGTTCGCTGTCAACGCGAACTTGTGTGGGTCGGTGTACTCACTGTGTTTGTAAATATAATTATAAAGGGTTACTTTGAAGAGGAAAATTAAATAAACGCAGCGTCTGAACTAATACTTTGTGAGGACTTCAGTTTATGAGAAAGATGCCGATAAAATTTTAAAAATATGCGGAACTAACATTTTTCGTAACTCACGTATCAAGAATAGGTTATAAAGCATTACTCATTATTTTCTTTGATATAGAAAATCTACCAGATTATGAACGTACTGTTGGTAGTGGTTCAACAACTGACGCAAGTATCAACCAACTCAACGCGCGTAGCAGTAAATTAAGCTATCAGAATCTTGGCACATTTACATATGAAGCCAGCGGTAGTTTTGGCACCTTTTTAGCGCAAATATTAGCTCAGTATCTGTTCACGCTGTAGTAACATAATTTTGACAGCACTGAGCTTGTTAGGGAACTTTCTTGGCAAAGTAACTTAACTCGCATTATGAATGGAAATCTTCTTGTAAAGTCGGATGTTTGTTTCTCAATCACGGCTTAAAATTGCCATGTATACATTTTTTAAGAAAAATTAAATATAATTTTATTTAAGTCTGATTCAAAAAATACCTAATAACCACAAGTAGTCATCTTATAAGATTTATTTTAAATATTGGTCTAGAAGCTACGATAACCATTTACCATCAGCAGGCTTACGGTCGGCTTTTTTTTACCACTAAGGTGGCAAACAAGCATACGGCCCGCCTGATGGTAAGCAGTTACCGTAGCCTATGGACGCTTGCAAAAATGTAACCTTACTGAGTTGCACGTCGGTTCTTTCCAATTAAAGACCTAGTTCCGAACACTAAAAATGGCTTGATAGACTCTTATTCCAACCGTAAACCAACCAACGTATCCTATGCGTTGATCAACCTACTTACTCAGCATTTCAAGCGTCTTAATAAACCGCGCGTCTGTATACCAATGATTTCCAAAAAAATATGTTTTATTAATCTTAACGTTGCGGCCTCGTGGCAACTGATCCCCTTTTACTTATTCATGTAAACGCGTCGAGTAAGACACAAAAACGCCGTGAACGTTTTAAGAGTGCCCCCAGTCCCTACCAGACTCGAGCCGAGTTCGAAGTAAATTTGTAACGTCTTTATTGCCGGCGCTTATAAACATAATGTTATGGAATATTTCCCTTTTGAGAGTTAAGAAGTTAGTTTGATACTTTTTTCAGTAGGAGTTTATTCAAAATGTAGTATACGTGTGTGAATTTTTGGAGGTGTTTTTTTGTACGATTTGTTGGAAAGTACTCAAGTTGTCTTATTATAAAATAAGGCCATATATATATCCTTTTTCTGGACTTTTAATGGAGTCCTTTTTCGATTCCCTTTTTTTAAATTAGATGGGCTTGCGTTTGGCCACTGACTCGCCCATAAGGGACGATAACGAAGCCTAAGATGGAAAACGCTTACCCAGAAAAAACCTATTCACTCTGGCCTTGATAGTTCCTAGATTGTAAGAGTCAGGAAATGCCGGATGCAAGTTCCACTCCCTTGCTGTCCGCATTATAAATGAGGAAGCAAAACGCTGTGTCCGTATATTCGGTATGTCAACAACATACGGGTGAAAATTTTCCCGGCGTCTTGTGGTTCCTACCCTACCCTACGATCATCTGTGACTTGAATGGTGAATCGGTTGGCCTGTAGTCTTCCTTAACTGCAATATAGTCCTTCTTGACACGTCTGTGTTAACTAGCTCTAGAGCAAATCATCAATCTCCCTAGTACTTGTCCAATTTTCGTGTAACTCAATGCAATAATCGGGCAGTCAGGTTTCAATAGTTATTTTCAACGTAGATTTAAGCCTTTTTGAATAAGCCTATAAGCAATGTAAATTGTTTGTTTTATTTCACAACTACCAATGGTTGGAGCAAATCAAAATCATTCATTCAATTTAGGCCCCAATAAGGCACTTATGAACGATAACAATTGTTACTGGTTTTACAGTTTCTTAACTGCCCCAACAATTGTAACTGTCGTAAAACGAATTCTACTAGTTAAAGTAATATGTTAAAACTTTTAAATTTTGCTCGATATTGGGGAGTATTTTTTCAGCTATCTACATGCTAGATCCTAACGATGCATTAAGTACCATGTTAAGATCTATTTGAATCAAAATATTTGTAACGTACAACTATTTTCAATTCACCTCAGCAACAATTTTCGAAGTCTTACCATATAACTACAATATAAACTGGAACGTCCTCGTAGGCACTTTGAAAAACGTACAAACGTTATAACCAACGTTATTGGTGACCGTAAAGGATACGTTAACTAACGAGAGAACGTTAACGGCGGACTGTAACGTAACGGCTGTAGGGCGACCATGGGAGCAGTTCCAACGGACTGTTTATTGATTGCTAATTGCTTGGTATTGAGTAGGACTATGGATATTTAATTTTGGGTTAATCTATGTCTACTATTGATTAATTATACTTTAATAAGTAGCTATAGTAGTTGGCTCAGTAGCTTTGACCTACATAAGGACTCTCGCAGGGTCTAACTGGAAGGACTCTCACAATGATCTTTTTTACAAAGAAAACCGATTTCTGTTTGTTTTTGGAAGGAATCTAACTTTAACTGTTGATTTATTTTATTTACTGTCTTATCTCTTTCTTTACCTATTGAGAAAATAAAGATGGAGATACAAAAAAAAAACATTTCATTACAATTATCATTTCATTCAGCTTTGAGAATAACGATAATAATGAAATATCCGGGAGGATATATTAATATAATTTGTGATTATACAAAAGATGGATTATAGAAACAAAGTTTAATGAACCAGCAAGAAGCAGTGGGTAATACAGTCCACACAAATTAATACAGACTTAACTATAACATTAAATTAAAAGATGCATTTTAATATTCAAAGACTAAAACAGCCTGTAGAAATGACCTCAGAACTTTGATAATGAAATCATCCATACTAAGAAAGCTGAGAATCGTTGGCACTCTACGGGGGATCTCCGTCCATTATACGTCCATTTTTCGGTAACTGCTCGCATTTATGATGCAGCAAAATGTTTTTCACGTTCGCCCTCTTTAGTAAAACACTTTGTTTTCCACGTTATTTCTTTGCTAAAACGGTAGTACACACAAATCTTCTTTATGTTTTTACCTTCTCTGAACTATGAGCGGCCATTACGTAGTATAATCTAGATTTAGATTCTCTGAAGGCATTAAGCTTTAATTTAAGTACAACGTACTAAATGTACCATTTGGTCCTGAGCTGATCTATACTATAATACTGTATAATAATATTTTAATATTATCTTTATATATAAAATTCTTCTGCACGTGTGTATGTATCTGATCGGCTGGACCGATTTGAATGAATTTTTTTGTATGCGTTTGGGTGGCGCCCTGGATGGTTTAGATTTACAAATAGGGGAGGGTAGGGTAAGGTAGGGTAGCACCACGCGAACGAATTTGCGCCGGGCAGCTAGTATATTATAATATAATAAACTGGAAGACTTTTATTGTTTGTTTAAACGGACTAATCTCTAGATCTACCAGACGGGTTCTAAAAATTAGTTCTCTAATAGGAATCTACAATATCACCGAGTATTATTTAGCTTTTTATCCTGGGAACGCGGGTGAAACCGCAGGGGACAGCTAGTCCTCTATAAAGTAAAAAAATCGTAAAAAATGAGTATACAGTTTGACTAACGGACTTACTAACACATATATAATTAGCAGGTATGTATATATAGATAATGCACCTGCAACAGGTGTCTATCAATATGGCCGTCTGTAACCAGATATAACTACTATCCCCTTACAGTTACTGTAATTAATGGTTGGAAATTTGTCGGTTAGAGCTTATATAGTTAAATGTAAATACATGATTGTTAGCAACTATGCGCTGCCTTTAAGTTAGTCGGCTGAACTCGGGTGTCGTCTCTCAGCGAGTGGCAACATTGACGGGTAGCTGTATTGGAGCAGGGACAAGCCGCGAGCCGACACTTTTGCTCCAGCGATCGAGGGCGCTTCATGTTGTGCTAATTAACTTTTTTTTTATACTACTTAGGTAGCAAACAAGCATACGGCCTACCTTATGGTAAGCGGGTACCGTAACCTATGGACGCTTGCAACACCAGTGGTATCACTCGCGCGTTACCGACCCTGCAGAAATCTCACACCCTTTACCTAAACAAGTTACGAAAAATGACACCACCACATTATCATTCATTTTTGTGTAAAAACAAGAGCCTTTCCATCTAAAAAACAATATAAAAAATACCTAAACATTTTCAGACACGTAAAGCACATAACTTAATCAAGTAACCGACAATAAAGTTATAACCCTAGTTGGGAAAGAATAAGTCATCACGTGACCCCGACAACTTGGTGAGAAAAAATACTCTACGCGTAAATTCTTCCACCTTATAAACTTGTTTCCTCTAAATGAACTACCTTAATAAGCTGCCGTAACTTTGCATCAAACACCGCATGTTGCATCCTCCGTTACTTAGAACTGTAGCACACGGACGCACAATTTATACAAGCGTAACCGCACGTACGTAATTACCTACCCTTATGCTTTTAAAGAATCTCACTTTTATTAAAACTAAAATATTTTTTTTTTTACTGTTTATAGGCCTGTGTTTGACTGCAATCTCACCATGGTAAGTGATGATGCGGCCGTAGGTGGTAAGCACACAAAGCCTAGAAGAAGCTGGCTCTCAAGTGCAGCTGTCGGAACACACCGAATGGTGCTTGGCGACAGATTTTCAACTTGAGGGTGGTAGCCAGCCAGGCGGGTACTACAAAGTACCCTACCACCGTGCTATGGTTTCCTCACGATGTTTTCCTTCACCACTTCACTGTTTTAATATACTGATTCACACGTTTCGCTCGCACTTTGTCATCAAAATTGATCGAGGCCTTCAAAGACCAGCGGGCGGGATGCTTTTCCGCCAACGCGTCAGCTTGGCTATCCAAAGAGGAAACGCTGCCAGCCTTCTGAGAACCTTGCCGTTAATCGGAAGCAGCGGTAGACTTGAGGAAATTTTCTATATATGGATTGTAATTTGTACATATTAAGTAGTTACACCACAGAAAATTACATATAGGTATAATGTGAACGGTTATTGAAAAAATACTAAACATTGTCTTACGTTGTCAATCAATGTGATATTATTTACATGAATTTTAAGCTTTGCTTTTAAGTAAGGCAATTAATGTATTTTGAAACAAACAGCTCTGTTCTGAAATATTAAGGTTCTTTAATTGAGGACTTCAAACTAAATGTCGTGAACTCAGTAGTTCCCATCTTGATGGAGTAGAGTCATCACGGATAAATGCTTATAATATTACAACCCCTTAATTTTAGGGATCTCAAACTGGAAGATAAATAGTTTGCGCTTAATACAACAGCGTGTTAATCAATCAACAGATAGCCGCGGAGCCGCAGAGACTATCGCGGCATCTGTGTTTTAAAGCAGCTAAATAGAGTTTTCACAGTTCGCATAGCAGAAATTGAAAAGTTCGGTCGGGGCAAAACTCCAGGAACATTATTAAAAGTTTGACAAGTTACCTCCGACAATGAACCCGGCACTACACCGATAAGCCTCGCCCGAATTATTTGATAATCCCACAGATATCACACGTATTTGGGGAATTCATATTATATAAAAAAAAAAAAAAAAAAAAAAAAAAAAAACTATTGTGCTGTGCGATAAAAATAAACGATTTAAAATAGGAAACTGTGTAGTTCTGCGTGTATTGTGTAACTTAATTGAGCTATATTATAGCAATGTCTAAAATACCACGGACTCCAACCAAAATCCAGGAACAAGGAGACGGTCATTCTTCTGATCGGGCTACATTGGACACAAAGGGGAAACAAAGGTCCATGTCAAAAAAACTGTTGAAGAAGAAACGCAATGAAGAATCAGATAGTGATTCTTCTATTTCACAAGAACCAAGACGTCACAAAACTACATGCTGTTCTTCTGATAGCCTGCATGAAATTCTTAAAGCTGTTCGTAAGGAGGTAAATGACATGAACTCCCTCCTAAGTTCCATGAAAGAGGAACAAGATTCACGTTTTTTACTTCTACAAAAAGATGTAGTGGATATAAAAACACAAATGGGTGAAATAAAGAAAACAAATATTGAGCTAGAGAGAGCTATGAATTATCTGGGATCCCAGTATGACGATTTAGCTAAGTTCAAACAAGAAACCATTGACACCAACAAAAAAATGGAAAACAGGTACAAAGACTTAATACAGAGAAACGTCAATTTGGATAAATGCAACAAGGCACTAGAGGAGCGAATTGGATATTTAGAGCAAAAAGAACTTGATAAAAACTTGGAAATTATTAATGTTAAGGTGCAGATGGGAGAAAAAACGATGGATGTAGCTAAAAAATGTGCTGAAATACTGAATCTAGATAAAAACCAAATAGAAAATGCATGGAGAGTAGGAAGTGAAAAAAAGGAGGTACGCCCGATAATTGTAACGCTGCGTACTAAAGAAGCTCGAGCAGAGTGGATTAAAAACCGCAAAACACCGATTACTAATCATATGCTTCACGACAATAAAGATACTACACGTATTTACATTAATGAACAATTAACTAGGCAAAATCGACAGTTATTTTGGGCTACAAAGACACAACTAAAGGAAACTTACAAATACATTTGGATCCAAAATGCAAAAATATTAATAAAAAAAGATGATCACGATAAGATATACCACTATTCGCTACGAAAGTGATATCGAAACATACTTGCAAACCGATAACCAATAAATAGATATATTTTATGTAAATTATTTGGCAGTTATACATGTATCAATGGCGCCTAATTTTGTTCAACAGCTACAGCATGATATCGACTATACAAAATTTACGGATATTACGGAATGGTACAAATATATACAATGTAACGACGAAAATAAACTAAATATCATTCATATAAACATATGTTCCTTGAGGAAACATTTCAATGAGTTAACTGTTCTATTGGACAAGGTTTTACCGAGGTTGGATGTAATTTGCCTAACAGAAATTAATATAAAACAGGACGAGGTATGTCTTTATACTATAAACGGATTCGATATGTTCTCACAAACAAGGGAACGTAACCGAGGCGGAGGTATTTTAATTTATGTGAAAAATGGCATTCCATATAGCCCACAACAGTACCGGAATACATCTACATGTGAGTTGATGCTAGGCCACCTCGGAAAACATACATATAATGTCAACTTACTAGTTATCTATAGACCGCCGCACCAAAACAAACGTAGTTTTATCCAAGAAACCAAAAGTATTATACAAACACTACCTATAAACACTGATGTCATATTAATGGGAGACTGTAACATTAATATATTAATCAACGAGTTAGATTCTACGGCAAACAATTATATGAATACACTAGCTGATTTAGGGCTCCAGTGCGGCATACAGGACATAACGCGAGAGGCGGTCAGAGGTCAGCGACGCACCACGTCCTGCATTGATCACGTGTTTATGCGAACTGCCAGCGGTGGGGCTCGCGACGTCTGCGCTTACACACTCACCACCCAGGTAGCCGATCATTATCTAACGGGACTCTCAGCTGTTATTGATAAACACATAGAACGCGTTCACCTTTGTAAAACTTCGTACAATAATAGAATGGTAAGAAAAAAACTGCATAGTACGGATTGGTCAAGCTTATTATGTATAAACGATCCAATTGAGTTGTATAATAAAATTTCTGCAATTTTTAGTGATATTTACGAAACTTCTAAATCGGTATATGTAAATAAACGCGAATCAAATAGTTGGGTTAATGAAAGACTACGAATATTGTTAGAGGAAAAAGATAGCCTTTTTAAACAATGGAAAAACAATCCAAAAAACTCTCAATTAAGATTGCAGTATACTAGATGTAGAAATAAAACTAATAAACTTGTAACTATGGCCAGAAATGAGCACAGACGCCACACATTACAAAATTGTAAAGGGGATATGAGAAAAATATGGGCTAATATTAATAGCTGGCTAGGGAGGAATAATTTGGGAGTAGATTCAGTAATAGAAAAATATATGCTAAAAAAAGAGCCATTGCAAAGGGTTTGTGATAATTTCTGTGAAACATTTACAAAAGAAATAGATACAATTAAGCATAAATGTAATTATAATTTTTTAGATAGGGATAGTTATGTGAACGTTTGCAATATGAGTTTTAGATTTAGAAAAGTGACACCGAGAGATGTAATTAATGTTATAAATCAATTAGACTGCAACAAGTCGCCGGGGTCTGATGGTATACGAATGAAAGATATTAAAGAAGTTAAGGAGGAAATCGGTCCATTGATATCCTATTTCATTAATATGTGTGTAGAGAAAGGATACTACCCTGATGAACTTAAAAAATCGATAATTAGACCAATATACAAACAAGGTTCTCACTTGGACTATACTAACTATAGGCCCATAGCAATACTTAATACGATTAATAAAATAGTTGAAAAAACTATAGTTAAGCAGATCACATACTTTTTAGAGAAAAATAATGTTCTAAACGATGTCCAGTATGGATTTCGGCCAAATAGAAGTACTGCAACAGCATTACAAAATTTACAGATGAAGTTAACAACTGTTTAAATGAACAAAAATTAGTTATGACTATATTTATAGACTTCAAAAAAGCATTTGATACTTTAGACCACGACGGCTTGTTGCAGGCTATGAATGAGTGTGGAATAAGGGGAGCAATTAGTGTATGGTTTAGCAAATACTTAAAAAATAGGTCTCTCAAAGTTGTTGTTAATGGTACGGAAAGCACACAGGGTGAAGTTAAATATGGAGTTCCAACTGGCTCTGTGTATGGGCCAATAGGCTACATAATGCATGTCAACAGTATATCCAATGTATTGTCAAAATGTAAAGCATATATGTACGCTGATGACACTTGCCTAGTTTACAGCCATAATGACCCAGACTCCATACGTGAAGCTATGCAGTTTGATTTTGACAGAGTGATTCAGTGGGCGCATGATAACGGTATCATAATAAATATTAGCAAAACAAAATGCATGCTTATTAACTCACCGTACCATAAACATAGAAATGTATCAATCAACATTAAGGGACACACATACGAATGTTTACATAAAAAAAAGGAAAATTGTCAATGTGAATACCTAGAAAATGTAAAATCATACAAATATTTAGGGTTAACGATAGATAGCACATTTTCATGGAATATGCATATCAATAATGTTTGTAATAAACTTCGTTCCATATTAGGTAAATTAAAATCACTTAAATACATAGTCAGTAAAAAAATTATGTACACTTTGTATTATGCGCTAGCTGATGCCACTATAGAGTACGGATTGGGAGGTTATGGTCTTACGTTCAATACACATATAAATAGAATTAAAGCTTTACAGATCAGATTACTTAAATTACTCATTAATAATAAAACTAAAATAGAACTGAACAAAGATTATGAAAAACTGTTTAAAATTTGTAAAATATTACCGGTGGATAAAAAAATTAAATTACATATTATAGTAGAACAATATAATAATCCAGAACATAAAATAGAACGTGAACATAAATACCCAACTCGCTTATCTAGAAAAAGAAAACTAAAAGTACCCAAAATTAAAAATTATTATGGTAAACGAACTAGGAAATTTATAGTACCGACACTAGTAAACGAACTGGCACCGGATTTAATTAAGGATATACAATCTAGAAATCAACTTAAAAAAATTCTTAAGAAGCATTTTTTGTCATTGTGTCCATAACCCATTGTATGTATTGTATATTTATATATATACCATAATATTTATTGAGTTTATTCATTATTAATATTTTAAGTTTAATTGTAAGTTCTTTGTGCCAGCTTGCACAACGATAACATGCCTTGAATTGGCTTCTAAATTATTGGCTTGAAATTGTTTGGGATCGCTGTGCAAGCCACCTTTAGAATAAGAATTAATGTAGCATTTTAAAATAGCATAGCACATGTATACACATATTTGAAATGTATAATGTTGAAGTGGGAACAACTGCCGACAAACTGTCTTACAGTTTGGCAGAAACTATATGTAAAACATGTGAATTAAGAAAATTTAAATAAATAATAAATAAAAAAAAGTTGTTGGTTGACCTCTCGTTGTAGGAAATAAAATAAATAATGATGTAAGGTTACGGTTGAGTAGTAGTCGGGATTAAATTTACATAACTTTTTAAATAAATTTTACCTTGTATGTAGAATAAATTATTAACGATATTGTCCAATACAAAGTGATCGGTAACAAAACGGGCAGGAAACATATCCAATGGTGCGGATTCTGTTGTAAATCGCACTAAACTAATTTTAGTCACATTTCGTCTCTTTCTTACGAACATTATTGAAAAAGGATAGAACATTTTTAAGTTGGCAAATTAATCTTTGCCGTCTTATTTTGCGTGTATTTAGGTGTGACCGCGATAGATGGCGACTAAATTTATATTGAAAACAAGCATTGGACTAATTTGAAAGGACTAAATTTCTTACATCCTTTTCTTATGTTCTTTGTTAGAAAGAGACATAGTGACATTAAAATTAGTTTAGTTGTGAACAACAGAATCAGGGCCAATATCCTTGTTTTTTGAGTCGATTATAATGGTAAAATTTTAGTTCCCATTTTTTTTTACTTTTCTACTTCACCCTAAAACCACCCTACACATCAAGGGAGCTGGAATATCTGCTGCAGAAAAAACATCGAAATACGTCTTACTTTTTATGCCATGAAAATTCACTAACTCGATTATCAGTGCTTGCATAAGATTGACAATTGCATCAAATTGTTTCATAGTTATGATAGAAGAGGTTTTGCGATAATAATATTAGTACAACACTAGTTCTTGATGTAGTTTTAAAACCCAAGCAACCTTTTTTTCACCTGTAAACTAATTCATTTATTCATCGGTTGTTTTACTATCACAGAGGCTAAGACGCCATGAATTACAGAGACGCGCCCGTGCGTAAAGACGGCCTCTTGATTGTGTACTCACAGCAACTAACAGTACACTCGTGCACAACACATCATGTTTGTACTGAACCACACCTACAACGTGTAATCATCAGACACGTGCGCTGTGCAGCCGGCTTCGATGACTTGATTAAGACATCTGCTGCGTCTTGCGGTCTGCCAACGTGTCTGACACCGGTTTTGGCTGGCGTCTGTTAGGACAATGCAATTTGGATTGGCCTTTATATATCAGTAAATGTTTATTTTTAATTATACTTAGCTTATATAAGTTAATGTAATATTAGATTATGTATATGTATGACCTTAGTTGGTGCTTGGTGGTTTTTCACGCACGGGTACTACAAAGTAACCTACCACCGAGTTCCAATTCCTCACAGTGTTTTCCCTTCCTAAATACTGTTTAAGAATGTCACAGACAATTGTATCTTATTGCTTTACAATTAGGTTCATATATTAAACCATGAGTTTTTTTCTTATACAGATATATCTCCTTAAAAATCTTCTTCTCACATTTAGTTTAATTTTCTTATTACATTCTTAAAACGTTCTCAGAGGTTTCTTATATTTCATCAAACTCATCATGGTTCCTAATATAATATAAATCATCCGTCCCATAATTAATTGAACATTATTGAAAAGGAGCCGTTCACGTACAAAGTAAATTACTTCCGGACCACCCCTTGCCCACCCCTTTCCCAATTGACAACGTCTCAGGCACGCGGCCTTCGGTTAATTTCCACCAATAATACAGCTGGATTAAAATTAAACTGTTTTTCAGAAGGGCCTTCACAATATTTAGAGGGTGTACTAATTCAGAGATTGGTGCCGGTCGCAAATTTGATTGAAATATTTTGCTGGTAATTATAAATTTAAAAATAATAACAGATGTAAAAATAGGAAGCAATTATAGTGAGAATTTGATCCTTATGATTGACAGTATCTATAGGTGCCATAGAAATATAGATAACATATGAATTTCTAAGGCCCAAGTATAATAATTGTGTTCCAATAAATTATTATTGGTATCAAAATTGTTATCTACGAATTCAAAAGCTTATAAAACCAATATGAATGTAGTAGACAACGCACATATGGCAATATGGAGTTGTAATGGGATCGTGTTTTGAGCTATTATTACTACGTATAGAGAAGACGCCACACATCACAAGTATGTTTCGTTCAAGTGAGGCTATCCGGTCGCGTAAGCGCCGTGAAAATCACGGTGTTTGTGAGAAAAATACTCCTAAAAGCGTTCTGATAGCGCTACGTATTTCTGCTGTCTGCTTAGACGACTAATTATTTTTGAGAACTTTAGTTGACTCAAAAAAATGGGACATAACCTTTGCTTATGATAGCTTCTCTATACGTAGTAATAATAGCTCAATGGTTAGAAGGTCAATAAGAAACTTAGCACCCTATTCGTTTGATTGCCAGATGAGGTAACTTTTAAATTTTATTTACGGTAATCGCTTACCATCATGCGGGTCGTATGCTTGTTTGCTACGTAAGTAGTATATTTTTTTTATAGAATAAGATATTTATAAAAAAAAAACTTATTTGTTGCTTATATATATAGAGTTGATTTTTAAATAAACTTTGAACTATTTATTCTTACCACTTTAAGTCCCACTGAAATCAGATTAAAACAAAGTGAAAATCGGATCTTGTCCGACCCAAATCCAAATTGAGTCTCAAAATACACAGTTTAAACAAGAAAACGCTTTTAAATAATTGAATACAAACCCTTGTAGAATAAGAGCTTTTCAATACAAAGTTCAATATCCTCTTTGTTTATTTTTTACTGTACATAGACAAGCTTGGTGTATTTTTTGTTAGACTGTACTCGAACATTACGCTTTGAAACATGTTTTTAATATTTATTTTCTCTTAATATTTAGTTATACAGGGTGTTGTTTTGGTCGGCGACAAGCGACCCAGGAGCGGTAGTACAAAATATATATTCCCCAAAAATGGACTTAATTCCATTAAATACTGTAAATATGTTGAGAAATACCTTATTCAATTTGAAATAAAATTACCGCAAAGTATGGTTACTAGGCACGTGCACAGACTAGAGCTAGGCACAAGCCGCCATCGCCCCACCCCTTTACTCCCTCGCACTCCCGTTGAGTATTATGTCTACACTTTAGCTTATTACATGATTTTCAATTTTTTTTATTTTTATGATTAAAAAAAATAAAGTATTTTTATTATATTTTTTTTAGCACCAGTATCTATTGTATTATCGACCCTGAGTCGCTCGTCGCTGACCAAAACAACGACCTGTATTTTAAATTTGTTATAATCGCTTGGCTCGCGGTTAAAAATATAACAATAACATCAATTGTTATAATAGGACGTGCGTCCCTCACGAGAACCAACGGGTTAAAGATGAAATCTCTTCTGATATAAAAGAAATTAAAACTTCTTTTTACCATATGACCAAACTGTTATAGAGGTATCATGGTAACATCAGATTTGAATCGCATTTTGAGGGTTCTGTAATACCCCAATGGGATGTCTATCAGTAGGCTGTATCTCACGAACCGTAATAGGTAGACAGTTGAAATTTTCACAGAACGTGTATAAAAACTTTACTTTACCCTTCATGTGCGAGTCCGACTCTCACTAGGCCGGATTTTATTTAAGAGAACGTACAAAGCCAGAAAAATATGGCAATGTCAGATGAAACAAACTTATGTCTAATCTTCGCGTGGCATGAGACGAAGATAGCGTGTTTCGCGGAACAAAAATGAACTCGAAAAATGACTCGTAAAGTATAGAATATTTTAAAAAATCGTTAGTAGCAGCCCTAGGTGATATGTTAGTAATATTATTTATCGAATTTTTGTATTAATTAGATACACCATGAACCAATAAAAACGAAAATTCATTATTATTAGAGGTATCTTTGTGACTTTTTTCTATCGAGGAAATTTCATTCCATTATGTTTTTGTTCAGATAGAACCCTCGCGTATATAACTAAAATACCCATATAAAAATATTTTTTCATTTAAATACTATTTACTTGGGCAAATTTCAATTCTAAGATTATTATTTTGCTTTATACGCACTCTGGTGATGAGTGAAATGATAAAATCCAATTTTGCAACGCCATCACATGCTACGTTTACTGCCACTTATAACGTAAAATCCGTACAATCTGTTACATATGGAATAAAGGAAGAAAATGTTATTTAAAATTCTCTCCCAAAAAGCTGTAAACGATATGGAAAATTGCTTATTACCATCGTAAAATTTACTACTGTTAGCAAGCGATACCCTTTTATCGTTTATAATACTAACAAAATCACTGCCTATAAAATGAATACGATTCACTATCAATGTGACTTTTACACGACGGAGCTGAAAAAACAACTTTATTTCTACCTTCCGGATAAACAAAATGATTTACAGCTACTTATTATGTGTTATTCAAAGTAGGGTGTGCTATGGAAAAGGTTTACTCATACGGTTTTTTAATCTTTATATACACCGTGACTTTTTATTCGTCTTAGAAACGCAGCCCACATAATGTACCCAATGAATAGGTACTAATAAATAAACCATTTTTTTTTATATTTTTGTAATTAAAATAATAACAAACATAGTTTTAAACACCCTGTTACGAGCGCAGTCTACTCGACTCGTGCTTTGGGTTGGTATTTTCTACCATTTTATACGTTAACTTTAATTTATTAAATCGATTTGTCATATATCTAATAAATTTTTATATTTTTTTTAAATATACAAATGATCATTTTTTTTTAATGATTAGTACCTAATCATTGGGTACATTATGTGGGTTGCGTTTCTAAGACGAATAAAAAGTTACGGAGTATAGTCTTCATATTTTATTTTCTCACCATCGAATTTTTTCCAGGGATTTATTATACAATCTCTTTCCTACCTTTTCTCCTTACTGCATTTGAGGAATAAGTTAGCCCTCCCTTATACTTTGCCCCCCCTCACTAATTACAGTCCACTTAAATGTTTTCGCACCACCATAAAGTTTTTATTTGCAATAGTTTTTTGTAAGGAAGACGATTTACTATGTCTTTCGCATACAATTCGCAACTCTATTAGAATACGATAAAGATGATTACTTAAACGTATAATCATGTTCGAGCACGAGCAATCAGTTTTTCATTTCGTTCACTAAAAATATAACTTGAAATTACATGAATTTGTTCAAAGCAAACAACATTCTGAGAGACTTAAGAAGTAAAAATTATGATAATTGCCCTGAAATTTGGCTTGGATACACCTAATGAAAATGGTTATAGGTACATTTTGAGATTGTTAACTTTAAGTATCTACTTACTGTACATATGAGATATGAGTTTTCATTTTATACAATAGCAATGTTACAAGAATTTCTACTTTCTCCAACTTAGATTTATATGTGAAGAATTCTTCTATTGTGCCTTTTTAGGACTCCATAGTCAAATTAACCCTTATATTATTTTGTTTCAGCATGTTCGTACTGTACCTGTCAAGTAGGAAGGTCTAAGGTCCTTTCATATAGATGTTTTTGTTTTTTGTGTATGCACGTACTTAACCGGGTTTTTTTTTCAGCCAAATCTTGTAGTAACCCAGTTATAGTAATCAGTGGTGTAATTAAAACATCTTCTAATTTCTTTCTTTCTGATGTATAGGGTTCACAAACTTTATACAAATATGTGTCACCTAAAGCCCTTTGCTTAAAGTTCATCAGTTTGTCCGCTATATTTCAACCGCTGAACAGAAAAGCTGACTCCTCCAAGTATCTCCCTACTCACCCACTTAATTTAGCCGTAGTAATTATACTCAGCAATAATAGTGTCTCGCGCTTTATAAGATTACGAGGGAACGCGTAATTTCTCCTCTTTGCTTCTCCTTAAAGGGAATTTAATGAGACACTGTGTACCCTGATGCGTAATTAGTGAAATTTTGTTTATGTTTTGTATGTTGGCAATTTTATTTGGAGTGTTATTTTTAAATAAAAAGATGCTCAAAACTTTTTTGAAAATTCTATACAAAATGTCTACTAACTCATGAAAGATTAGTACGGTCCAGCTTGCTGATAGTGGCCGAGAAGAGTTGCGAAATGAAGACCAGATTTGTAGGTGATATTGAGTGGGGAACAGGCAAGTCCTGGATGCGTTTGGTAGAAGACAAGACAGATTAAAATGGAACAAGGAAGGAAGAGAGCTATAGTCAAATGTAAGACATAAGATTATAGCAGACAGGAGTATTATCGAATTTATGGAAATAACTTATTTATAATACTATCCTAAGTCACTAATTACCTGTCGTTAAGCTAGTCCATTCGATCCCAAACTAAATAAAACCATGAAAAGCACTAAGTGATATATTTATATGGATTTTTATATCCAGAATCAGCACAAAAAGATATTCTCATGCTCTTTTTTTTTGCTCTGGGTGGGAATCGAATCTACATCCTGTGGTGTGGCATTCAAGGCTCAATTCAGATATTCCTTCAATTATGTTAGTATGCATTTGAAATTGAATATACAGCTCATATAAATATACTACAAGTATTTTCAGATCAATGCATACTATGATCAAAAATTTAATTTATTAAGTTTATTGCATATTAAATTAAATGAGAAGATAGAATATTACCAAATATCGCACATGTACTGACATATATTAATAATATCATATTAAAGCGAGATTTAATTTATTCCGTCAAAAACAAACATTACGGTTCGATAAATTTAATATCCATTGAACTTGACACGCACCCACGCGATTCGTTTTAAGATTATATAAAACGCTGACATACATTTTAGCGTCTATTCACACGTACCACTACCACACCTCAGCGTCACGAAAAAATGTGGTCAAGCTGTGGTTACATGTGAATAGTGTCGCTGCCGATATTTGCGGTTGCGCTGTGGTTGCGACTTGGCTGCGGTGTGGTCGGTATCATAAACGCAGTCAATACGGCAAAATGTGGTCCGTGTGAATTAAACTATTAATTTTCATACAAATTAGTACCTGCCCACGTGGTGTGGTTGTGATGTGGTTGCGGTTGTAGTGTGGTTGCGGTACGTGTGAATAGAGCCTTACTCTGTCTGTGATTTTATAAAAAGGGTATATAACTACAATACATATATATTATAACAAGCCGAATAACAAACTCAAATATTAATATTGAGAAATGTGTATTGTGTAAAAACGTGAAAAAAATTAGAACAAGGTGCAATACAAAATCTTTTTATGTCTTCAGAAATTATGCAATATTTTTCATTGAGCTGTCGAATGTCGCTGTAATGCAATTTGAGAAGTGCGCGGTTCCGCTACTCAAACATTACGCACTGGTGTGTTGCAATCGAATTTACGTTGAAATATATCGTGATGCTTATTTTAAAACATTCCTTTGGGAATTTCATTACGTAGCCGATATAAAATATATATTATTGAAGGCAATAAACATATTATGATGAAAAATACAGAGATGTTTCATTTTAGAAAAAAACGGAATAAACTACTGTACAATAGCAATCAACTACGGACTGCAACAATAGTTATGATGAAGAAGAATGTCTAGTCTTGACTATTTGGCTCTCAAAGCCAGCTGCTGGTATATAGCCGTTTAAATTAAATGTAATACTTGCTCTCATTTTCAACGTTTTTCATGATACTGAGTGTAACGAAAAGGGTTTATACATCCAAAAGGGTGAAGACTATATTAGGTACAGACTCTTTATAAAACGTTTACACTCAAAAGAAATTACACAAAAAAATTGCAACCAAGTTTATTGAATTAAAACCATAACCAACATTTCACCGGTCAACGAGGGCTATTATCATATTCAGTCCCTTGCAAATTTTTCTCTTCCGCGATCTGTGTGCCTGGTACCAAAAAAATGGATTACTGTAATAGATAAACACTTTCCATTACACCCAGTGTATGTACCTACCATACATAAAAAATATTCACTCACTCAATAAAACTCAGCCTTAAAACTTTGATAAATGTATGTATACACTTAGTGTCCCGCGAGCGTTGCACCTGGCAGACAATGAAGTAATGGACGACCTACATTGCTCGCTACATCCCATCAGTTGATTAATGGATCGGTACGGGCACGCGATCGATACTATAATTTGAGATTGCCTCACCCGACGCACGTTTCGCTCCCGGCTTATCTATAGGGGTGGGAATGAAAAAAGTAAATCCATTTTAATTTTATTTTAGTCTTGGATTCTGTAGTGGGATTGGAAATCTCTTAATGGAATTAGTTCAGTATCTGTCAGTCACAGTTAAGTCTACGGTTTTTTTGTAAGCAAGGATCGGAGCTTTGGATTTAAGTATTTCCAGTTTATTATAAATCAAATACAAAATAAAAAGGTAGCGAAAATGTGATGGAACATTAATAAATAACTCGTCTTACCAGTGTTTTAACTCTTCTTTCTCGTGATAAAATGACTTATGTTTTATTTGAGGATAAAATATGTACCAAATTCCATCCAATTCTGTTCAACCATTACAACTTGATTGTGTAACAAGCATTTAAATATAAAGATACACAAACTTTCTGTAAAATATTAAACACTTTTGAAGATTGCAACACCAGGAGTAAAATCCATGCTTTGAGAGCTTACAACTTTCGGATACTTTTTGGTCAAAGACAAGCCTTTATTAAAAAGAATACAAATTAAAAATAGCTACAAACTACGTAACGAATTAAAAATTAATGTACGGAACACTTAGTACGGGCGTCGGACGCGTACTTGACCTGATTTCTTGCTCTAACGCCGAGAAGGGACTCATTAGTGAATCGTAACTGTAATCGCTGCACTCACTAAAACAGGATTTAGATCTACTTTATAAAGTAATCAATGGCTTTTTATTATTTGCTAATTTAATTCAACATTTTATTATAAAAAAAAAAACAAAAAGTGATCGAATTTTCGAAAGACCGTAATTCATAAAAACTTTTATTTAAAGAAGAAGTTTGAAGCATAAATTATTGCTTTCCAGACTCATCCTCTTATTAATCTCATCTCACTCACATCATAATAATATAATGCCATATCTAAAGCTCTACAAGTCGGTTACCGAAAGCTGGCACGTTCACAGTACTCACACATATGCAATTTCACGATACAGTATGTTTTCATACTCATAAGCTGGACCGCGCGTGAGAGAGACAGACAGACTTTTCATGATGTGTATCGATGCATGCAGTTCGACGTCACGCCGCGCGCTTATTCACAGAAACTACACAAGTGAACGTGCCAGCTTGAATTAACCGATGTGTACGTGCGTGCAACTTATACTTAAAAATGCGTACTATAATTATGTAGATTATTTCATAAATAAAATACCGGTACGGACAAATAGATTTACTTAAAAAAGCTATTTTGTCATCCCTTATCGATTCTTAGTGGCAGCACTGGTAGCTATGATCAAAAAGTTTGATATCATTTTTATCAGTATACAATTTTAATCATATCTTTTGAGCAGCATTTACAAAATCCTTCAACTTGCAAAACATGCATAAATCTGAATAAAAACCCGTACATTTTAAAATATCTCATTGATTTTTTTATGTAGGCAAACATGCCTTGGATTCCATTTTGGCATGCAGGCTCGCACTCTCACGCTGGCACTCGTCCAGGCACGTCTTGGGTACGTATTCCTGTGTGGTGTAAGTGAAAATCGCTTAAATGCTCTTTTTAATTATCAAATATATTAAATTGTTGCGATATGTGATTATGGCCAAAAGTGGTGGCGGTAAAATACAAAGTCTTAAAATTTGCTGGTTTAAATTGAAGGTGGGATCACAAAGTAGGTATGCTATGATTGTTATGTAATGCTATGACTGATATGTTATGATTTCAGGGCTTTTTGCTTTCATTAAAAGCTCAATTCCATTGTACTTGTAAGCACTTTGATAGTAGTAGATAAAGGTAGTTTTTTTTTTCTATGTATTATACAAGCATACGGCCCACCTGATGGTAAGCGGTCACCGTAGCCTATTGGTGCTTGCGACACCAGGGATATCAAACGTGCGTTAGCATCCCAGCAAAAATCTCTTCACACCCTTTTTTAAGATGTTGTACTCCCTAGGGAAAAATGGTGGGTAGCTCATTCCACAACCTGAGTGTTATGGAGGTAGCCCAGTTCAATAAAGAATGAAATTACGAATGATGCCCGCTGGTCATGACCTCTGACTCGCATTCGTGAGTGGAATAATGAGAGAGCTGAGATGGCATGACTTTATTACTGAACTAGGTTATACTCCATCCATGAATAAAATATGTTTCTTCCTTTCTTTCCTTTTCTTTCTGCCACCGTCTACTTTAACAAGATTAGGGCTCACGTCAGCCCAGTAGGTAGGTAATAGAAAGCAGGTAGTGTTACACCAAAATTGTCTATATCTCCATATTAAATTCCTATTTGCGTTCCCTCTCATTGTAAAATGAGGTTTATTCCAGTAATGAGGAAGTAGCTTCTAATTTATTTCAATTTCTTAGAAATGTGAATCACGATCCATTTTTCGTGAAACTTCAAAGATTTCGTTGTAACATGAAACTATACCGTTTATTCTATTTTTGGTCTAATGAAAAGAAAATTAAATTATTTGACATTTTCTAGTGTATTTTTTACTTAGGGCTAAAACTAAATTAATGGCTTTAACTTTACTATTGTCATTATCCAGTATGGGAAGTGATAATGAAGGCTAGAAAGTAACATAGCAAGAGTTAACGAAACTAAGTTTAACTACATGGTGGTAGCTAGACTGGTGTATACTAAAAAATACCCGCCTACCGTCAAATTACAAATAACATTGAGTTATCAACATTCAAAATCATTTATTCAAATAGACCTTCGCAGTCATTTGGAAAAGGAAAAGTCTGACTCTAGTGCTCTAATACCGATTCGAAAGGTTGCATTTGCTGAGAACAGCCGGCAATAAACTCGGCAATTACTCTTTTCAAAGCTTAGATTCATTACATAATATTTACATTCTAATCGCACTGACAACAATTGCTTTCCTCGGCGCGGCGGCAAAACTACAAAGTAGACTGAATCGATATTTAATAAGTAAATAAATACCAAACTTAAGCAGACCAGCCCCCACAAGCAGCACCTGTTCACAAGTATGACGCGTGTGGCAGCCATCGCCCTCCTCGCCATATTGGAGGGAAGTGAGCGACCCGCCACACGACGCCGCCGCAAGCAAAGGCCTTAAAGTGAGCATGACTTACTTAAGTCTGATATACTAAAAGTCTGATATACGATACACATATATTTAAGAGAGGTAGAGTTGTGTTACTGCGCGTCGGTAAACTGCCGTAGTTCAGACAGAAGCACAACCACACTGCCACCGCTATAGATCGTGGGCTGGGCCTCCCCAACGGGTCTCACCCGGCCGACTTGATCACGCGGTGGCAAGAAGATGTACAGCCCGGTCGAACCTGGCACTACCTAAAGAATGCCTATAGGCAAATAAGGCCACGTTGTGTTTTTACACAATGAAGTGGGTCTACCGACCCCGGTTTTGTTTTCCCTCCCCAAGAGTGGGACGTGCGAATATCACGACTTCTGCGCGCGAGTAAGGTCGCTAGTGCGTGCATATGGCTACAGTAAACGCATACCATCAAATTCAAATAAAAAAAAACGCTACAATTGATTTTACCACCGGTTCGTATCAGGCAGGCCGTACGTTTGCTTACCGTCTTTGTCGAATAAAAAATGCTAGTGATCTAAAAAGTGTGAATAGATTTCAGCTTGATGTACTCCTTCTTCATATACACTGTGACTTTTTATACGTCTTAGAAACACAGCCCACTTATGCCCGGTTTCAATAAACAAAAACGAATCGTTTTGCTTACCAATGGTAGGTTTTTTTATTGCCAAACTGGGCATATAGATCATTTCGTAAGCAAATTTTACCTGTGATAGCTACTTCCATATGGGAGGGTCTGCTATGCAAAGCTTTAAGGTTCTTGCTTCATTATTAGTGAAGATATAAGAGTCTTAATTTCAATAAATCTTAACCGATACCGGTCCGTAAATTATTGAAACCGGGCCTTAATGTACCCAATAACTAGGTACAAATGATTAAGAAAAAATAAATTTTGATCTACTATATTTATAAACAAAAAAAAATATTAGAATTATGACAAATCGAGTTAACAAATTAAAGTTTACGTTTAAAATGGTAGGAAATACCAACCCAGAGTGCGAAAGTATGCTATTGCGAAAAACTTTAGTTCGAATGTTTTTCATCGCGACGTACCTTAAAAAGAAAGAAATAAGCGAGGGCCGATTGTCAACGTGTTCTCATATTCAAGTACCGGTATACGCATATGTAATTCAAGCGTAAAATCTTCCATTATTAAATATTTTTTTAACCTTACATGTACACACGGCTACAGATCAAGCTATACGTTTCCAATATAAGCTGACCTCTCATTGTACGGAAATCCTATACAATGCGAGATCAGCTTATACTGGAAATGTATAGCTTGATGTGTTGCCGTGTGTACGTCGCAATGAAAAATATTCGAACTGGAGTTTTTCGCAATAGCACACTTTCGCTCTAACGTATTTCGAGACTCGAGTAGACTGCGCTCGTAACAGGGTGTTTAAAACTACGTCATGCGTCATAATGAATAATATTTGACTTTTTAAAATGAAACAAATGTTAAAAAAAATATTAGTACCTATACATTGGAAACATTATGTGGCCTGCGTTTCTAAGACGAATAAAAAGTCACTGTGTATGAACTTTAACTATACTAAATCTCACACACTATGCGGATAAAGGGGTACAAAGTTTTAAAAGAGAAAACTTAATTTTCTTGTGACTCGGTCCAAGCGAACAGTCGCATAGTTCGCAACGCAGCGCAGCCAGCGCGGACGGATCGTCGCACTATGAAATGTCGTGGACATAGCCACTCCAATTATTTATGGAATGTTTTTACACTTTAACACCATACTTTATGGCGGAATTAATTTGGTTTTAGTGCTCTGTAAGGAATATAATTTCATACATACATTCTTAAAGATACAATGTTGTCCAATTTGGTAGTCGAATTTTTTTTTGCAATAAATCTTACAAAAACTGTACTCGTTTCATATAATCAGCTTTTTTTGATGTAATAATCAACATGATTTATTTTTATAGTAAATAAAGATTTTTTCAGATACGGAAGGACTTTGAAAATGTAATTCGTAAAAATATAAAGTTTCATAAAATATCACTTCAAACATACAAACGATAATGTTGAATGGGCGGACTTCATCATTATTTTATGAATAAAATGCAAATCATGACCTCCATTAAAAAGCCTATTATTTATTTAACAAAAATACTCGCAAATACAGCTCAATTCATTCATGATCAACTAAAATAAGGACTATAAAATACACGGCACAGTTCATCAAGGGCCGAATCTTCGCAAACTAATTTACATATTTTCCTCACTCGAAATTTTTCATTATCTTTTAATTAGCCCTCAAACATCTTAAGGCGGGACTTCTTTTAAGACTTAACGCGATCTAAAAAAATAAAAAAGTACCACAAAGTTTCATTAGGACACCTTTCCTTTGTCGGCTTATTGTTACCAATTTCAGCATTAAATTATGTTTATTGATACAAGGTGCGAAGTAAATATCAATTTAGTAGGTACGCTGCGGTAACCGCCTTTGGTAAAATATAAAATATGGCGGTAAGGGATTTATTAAGCCCTTCGGGACCTCCGCATTGCACGCTTGAGACAATTTTGATCCTTTAACGAAACGAGCAAATAATATTACTGTTTCAGGTTCGAAATACGTGATATTGTGGCGAGGTAAATAAATTTGCTTCGGGTAGAGCCTTCTCTGAAATATTTTAAGCTTACTTATTTTACTGATATTCGATATATGAACCTACATTTTTTGGGAACTGGTTTTTCTATAAAGATCAGACTATTTTGTTATATTCGCGGATGAGCTTAGGGAAACTAATTTATCACTCTACCATTCTTAATATTATGCATATACCCCCATATTAATAAATAATGTTTAAGTCAGTCTCGTAGCACCCAGGTATTAAGATAGCCCCAGCCCTTTTTGTTTATATGAATTAGACAGTGACGGATATATTTAAAACCTAGGTATTACTATGCTTGATTACACCTTATTTATTAATAAGGGGGACAACGTGTAACGAAAATGGGTATATCATAAAAGTATCACGGCTCTGGTACTAGGCGCACAGATCGCGTAAGAGACAATTTTATAATATTTTAGCAAGTAACGTGAAAAGATATTAACCCTCATTGAGTGGCGGTTGTTGGTTATGATTTTAATTCAATAAGCTTGGAAGCAAAAATGTTTTTTTTTACTCCTTTATTTTGAGCTGAAACTTATTAGTCTCTAAATACCTAATGTAGTCTGCGCCCCCTTTCAGATAGATATACCACAGCCATATGGATGCTAGCAACATCTGGCGATATTCTGTAAGGTGAGGTCCTTCCCCAACCGAGCTGCTCGTTGAACAAAAAAACGCTATGTATGGTAATAATATATAACGTAATATCTCTTGCAAGATTTTCCAAAACTAAGAGTTGTTACTATTATTTATTCTGTGCCACAGGTTGAAAAGCTAGTTAAGAATAAATTCAAAAAGCCCATTCAGTTAATTGATATTTATTTAATGGTAGATCGAACAAACGAATTCATTTGAAAATCTATTACCGATACTATTATCAGTAGAATTGTTTGAAATAGCCACTGTAATATCAATCAGTCGCGCTGAATCAAACAAATTACAATCAGCCTCGATGGACGCACACGATTGCTGCCTCTAAAACATTAACTATATGTATACTGACACTTATTATAGTATCTACAATCAACATTATTTTGATGAGATATCAGTGAGTTGAATGTTTGTATAAAAAAATACGATATGTAGTGTTAAATACTTTCAAATTCAAAACTCATTTAGGCTTATTATGCCCTGATAAGGCATGGACAATCGACCCTCTATACAATTCTACCACAAGTTCGTAATACACTAAAAAACACAAAATAGTGAAACTCACTCCGGGCGTCTTCTAGATCTTTAAAGACATAGTGATAAGGTTGGTAATCGTACAAAAATAATCACCTATGTTACCTTTAAACCACTACAATTTTATATCAACTCATGCCATAAATTCGCGTACCCCAGGTACAGGAGCAGTAAGTCTCCAAGTATCAAACAAGTTAAGCAATCTATCAATTCTCTTCGCCTCGGCTATCCACTATCAACAACGCAGCGGCGGCCAAGTCCTGCACTCCATTTGTCACTGGCTGGCGTTCCCGCAATGCATTTGTACCGTGAAGCGCTGAAGCGCCACAATTTACCCCCGCTGCCAGTTGCTGGTAGCCGCTAGAGGTTCACACCACCCATTTGTTTGATTGGGAGTGAACGGGGTTGTTTTAGGTAAATATATTGAATACTTTATTAGGAATGTCGATTAGTTTTTGATATTTAAAAGATATAGAGTAGCTTCAGTACGTACATGAACAACAAAAATATGAAAATATACTTGTTTGAAGTCATCTAT
Organism: Polyploca ridens; assembly: GCA_951394255.1. Lineage (NCBI taxonomy): Eukaryota > Metazoa > Arthropoda > Insecta > Lepidoptera > Drepanidae > Polyploca > Polyploca ridens. The sequence continues at coordinate 1,019,487 of OX596247.1, read as the reverse complement.
ATAGTTTCTAGGTGAACATTAAAAAGTTCCATCAATTTTTTTTTTTTTTTTTTTTACTGTTTATAGGCCTGTGTTTGACCGCAATCTCACCATGGTAAGTGATGATGCGGCCGAAGGTGGTAAGCACACAAAGCCTATAAGGAGCTGGCTCTCAAGTGCAGCTGTCGGAATACACCGAAAGGTGCTTGACGACAGATTTTCAACTTGAGGGTGATAGCCAGCCAGACGGGTACTACAAAGTACCCTACCACCGTGCTATGGTTTCCTCACGATGTTTTCCTTCACCGAAAGCTCAAGCTCATTGTAGGATTCGAACCCGGGACCTTCGTCTCGGTATCCGACGTCACTACCACTGAGCTATCATCGCCTTATAAAAATATATAATAAAATTTTACACATTCAAGAGTAGAAACATTATAGAGAACAATAAGAGAACACGAGTCTTTGTCTCATATCAGTATAGAACAACACAATATCAGAGTTAAAGTTTTTTTTAGAGTATATCCTATCATTTCCTATGACTATTAAAATTCAATAAAGGCATCCATATTCCAACAAAC